>OY754976.1:25974214-26465616 GCA_963576475.1 Molanna angustata
TCCATTTCCAATTTGATTCATTCCATATTTTGATATTTGATTTAAACTTCGTGTAATTAAGTACCATTTATATCGTTTTACAATAGATTATGTATGTTCTGTATTTGTTTGTTGTATAAAAACTGCGATTGAAATTATGTTTTTGACATTGACAGTATAAATGTAAACAATCTAGGGGCTGACGTGAAATATTTTTTTATTCTTCATTTCAACGTGTGAAGAAAACTTTTAAAAGTGTGTCCCCATTTATTTTTTATTTAAGTATTGTTTTATTTATTGTTTAAAATCAATCACAAGAAATCAAGAACCAAATATGGAAGCATGCATTAATAATATCTATATAATATTTCTTGGGTCTTTTTTTAAGGGAAAACAATCCAATGTTTGCGTACCTATATGCAATTAAAAAAATATTCGATTTACATACACATTGATACAAGTAGGTAAACAAGTCGAAAATTAAATAATATTTCTGGCGCAGTTCAGGGGTGACATCTATGCGAGACACCGTCACCTCATTAATAAGGATTACATGAAAATTCTTCGAAACACAATTGTTCGAATGCGCAATTGTGCGAATAACAATTTTTCGAAAAACAGTTATCAGAATGACAATTGTCCGAAAGCAAATTATTCGAACTAACATTTGTTGGAAAACCAATTGACAGAATTTAATATATTTTTGTGTCATTATGTTGCCTCCTTTGACATATTTGTTGCCAGTAAAATATATTCGATGAAGACTATTATTACTTATTGTATTATTGTTGGGTACTTATGTTTGCACATTTTTTATAACTGATGTTTGACAGCGCGGGATAGCCTAGTTTGTACACCAGTTTTTGATTTTGACACATCATGTACAGACAGTTTATCTAGTATACACACCAATAAAGTTATTTTTTTTTAATATTATAGTTACTTTTTTAAATATATAATGCAATTGGCTCACGCCAGTCGCAAATTATAACTACAAGCAAACCTAACCAACCTATTTTTACCAAAGTTTTGTAGGTTAGGTATAAAAAATCGGTGTACATCCTAGGATATACGACAGCGCGGTGCGTCGCCATGTTGTTTATTCCATAGATTTTTACTATACATAATATACTATGTAGATGTAGTAGGTACTCCGTGCAAAAAGTGAGTCATGGACTATCACGCGTTTTACGTTTTGGTTGGCAACATATTTCAGTTTTCCTTACATTTCAACGCATCCTAAATAACTTTTCTCTAAATCTAAATAAACAAAGTGTTTTTTACGACAAATAAATCCGAAAACAATTCACATTAGTCGTTATTCTCTATGGAAAAACGATGTACAAAAACGTAAAAAATCCCTCGGAAAAATGCCTCACTTCGATTCATACAAAATTTGCTAACTACGACATCTAGTATATCATAATAAAAATCTATGGTTTATTCCTCTCACAATACTACCAACATGACGTCATAAAAATTCGAACAATTGTAATTTCTGATAATTGTGTGTTCGGAAAATTGTTTTTCGAAAAAATGTGATTCGAATAATTGCCATTCGTAAAATTGATTTTCGTAAAATTGAGCATTCGAATAATTGTTTTTCGAATTATTTTCCTGTCACCATTGATAAGGACTGTTGCTTTCATTGTTTACAAAGAAACTAATTTCTCAATAGATGGCGTTACAAAAGCATTCTTCGTTACTTCATAGATGGCAATAGTATAATTCCTTATTTTCATTTGAATCGTTACACATTTATTTATTTATTTTTATTTAAAGGACCACTTACAACTAACAAGTTATTATACATCGTTGTTCCATCAAATAAGGGGAAGCTATTACAAAACTGATCAGCCAATTACAAGTGGCCACATACTGCATTAAAAGTTGGCGTACAAATTTATAAGAATTTTAAAATCTAAAAAAGAATCTATATAGAATGATAAGATACAAAAGAAACTAAGATCACAGCAAAGAAAAATAGTAGAAGATATTAACAAAAAAAAAACAAAAAGGAAAGCATTACTATAAAAGATATAACTAGAACCATTACATATCACTGAACTAGAACAAACAGATAAAAAAGAGAAACATTATAGCTAGAGAAAAAAAACAAAAAAAAGTTTCAAAAATCACATTGATAAGGGAACTCAATAAGATGGCATAATTGGTGAACGTTGCGCAAGCGCATAAAGTGATCGCGTAAACCAGCCGATGACAGGTCGTAAGCCCTGTAGGTGCCTTGAGTTCCTGGTTCTTCTATAATATTATATCCCAACTTTGTCTCTATTAATTTAGATGTTAAAAATTTTGTCAATAAAAATATCATTTGACTCCCGACAGCGAAAAAAATCCAATGTTTGCAAATATGCAATTAAAAAAAATCGGTTTCTTTGGTCTATACCAGGGGTCGGCAAAGTGCGGCTCCAGAACCGCATGCGGCTCTTTGGCTCCTTGAGTGGCACAAATATCCACGGACCCGGGCAGGCGCTCGCGCCGAGGGAATAGACCCCCACACACGTACACTTCGGAGCGACAATATCAAATTTCAACGTCTTTGTATTGATTTGGAAATATTGGAGAAGAACAAATGTGATCTTAGTTCACAACACAAGTGCAGTCTGATTTGAAAGACCTGGAGAAGGAAGACATGATCACATTTTCAACGTCTGGAATAGTATTCCTGACTCTTACAATCAGCTGAAAAAACTCGCGTTTGCCTTTCTTTCCCTTTTTGGTTCTACATATTCATGCGAACAATCTTTTTCAAGCATGAACTTTATCAAGAGTAAACTGAGAAGTCGTCTTATTGATGAGAACCTGGAATCATGCCTAAAATTAAAAACAACAACATACAAACCTGACTTACTGAAACTTTCCAAGGAGATGCAAGGACATTGTTCGCATTAAGTGTTTGTCATTCTTGTCATGATTTAAATTTATGGATACTTTTCTTTAATATTATTGCTTAATAACGAATAAATCTTTATTAAATGTGAAATCAAGTTTTATTCAGTGTAGATACCCGTAATTTAATGAAGGTTATAATAAAGGTTTACTAAATTGAAAAACAGATTTGGCTCTCAGAATTTTTTTGAATCGTTGTAATGTACATATTTGGCCAATAAATTTGCCGACCACTGGTCTATACAAAACGTCAACTTGAGAATTTTTAGATAAATATTTGCCGTGCATCGCTTTGTACTCATATTTCTTCAAACCATATCAAAGCACAATAAACGTTTCAATTTTATTTAATTTCACTTCTTAAAATGGAGCGAAGTTACCCCAGTTTACTGTAATTATTTTTTTTTAATTTGTTTAAATTGTTTGTATATAATTTAACAGTGAAATCTGTAAGTTTGAATAGTGTTTCGTGGTTTATTTGCATTAGTACAAATATTGCACCGCAAAAACTTATTTCATAGAACATTCTTCCTCGAATAAAAGGTAAATAATTAATGCATTTATCATTCTAGAGATATGCACCATTTTTTTGCGTTTTTTATCAGAACACCAAGTGAACTTTCTAAAAAGAACAAATCGATACAAGCTAATTGTACATAATAATGTACATTAGTAATATAAATTAGCAAAGTGTGGACCGCCGTGGTATAGTCGGAAGTCATTTGGTTTAATATTAAAAAATATATATAATAATAAATGTATAAGTTGCTTGCCAACTTACATAAACAAATTGACTAAAAATTTAATGAATTATTTTTTTCAGTCTACTATCAATTCGTTCAAAGTACATGAGACATACGAGAGATCAAGACCCAACCTAATTTTTCATTCTTTGAGACCTCTTCATGTCTTATCATTGGCATTTTTGGCCTACAGAAATATTCTTTCTCGAACAAAGAGTTCGCCAAGATGACAATACCAAACAGAATTTATTCAATTACATTATTACATTAATATTTTCTTTGTATCAGCTGGTGATGTTGGTAACAGTGTTAATTAACCTATACACGTCTTTAATCCTCTTTCTGTGTGACTTGTTAGGTAACTTATCACTTGTCGTTGCGTTTTTTGGTTCAATTTTGATGTCTCAATTTTCATACGACTCAAATATGTCACTTTTGTCCAATTTGACCATGATCGACAGTTTTCTAAAGATACCTGATGAATGCTACAAAGAAATCCGAAAGAAGCTTAAACGCTGTGTCCTCATTTGGATTATTTACATAGTTAAGGTTCAAATTTGTGCCTTCACCACTTGGTTTCATGATTACCTACATATTTATTCCATATCAAATATACTATACCATGTGCGATGTACTGATTGCCCAATTTTGCGTAGATATTTATAATTTGGACTACCGCATGAGAATTTTAACCGCTTACCTTACCAAACTAAGCAATTTCTGCCATGTGCCCATGTATAATCATACCTCGAGAATATTTTCTTCCTTCAATGTCCTGTTTAAAGCCAAACATAACAAAGCTAAAATAATAGCATCAAAACACAACCACTGGGTGAAATTTGAAGATGGAATGTATACCTACAAGGAATACACTCTTGAGTGCATTCAGGGTTTATCAACCTTTAAAGAAAAGTAATATTAAGTGCGATATCGAATTTTAATTTGAATAATGTATATAACAGTAGTAATATAACATCTCTTAGGGAAAATTGAGTTACCGAATCGCTATTGATATTGTACGTGTTTCTATAGAAAACTGTATTTTTTTATTCTCCTCTACTATGATTGTAATAGAATTCATCAACATACTATCATGCCATCTTCTTCAAATAACACAACCCATTGGTTTTTATATAATCCCTGATTTTATGACAGATCATTGACATAAATATAATTTTAATGGCTGTTTAGACTATACAAAAATGTTGATAGAAAATAATACTTATATAACTAAAGTTAATCCAGTTCAAATCCTGCCAAACCGATATCATTCACCTATAGCACAACCATGTATGCTTAGTTTAGGGAATGTATGAGGATCTGAATGTACTTTTTACAAGGACATATTCAGTAAAATAAAAAAAAAGATAATAATATATATATTTTATAAGACTGTAAATAATGTCAATGAATATATTAGTGCAAAGCCAAACTGGAAATAAATTTATGTTACCGACTACCAAAATTAATAAAGGTAATAAATATGTTAATGCATAGGCCAGATTTTTATATCTAGACTGGAAATAAAGTTTGGTTACTGACTACAAACATAAATCAAGGTAGTAAATATGTTACTGCATAGGCCAGATTTTTGTGTCTTGACTGGAAGTACTACTTGTGTCTTGTCTTGACAATATGCATTCACAAAGAAGTTAATTTATAAAAATATCATTCAACTATTTCCAATAAAAGGTCAGAGATCATTATTTACACCACTGACCAATTGTTGTCTATCGATGAAAATCTAACCTAAAAAGAGACATGTATGATAAATGATATTTGAAATTTAAAACGCCCGATGCAGCGTTCAGATTGAAACGCCGCTCGAAAGCGTTCTGTGAGATTTGTGTGAAAATCGCCATAATCTGCAACTTCAGGTACATTCGACGCTCGACATCGAGCGTTGAATCTGAACACAGCCCAACAGATCTAAATCATTATTTACCGACCTTTTTCATTGTCAATTTTGTACAAGTAAAATACAACAATTTCTCTTAATGATGACAAATAATGTATGTTTGTCTACTTTTAAAACCCAATTGACTTTCCATTTTCGGATAACTTGTCACATTAATAATACATACTCTGAACAAACAAGTCAATATTGTTATTAGATTACACTAATGAGTATTTTTCAATATACAAAAGTATGTATGAACAATACATTGTTTCTAGCAATTTTCCAAAACGAAATACCAACTATTAAATTACTATTCGTGATTTCGAGTACCCTCTTTGAATAATAACAATGAATAGACCGATTTCACATCATTTACATGTTAATCACTCAAAAATTAATCCATTTTACTTTTTCAACAACGTAAATAATAAAAATCGTTACATGTCTGAGATATTACAAGTCTTATCGCCAGTACATAAAGTATCGGTAATATTCGGAGTTGAAAGGTTTTCAATTAAATATAACAGAGTTTATTCCGTAACAAAATTTAAAAAAACATATTCATTTCTTATTTTGGTCTTTATAGTTTGTTTTTCGTTGTTACAGTACACTGTGTTATCTACGGATATCAATGAAGTCATGTCATTTCTAATTTTCATAACCAAAGAACTTGGAAAAGCATCGACACTGGTGACTGCTGTGTATTCTCTCTTAGTTAAGCTCATAATGGATAGTCAGATTGTTTTGGCGTTTTTACACAATATCAGAGACGAAGGATACAATTTGCAGATACCGTTAAAGTCTTACAAGAAAATGTACAAAAAAATCGTAGCAGCGTGTGCTGTATGGGGTATTTATCTTATCGTTATTATAGCGAGTGATTTGTATACGTGGTTTTGTACGTATATGTTTTTGAATGTTCCCATGCATATTTACGCTATAATGACAAACATAGTTGTTTTTCAATACTGTGTTTCCATATATTTGCTCATTCAAATGATAATTTTTTTCGTCGCAAGAGTCATTCAAATGTATGAAAGTGATAAAAGTCTAAAATGCACGCGTCCCTTGGTGTATTCGCAGTACAAGATGTTTTTCAATAGTATATGGACAAGTTCTGACAGAATTTCGGAGGAAGACGAATTATCGAACTTTTCCAGCGATAAAATGAAGCAGCTGATGGATATTTACGATTTGATATCAGACAGTGCGGAAATTCTGAACAATGCCTTTGGCCAACAGGTTATTGTATATTATTTGTAATACTATCAATGATTCTACTAGTCAATAATTGTAAAATATCCACCTTTATAATTTATTTGTATGTTTCAAATCATACTGTTCATTGTTTTTTTTTTGTTTCAGATAATTCTTGTTCAATTCAGTTGTTTTTTGTCATTTCTACTTGGAGTCAATTCAATTATTAACGATTCAGAAAACGTAAGTTTTCGATAATATACTATATTAGCCCGGGCAGACGTTATTCTGTCACAGATCATTTTAATGTATTGTTCTGCCATCTTTTGAAATATTACACAACTTGTTAAGGATCAACGACCCTTTTTTCTTATAAAAAAAATCATGGGGTGGTGTAGGGGAGTCAAAATTTGTTTTTTAGTATATATTTTTTGATGTGAACTCTAAAAACAAATAAAAATAAATTCGTTGATAAAATTAAAATATTATTATAGATCTCGATAAAAGCGCCACCTATCGGGTTCAGAACTATTTATCTTTCCATCCGGAGCCAATTTTTTTTTTCACATTATTCCGTAATTAGCCCAAACGACCAAAGTCATATTTGTTGATTTTTCATATATTAATTACAAGTGTATTTATGAGTATAAATGAAATAAACCTAAGCGCTTTCGCTGAACACTGCTAGTTAGTATCCCCAAAGACAATGAAAACTATATAATTAATTGGAAACTTCTTATCGTACTTTCAATGCGTTAATGAAAATACTTTGAAATTGTTTATTTCACTTAATTTGTTTCTTTGTTTGTGTATTTCTAGCAACTACTTCAATATCTAGTTCTGTCCAACTGGTGTTTGCATTATATTATAATGGTAACAGTGATTGCAGCATTTGGTGAAGTGTTGTTATACATGTATCAGAGAATTATTGTTGTCATCAATAAGTTGAGACTCAATAAACATATAGGTATGCAAAATATTTTATGATGAATGAGATGGATCTCTGCGTATAATTTTGAAATATATCATTGATTTAGATACTCATTAAGTTGTATAAACTCAATTTTTCTAGGAGAAGAAAATCAATTGAACTTGACGTTACTAGAAAAATTAGTCAAGGCCAGGCCGTTAGGATTGACAGCCTGTGGAATATTCAGAATAGATGCTACAATAGTCTGGAACTTTGTTGGAACTGTTGTATCGTACACAGTGATCCTGTATCAGTTAAGAACTACGGCGGCGATATCTCTCTAAAAATACATTTTTAATACTGATATTCAATATTGTTAAATAATCTTTTGAATAATAATTGAATATATTATTCTACTCTTTCCTCCATAGCTATAGAATAACTATGTTTCATCGATATCTCTACATATATCATGTAGAGAGTGCAAACTATGAGTATCTTTAACCTTTGGTTACCCATGGTATTCGAAAAATAAAAGACCCTTTTTAACCCGATGGTACGAGTACCACATACTTGAAATTAGTAATATAAACACTACAAAGTTTTTTTCGTAACAAAATGCCGTCGGTACAGCAAAGAAATATATTTTCTATGATTCATTCCCTTATCTTTGAAAGAAAAACTGATATATTGACATTTTTATGTATGTATATCGTGGCCATAATTTGTATAATGACGACGCAAAAACAATAAGTCATTGTTTTTCATTTTATTTTATAATTTGTACTAATTGGATTTATAATATGAAAAAAAAACTTGTTCTTAATGTTACTAGTATTCAATTATAAAATGATGCTCGACAGTACCATGCTAATATCAAAGAATTTTTAATGAGTTAAATTTTTTTTATTCAAGCCTATCTAGAACTCAATCAAAGAGACAAAATTTAAAAAATCATATCAACGCGCGGGTAATACAGGATTAATTATGTCCGGTATAAGTACCGAGGGTCAACTAAGGGTTAAGATGTTTTTATATGAATGACGAATATACAATAAATTATTGTGCCTTTTGTACAGCACAAATTATAAGTTCAATCGATTAATTCATACCTAGTCTGTCAAAAACATGATGCATTGTTTTTTGCCGTCTGTACAGCACAAATTATTAGTTCGATCAAACATGTAGATATATGTACACTATTTGCACACATATGTAGGTATATATGTATGTACAATTATATAGTTAATAATTATATAGTTAACAATTTATTAGAGTGATCACGAAAGCCGATAAATAATTAATAATGTCATAATGCTTTTATTCCATTAATTGATTAGGTACATTACCATAATATCCATAATACAATTCAAAATTTGCGCTCGAAAATTCATATTGTCTTTCACAAAAAAAAATTTACCAACTCGTTATTACGTTAAATATCTGAATTCAAAATGAATCATGAAACAAACAAAATATTCTTTAAATTCTACAGTGATAATTCAAACAAGTTTTACCATTATCACATTTTGAAAACGATACAACCTATTCATAAAATATCCTATTTGTTTGGAGTCCAACGTTTTGCTATCAACAAAAATATCTTTACACCAGTAAAAAGAGCCTATAGAATATATTCGTTGATTTTGTGTATATTTCTCTTGGGGAATTCGATTTACGAATACGTTTGGACTTACATGATTCTCACAAACTATGGATCCATGTCGTTTTTCATCACGGAGAAAATCGGCAATATAGCGACAATGCTGAGTGTAGTATTGTCGATTCGCGAAACATTTGCGGGAACCGGGAAATACGCTTTGACGCTTTTGGACAACCTGACTAAAATCGGAATCGATCTGAAGATTCCCGGTCAATCGTACGCTCAAATCAGACGCAAAATCTTGATAATCATCATTGTTGTAGGAGCGTACTGTTTGTCGACTATATCGTTGAACATGTACACTTGGTCCGACAGTCCGTTTTATTTGTTCTTACCAATGCAGTTGTACTCCACGATTACCGCTATAATTGTCTGGCAATATTGTGTCTTTGTATGTATGCTGATACAAGACGTGCTGTTCCTCGTGGCGAGAATAATTAAAATGTTCGAAATGTTTCCGAGTAAGTGTATACAATCATGCGCCGTATATTCTCAGTACAAGATGTTCCTAAACCATATTTGGACGAATAACAATCGAGTTTCGCAAATCAGTGGAGAATTCCATTCATCCTTAGACGGGGTTCAGACATTATTAGATGTTTATGATGTGATTGCTGATAGTGTCGAAATACTCAACAATTCGTATGGATTACAGGTTATTATGAGATAATATTATCTAGCAGAGAACACATTTTGCATTGTTAAATAATGAATGTTTTTGTACCTTATACATTTTAGCGATAGTATGTCCAATTCAGTAACTTTTTGAACTAAAATAGGTACGTTCTGATATTTTAGAATTAATGTCATTTGAACTAAATTCGTATTCTGTACCTAAAACTAAAATCTACAAAATTAGTGCATCGTAGATAATAATTCGAAATCAAATTGTCTATGGCGCAGACTAAGCATGCGTACGGCGCCTTGTTCGGCCATTTTTCTTAATGTCATTTCGTCGTGATGTCACCTAACCTAAAATTTCAATTGATCTGCAATAATATTTTTTGGTTTTTATTTTCAACATAACGCAACACGTGTACATTATCCTTTTATTTTTTTTCGTACAAAATATGATCTAAAATATCCCGAACTGCTGTGAATATAACTAGTACGTTTCCAATTAGGTGTGAACTAAAATAGGAACGTTTTAACAGTGGATTTGTTTTTGTTTTGATAAAATGTGGTTATAGAATAGAGAAATTGAACAAATTCGTGACTTATTTGGAATAATAACGTTCCTAAATAGGAACGTTCCTATTTCAGCATTATAGAATATCAAGTTGGGCTTAGTAGAATAGCAACGCACATATTTAAGCCGGGATGTTCTAAAAAAGTTATAGAATCGGACGTATTGAATTAGCATGAACCTGAATACGAAACAAGTAACTGTAGAAAAATAGTGATGTTTCATTATATAAATATATTAGATGAAACTTTGTAAAATATTCTTTTTTTTTTAATAAGGCACAGCCACCAATAGAGGCGGATTTGTGCTGTACAATTTAGATCATAATATATCTACTAAAATATTCTTGATTTATAAACAATTCTCAGTACTTATGTAAGATAACGCTAAGCACGTCAAAACGTATAGATTTTATCATTGTGCCAAAACTCCGATAGTCATATTCAGAGTCTAATACGAGTATTGAGGAAGCCTTTGACCTTCAAGTTACCTTGAAGGTATGTGGCGTCCTGAAGCTTTTTCAAGACTTATCACTGAATAAGAATATTCTATGAGTCTTGTGGTTCGGTCAAATGTCATAAATTCATATTATTTTTATTGATTATTTAGATACCTATCTTTTATTGAAATGTATTATCTTATACTCTTCAATTGAAATATTCCATTTTTTTAGATTCTTTTCATTATAATTAGCGGATTTTTGTCAAACTTGTTGGGAATCAATAACATTATCCACAACTATGTTTCGGTGAGTACCTAATTTATATCATGATTGTAAGACTACCTCAACTTTTTTTATCTTTCATATACTTATTTGAATTAATTATTGCGATAAGAATAACTTCCTATAATTTTTTTATAATAAAAAGTTCACTGTGAACCATGATGATTCATGTAAGTCGGAGACAGGAGAACGATTATGGTTCGTATTTCGGGAGTTATTTGAGAAAAATATAAGAAGAAGTTGAGGTTTTGTAAGCAGTATTCTCGCAGTACGGGACCTTACCTTTTTCTTGCATTTTTCTCAAATACCGCCCGTAATACGACCCTATGTTTTACGAAAGAGTTCCGGGGTTTCTCAAAATTTTATTTTTAAAAAAAAACAACTTTTTATGACAAATCTTTTCGTTTAACTGCTTTTATAATTCCAAAAAAATAAAAATATCGAAAAATGCCGAAATACCCCAACTAGATGATATAATTTTCTATAACAAACATACACATTATAGTAGAAGGTGCATCTCAAACTTTTTTTAACATTTTTTTAAATAATGAATTTTGTGACGACATTGTAAAATTCACAATATCTACGGGTACTCTTATAGATAGCTACTTAATCTTCATACATTTCTACATACCATTGAGCTTTTTACCTATACAAAGAAAAAGGGACTTAACTCCTTACTAGCCTATCCTGGCATATATGTATTGTATATAAAAAAACACATTATCTTGAACTATTACCTAAATAATTTGTATTTAGGGTGTTATAGTTTGGTACGTATTCTTCATCTACATCGACAGTTGTATCGCATGTGTTAAATGCAACTAGTTAATATTTGCTTTTTTTATCAGATGCATATCATTAAATCTATAAAAGTTTGTCGTGATGTAATGTTTAGAGTTCTCTATTTAACAACGAAAGAATGCGAAAGTCACTACATGAAACAAACCAACAAATTAATATTAAACATTGGGTGTTTTTTCTGTATTTTTCAGAAAAACAAACTGGCGTATTATACTTTATTTAACTGGTGTTTCAATTATGCAATACTGGTTATCACCCTCATCGTTTTCAGTGAAATCTTATCCTATATGCACAATAGAATTATTGTTGTTATACAAAAAATTCTTATAAGTATAAATATGGGTAAGTTTCAAAATAAATACTTCACTTATCACGTGAGCGTAAAAATTATTTCAATATTTTATATTGGCTAAGAATTGAAATTCTTAAACATAATAAATAACCCAGGAAGTCAAGAAATAACACTGTAAGTTCATTCATTTCTGAAACTATTAAGACTATGAATATTTTAAGATAAACAAAGACATATTATAGACTATGACATTTAGACTATGGATAGGTTAAGAAACAACTCAGGGTCGTTGAACGGGATTTTTTTAAAGAAAATTTAAGAAAAAGTTGAGGTCCCGTTGTTAAGTATTAATGTTCGGTAACGTGAATTCAAATCACCTGTCTTAAACCTATCCCTCTTCCTTCCTTGTAACTGCTCTATTCCTTTCCTGCTACACACCAATAGTACTTGCTCGTACGCGGCCTTGAGCGGATATCATTTCGGACTTTCGGACTCGTTGACTGGGTGCAACCAATACCTATCTTGGTGCAACACTCGTACCTACTGCAATCTTCACGCAGTCCGGGACCTCAATGCTTTCTTTTATTTTTCTGTCTGATTATGCATATTATAGAATTGACGTTTTTCAGATAAGGAAGATCGTCATAAATTGATGTTGTTGGAAAACTTGGTTAAAACCAGACCATTATCATTGACTGCTGGTGGACTCTTCCGAGTGGATGCTTCAGTCATGCAGAGTTTCTTTGGAACTATTGTTTCCTTCACAGTTATACTATATCAAATGAAAAATATGTAAAAATATACATACATACCATCACGGCACATTACACACTGTGATGTAACCAGCGAAAAGTGTGCTGGTGTATACAAAACATGCCTGTGTACCCACTCGTCAGGCTCCTCACACCTAAATAGACTAGATTCAGAATGGGTGATGAACCTCATTGCTGAACTGATGAGATATTTATTACCCGGCTCTTACGCTAGACCAACGATAATAAATTGAAAAGAGTGGAAGCACTATTGTAAGCCGGTGCATCACAGCAAATATTATTTTCTAAAACGATGTTTAAAATATTTTTATAAGTATCATCACTAAAATCTTCATGTAACAACAATAAATATACAACATCTGGCTATAATCCCGACGTTTGCATTGTACAATGTGATTAAAAAATGCCATTAACGGCTATAGTTTTTATTTAATAATTACCCTTAAGCCATGAATTTACTACATATGCTTTATTTATAAAACTTTGAAATATTAAAAATTCTTCACATTTTTACAAATTATTTTAATAATAGGTTCCGTTGTAATTTTAACTAGGTAATAAAATGTAAAAGGTGATAAACATCGTTACAAATTAAAAAGTCGTTTTGTTGTAATTGTGAACTTATATTAATTGATAGTTTTCAAGAAATCGTTATTTAAATAATATCAAAGAATTTAGTACCACCATTGAATATGGCGTCGATCGACACCATAGACAATGTATTATTTGCCATCGAACCAATCCAAAAAGTCACATTTGTTTTGGGATTGCAAAGATACAAATCAGACCCTGACGGAATTTCCAAAGTAACACGAACGTATAAAATATATTCGTGCGTGGTTTTATTTTGTTTTTCAATGTGTTCCTTTTACGAAATATTTTTCAATAATGAAGTTGTGAATTCAAGTGGATCAATCACAATTATGATAACGGAATATTGTGCTCATATTATCGCTTTGTTCATTTTTATCTCTGCTATTTCTTTATCAACCATTTTTAATACCTCTTTGCATTTGGAATTTTTGTCAAATATAAAATATGTTGATTCTATTTTAACCATTCCGAAAATTCAATACGCAAAAATACGTTTAGGAATATTTTTTTTATTAATTTCCTTAAACGCATCTGCTATTGTCATCGCATCTTTAAATTCTTACAGTTGGGATGATAAGGACATTGGGTTCATCATAATTGTTACAAATGTTTTGATACAGTTTTACGTCGACATATGGATCATTGTCACACACATTCGTTTCTCCATCGGGTATCTGGTCAAATCGTACAATTTTAAAATCAGATTGGATGGTAATCCGATAGACTTTGAAACTAATAATGTGTATTTAGTGAAGGCGTGGGAAGACATCAACAATACAATTGACGCATATCTAATTTTGAACAATATCACAAAGGAAGGAATTACAAAAATAATGAAGGTTTATGATAAATTGGCAGATTGTATCGAACTAATAAATTCAACGTATGGAATACAGGTAATAAATATAATATCAAAATTATTACACATTTTTTTGTATTAATTTTAGGTTCAATAAATATTATAAAAGTACATATTGTTGCCAGTGAAATATGGACGTGACAAAAGACGTATGAAAGTAGAATAAATGCTGTAGAAATGAGATAATTAAGAAGAATATGTAATAGAACGATAAATTATGATATAATATAAAATGAGGACATAAGGAGAGAATACAAGATAAAGAATAATGATCTTTAAAATGAAAGTTGATACCTTGATGAGGTAGTTTGGATATTTTGAAAGAATGAACGATGAATAGCTGTTCAAAAAAATAAACATAGGTGTAAGAGATGGAGTAAATATTTGAATGATATTTGACCATGTGAATGATATTTTGAGAGAAGGAAACATAAGAAGCATGGATATAAAGGAACCAAGGAATGAATGCAAAAATAGAAGAGGTGTATGGCGCTTGGTTCTCACTGCTTACCCCATAAGCAGTATGTATGTATATTTTAGAACCAGTTGGGCTTGTTGAACTTCGCTACTCTTTTAGGAACTAATTATTTTTTCATCATTAGACATAAACAGAACTATAATAACACGTTTGCCAAATTTTCATTGAACCATAATTTATTTTTCTTTTTTTTATTTATGCACAATACTGTTTACAATGGCGGGTTTCTTCCAACCAACCAAAGCGACCAACGCGAGGCCATAGATAGTATAGTGGTAGGTACATTAAATTTATAATAAACGGAAAAAAACACGTAAAATTATTAAGAGTAAATTCACAATAACAAAAGAAGGAAGGAAATAAATAATAACACATTAATGCAATTTCTTGGACATTTTTATTTTAATTGATACCCGTGAGTGTTTTTTTTTCAATTTATTTATTTTTTAATATTTTACAGATGACTCTGATCATGGCAAACATATTTATTTCAAATTTACTCATTGTCAATTCTTCACTTCAAATGTCATTTTATGGAGAAATCGATGTAAGTATAGAAATATCAATAAAATAAAATATACAATTACTTATTCGTTTCATATATATTTCAAACTGTATTTTTTTAGTATTCCTTAAGGAGTAGGTATAGTTAAGTATTAAAATTTTGAATTTGCATTCGCTATTGGTGTCCATGGCATGTAAAATAATTGTTTTTTTTCAGGAAATATGCGTTATAATCTCAGCCTTCGCCATGATCTTCCATTATCAATTATTATTAATGATTTTAATGAGGGCAACCGGTTCTCTTTCGGAAGAACACAAATGGGCTTGTATTGTAATCTGCAAATTAAAACTCAACAATCATCCAAGTAAGTTATTGCAAGAAAATGTATAATGGGCTCTGTGGTGTATTAGAATACGTGGTATTGCCCCGTTCCCCAATAAAGGATATAAATAGGGTAGAGACGCGATTCGCGGCGTCTTACCGCATCCGCGCGCTATGCAGATAGCAAGGTATGTATATAACAGTGTAGGTACTTGTTCGGCCAAGAGCTCTGCTACCAATAAACCGAGCATAACGTAACATATGTAATATGTATTTAACGTATTAAATCCCATACCAGGACAAGACATCAAAATCTTCAATTTTCACTTCAGCGATATTGTCTTTTCAATATTGTCCGATTTTAATGATATTTTTTTATTGATATTTTTGAAAGGGAGTGCTTTAGAGATGATTACACGAGTTCTGATGATGGGACTTATGATAAAAAAACGTTAAACTCTTCAATTGCAAAGGCGCCTGGGATCTGCACGACAAACATGTATTTTTTTTTCTTGACGAATACGACTACGATTTTAATTTTTGTGGAATTGGAAATTGGAAAGCAGTTACTTCATATTGTGACTACGCGCAATCAACCGTCGAATGATCAGCTTCCACGTAAGACGGTCATGGGCAGATATTTTAATTGTTATGTTAAGAGTTTTTCCTATGTTTTTATGTTATAGATATTTAATTTTCACTGTCAAATGTACGTTTATAAACATCACTGAAATGGGATAAATTAAAATAATAATCACGGACTCCAAAACTGAAAACGAAAAAACGTATAAATTTGTTGCCTAAATTATGGCTTAAAACCACGCTAATTTTACATCTAACACCGTATTAGCTATAACAAATAGGTTGCAAAATATTTAGATTAAATTTTTTGATCGAAAGTTCTTGATGGAATTCCATTGAAATTTCTTATTTTTTTTAATAAACATTAAAAATAAAAAACCTTTACAACTTAATTCCACTGTTTATTAAGACTACTTACAACCTACAACCGGTACATTATCGCTAAGCACATTTTCAAGTAGTAAATATACATACATAAGTTTATATACATAGGTAAAAATGATTGTTGTTGTAACGATATAATATCACAGAATGTAAATGGTGTTACAGTTGCTATCATAAAAAAATGTTTGATAAGATTATACATAGCTAATAAATGGACGGATGTTTATGGAAAACTAATCCGCTTAAAATTAGATGGATGGTGGCAGAGCGGTTAGCGCACTGGTTTAATAATCCAGTGATCGCGAGTTCGAATCCTGCCATGACCTATAGCACAAGCAAAAGAAAAGAAAAAAAACTCATAGTTTGCCCCCTGTACGTGATAACATAGCTGAAAAATTAATTAATAAAATGCGTTTTAAAATTGTGAAATCATAACTCTCCCATTATTCCGTTGCCGTGGAAATAATCCAACTGTCGATTCGTTCATGAGAATTCAATTCTCTTAATGAATCGACATTATCCAACTGTCGATTTGTTCAGGAGAACTTTGTTCTCTTAACATATCGACAATGTATCAAGCCAGGATACGCGAGAATTGTGTGCAGAGGTCTACTTTTTTCACGGCTTTTCCAACTTTGAAGTCAAAAAACACCAACTTAGAGGCTTCGTAGCATATATGTTCCATACACGGATTTACTCAGAATTCGGAGTAGAACATTTCGTGTGTCTGTGTGTGTGTGTCTGTGTGTGTGTCTGTGTGTCTGTGTGTGTCTGTGTGTGTGTGTCTGTGTGTGTGTGTGTCCGTCCGTCCCTTATAACTTTTGATCCGCTCAATTTACAAAGCCCTAAATTTCAGAATATATAAACAGTTATAGGCCTACAAAACTTTTATACTTAGAATTTTGAATTTTTGTTTCAGTCAGGGGTTATCAACTTTTGAATTTATACTTTATTTTTCCACATATCTCAGAAACCATAAAAGCTAGAACGCTGAAAATTGGTACAAGTATAGACAAATACAAAATCTCAAATTTGTTTTTCAAAAAAATTCCAGAATTTCTCAAACATTTTTTATTAAGAAAAATATTTTTTTATGATAAATTTATGAGTTTAACTGCCTATATTTCCAAATTTTTTAAAAATATCGCAAAAAGCCGAAACACCCCAACTAGATAATTTAATTTTCTATAAACAATATGACCATTGTATTAGCACATCTCAAACTTTTTTTAACAATTTTTATAAAAATTGAATTTAGTGACGACATTGCTTCATACAATTTGTATGGCAGTCGCCTATACACAATATGTAAGAAGACTTAATAGTTTGATAGGTACTTAATCTACAAACATACATACAGAATCATCATGCTGTTTTCATATTCCGGGTAGGGAAACAGGACTGACCTCCATACTGTCCTATCTTGACATACATACCAACATGTGTTAAAATTTTCAATAATTTGGATTTATGGGTTTATAGTTTGATTCTTATTCTTCAACTATACATACTATCGCTATCGACAGTTGGATCTCATGTGTTACATGAAACTAGTTAAGCCAAGATGCGTGTACGAAGGAAAATTTTGTATGGTGTAGTGGACTTTTTGCATGCTAATAACACCAACTAGAGGCCTCGCAGCATATATGTACTCAGAATTCGAAGTAGAACATTTTATGTGAGTTTTGTGTGTGTGTGTGTGTGTCTGTGTGTCTGTGTGTGTGTGTGTGTGTGTGTGTGTGTGTGTGTATGTCCTTATAACTTTTGATCCGCTCAATTTACAGAGCCCAAATTTTCAAAATATATAAACAGTTATGGGCCTACAAAAATTTTATACTCAGAAGTGTAAATTTTTGTTTCAATCAGGGGTTATCAACTTTTGAAATTTTGGTTCATTTTTCCATATATCTCAGAAACCATAAAAGCTAGAACGCTGAAAATTGGTATTCACATAGACAAATACAAAATCTCAAATTAATTTTTTTTTTAATTCCAGGGCTTCTCAAACGTTTTTTATTAAGAAAAATATTTTTTTTATGATAAATTTATGAGTTTAAATGCCTATTTTTCCATTTTTTTTAAATATCGAAAAAAGCCGAAACACCCCAACTAGATAATTTAATTTTCTATAAAAAATATTAACATTGTATTAGCACATCTCAATTTTTTTTTAACAATTTTTATAAAAATTGCAATAGCTACACACAATAATCTAAGAAGACTTAATAGTTTGATACTAATCTCCAAACATACATACATACCAACATGCTGTTTTCATATTCTGGGTAGGATCAAAGGACTGACCTCCATACTATCCTATCTTGACATACATACCTAGGTACATGTGTTGTATAGAAAACCAAATATCTTAAAATATTAAATAATTTGTATTCATGGGTTTATAGTTTGGTACTCATTCTTCAACTGTACATACTATCAGTATCGACAGTTGGATCTCATGTGTTACATGCAACTAGTATATTAAATAGTCAATCTTATTTACAAATAAAACATTTTTGTTGATGTTTTCAGGTAAAGCTATCCAAGTTCGTTTATCTCAACTGCAAAATATGATAACACATCGACCCATGATTTTAAGTGGCTTGGGGCTATTTCGGTTGGACGAAGCTTATTTTTATAACTTCGTGACCACAGTCGCATCGTACGTCGTAGTTGTATTTCAATTGGGTGCACTTGAGGTGACTTCACTCACATAACGTAAACTATAATTTCCATCATTACTAAAAATGTTATTGAGTGAGGATGAGCATAAAAAACGGGTTAGACACCGGCTAAAACATAAAATATGGCGAGGAAGAAAGAATGTGCCGCGAGAAAGAAATGGATTATTTGTAAAATTGGTAGATACACATAGAATAATTGCTGTAAAGTCAAAATAAAGCTGAACACAATCACAAGATGCAGAAAAGATACACAATACAAACATATTTATCTTTGTACAGAGTGCAAGTATTTTCAAACGGACACGGTATGCAAGTTTATATTTTTTTGTGAAACAATTATCTTTTTTCTTAGAGGATTTTTTGAGAAAGTGAATAAAAAAAATTACCTCTGTGAAGTAGGTTCGGGAAAATTACTTTGATTATTATTGTTACTAGTTAAATCAATATTTGTTGTGTCCACTTTGGATATCTTTTGTAGTTGTTGATAAGCAGGAACACCTGAAGAAGCACATGTACATAATATACTTTCATGTATGTTCACAAAGCAGACTTGAGACAGAAAAAAATTCTTATCACTCCGTAAATACACAATGCGGATTCTGGATCTGTTGTCTGGCAAAGTGGGAAACTTGGAGTTAAACTTGCGACTATTTTCACTAGTACATTGTTTTTGAATATGTTTCCTATGATACTTGTAAATTCGCTAATTGCAGTCACGTAGAGACGAGGCGTGAGGCGTTGGTGGTTAGTTCGCCAACTGGCTGAAGAATGATAGGATATGACGAAGGTGCGTGACTGCAATGTGCGCAGTGGGTATGTGCATGCGTCTGTATCTGATGGCCGGACAGGAATGTTGGGTCCAGTGTTTAGGACTGCTGGAACTGATGCCATCTGTCTTCTGATTGGTTGAAGGTTTTGTATGTGAGTATGTCGGGCTTGTTACTACCAGAGAAGCGGGGATTCCAGCGGAAATCTTGGAGTCACCGAAAGATGTGATGATGCGATATAAGTACAGTGAGAGAATATTATGGACAAACCCTAACTCGATCATAAACGCTTTACATGGACACCGATGTCGATTTCAGACTGCATTTACAAGACATCTTAAAAATGTGAATAGAATATTTGCTTATTACAGACATAAGTTTAATAAAGGTGCAAAAAATAAGATCGTTCTTATTCTGTTACAATAAATTAAAGACAACTTTAAAATATCTTCGATTAATTGATGAAACTTTAAAGAATATATTTAAATATATTTGTTCCCAAGCTCCATTATTCGACCTTCCTCGCCTGGCAATGTTCGTTAAGTTGGTCACTCGGTATTACAAATATTATGATAATATGTATATTTTTGAATAATGTTATGTTAATACAAAATGTAGGCGAGCCATTCTTGTTAATTTGCCATGACTCTCATTATTTAGTCATGTTTTAGCACTTAACCTATGGATCTGGATCATTTGTCGAGTAAAGTTCTTCGCCAAAAAAATAATTTATTTATAAACACTATGTACAAGTGCACAAAAACGGGTTTATTGACATAATGCAATTTTTTATAACGAACCCGAGCTACGTCAAGTCTCTAAAGTAAAATTGGTACAATAGTAGGTACTTCCCGCTTTCAAAAGAAACCTGAGGAATCATTTCCTTACACATAACACCTAAATCTGTCTCCTTATCCTATCCTTGTCCCCCCCCCCCTCTCCTGTTCCCTCCTTTTCCTTATTGTCTTTGTTTCATATGTTTTCTGTTTTATATGTTTTGTTTTCTCTATTGCTTTTGTTTGTATTATATGTTATAGTCATAAAAATGTTGGTACATACCATAAATATAATAGTTTTTCACCAAATGAATATGGTTGGTTTGAAGATATTGCCATTTGGCAATTAGCCCGTCATTGTGCACTTGTGCTCAAAAAGCTTAAAATAAATAAATAAATAAATATATATATATATATATATATATATATATATATATATATATATATATATATATATATATATATATATATATATATATATATATATATATATATATATATATATATATATATATATATATATATATATATATATATATATATATATATATATATATATATATATATATATATATATATATATATATATATATATATATATATATATATATATATATATATATATATATATATATATATATATATATATATATATATATATATATATATATATATATATATATATATATATATATATATATATATATATATATATATATATATATATATATATATATATATATATATATATATATATATATATATATATATATATATATATATATATATATATATATATATATATATATACATATATATATATATATTTATTGGTATTTAGTGAGAAATATGAAAAAAGAAAGAAAAAAAAATACAAAGAGAGAAAAAGAAGAAGAATAATAAAAACACCTCACATAGCAATGAAGAAAAGGAGGGTACGGAAGGATATAGAAGTAATATTCAGGACTTAATCACTTAGACCATTCCATAGTCCAACTGATTGTACTTGAAAAGATGGGCTGAAAACTTCTGTATTGTGAATGGGGATAGCTATTGTGTTACGTTCAGCAGATCGTAGGGGTAGGCCGTAATGTGACAAGAAAAAGATGTTGTTATTTAAATATTGTGGTAAATAGGGGTTTAAGGTTTAAATGGGACAGAAGCATCTTGAAGAGTTTTGTCAGGGAGAAAACAATGGCTCATCAAGTTGGATGCGATCTTCAGTAATGTAGAACAAAATGATGAAAAAGTTTGTTACCAAATTGTTGTAAATTAAATACAGAATGTAGCAAATTGAATAAATCTTATTTTTATTTTTCAAAATAGTTTTCGGCTTTGAAAAAAACTAAAGGCGATGAATTTTCGGCGATGAGCTGCGGTCGATAACAATTTCTATAACTCGTTTCTAACAAATGTTTAATCACGCCACGAAACTCACGTGACACGAAGCATTAGAATGCTCTCATATTATATGATACGAGTAATATATTAAATGTACGATACGCCTACTAAATTAACTCCATAACTACATATTATATTATCAAACCCAAGTTTTGTAACAATTTTTCATTAAGTAAGCCTTGGATCAAACATTAATAATGGGCGAATCTTTTGCAAACCGTTTGGACCTTGCGGATTTTACTTATAAAATATAGCAAATTATATGTGTAGGTATTTACTTATACTCGTGACAATAGTATAGACTAGACTTCGTACTATAAGTTGTAAAAGGGAAATTTTATCACCACGGAATACATACATATGTGGCCAAATCACTGTGGAGGGAATGAAACAAGGAAGACGGGGTATGGGACATGCTCAATGGAAATGTTCAATATCCCAAAAAAAAGGACGACTTACGCACAAAACCACTATACGTATCTTGGCGTAAAGTGGTTCAACGATCTATTGCCTGAGCAGAGACATGCAGATATTGTTGATTTAAAGAAATTTTATAAAGATATAAAGAGGGTTTGTGTATAAAAAAAATTTACTGTTCATTGTTGTATATTATATGCTTATTTAGTTATTCATAATTGTATTTTTTATATATTTGTACATTGTTACATATTATGTCTATTTTTGTTAAATAAGTTTATTTTTAGTTTTTCTTTTGCTATCTATGATTATTTTATTTTGGTTTATTGTTATTTTGTTTTTTTTTTGTATTATGTTTGTGAAGTAACAACTCCCTTCAAAGCACGAGTTCATCTCTTTTTGAAGAAAGTTATACTGTAAAGTGTTTTAATTTCTTTTTGTTAATGTATTTTCTTGTGTAATATGTTTTTTTTGTAATAAATAAAATAAATAAATAAAAGATCATCGTGGCTTAAAATTCTCAGGCAGTGCATGGTTCGGGATTCCAGACGCGGCGTCCCACATTATTTATTTAATTCATGTACAATAATGGCGATTATATTGCCATAATGCAATTAATTTCTTCCAACCAACCAAAGCAACGTGATGATAAATAGTGTAGTGGTAGGTACATTAAAAATATCACAATAAAAACAAATAAAAAGACGAACACAATATATTTTGATTGACAAACTTTTTTTGCATATTTTTAGTGACAAAATGTTCTATATATTTGAATAATGTGTAACAATCACCTGAAAATAAGGAATTACACATTATTCAAATATATAGAACTTTCAAAAATTACATCGATAAGGGAACTCAATATGAAGGCATAATAGGTGAACGTTGCGCAAGCGCATGAAGTGATCACGTAAACCAGCTGATGACATGTCGTAAGCCCTGTAGGTGTCTTGAGTTCCTGGTTCAATTTCGTCACTATTGAGATGTTGAAAAGTTTGTCAATAAGAAAACTTAAATCATTAGTTTGTGGCGTGTCCTGCCAACACAGCTGAGCACCTACTTCAAGGAGTAGGGGCCGTCAGCCGGCTATTTAAGGCGGCGCACATCACCACTCGGGGTTCAGTCGAACTTAGGCCAGCGGTAGGCAGTCACTCTGCCCGACTCACATTCCAGTTGAAATTACGCTTCTTTATCGATCTTTTATATTAATTGAATATTTAACAGTCTATAATTAAAGTATCAACCTTGCATTATAATTAGAATCACAGTATCGAATAAATACGTAAGTCCATTCAAACTATTTTAATACCTGTCCATAATATTATCTTATTTATATTCTTCTGATAATTTATAAATGTTTTATGGTGTTGCGTGGGTACCTCGCTCTGTTGTGTTATGCTCTTTAATTAGCGTGCAACTAATTACCGAGCTACACACAGCAAGATCGGATACACACGCGACATCATTTCGCGTTGGATTTGGGGAACAGGCGACAGGTTCCGACCTAGTGCCTATTTAGACCGGAGCAGCCTCTCTGTAAATTAATGGTTTCATATTTAATACCCAATACCAACCCAGCGCGAAAAGTTAATTAATTGTTTACCTAAAAATAAATAGGTACCTATAAATTTAATTGTTTTAAGACAAATAAATTACTGATTTATTAATGTGTTTATTTTATACCTACATATCTAAGACGTAAAAATTATTTTACAATTTTCTAGAATAATAAAATTTCTGTTCATTGAAGGTATTATAAAATGAAACATATTGGCAGCGTTCTCATTATGAATTTGGTACTTTTATATCTCGCTGTTTGTAAATTGCAATAAAAAATATTATATAAATAAAAAATGCATTGATACAAGTAGGTAAATAAGACAAAAATGACCTTATAAGTCTGACGCAATTCAGGGGTGACTTCTATGCAAAAAATGCATTTGTCACCTCAGGTATAAGAATTGTTGCTCTCATTATTTACAAAAAACCAATTCTCTCAATAGATGGCGTTACAACAAAAATAAATAAAAAAAAATAATAAGAATGTTGTTCATAATTTCACACATAGATGGCTGTAGTAAAAATCCTTATTTTCAAGTGAAAAGAATTTCAGTATTGCAATATATATAACTTTCAAAAATTGAATTGATAGGGATCTCATCATTAAAAAAAGACATAATTGGTGAACGTTGCGTAAACGCATAAAGTTATCACGTAAACCAGCCGATGACAGGTCGTAAGCCCTGTAGGTGCCTTGATTTCCCGGTTCTCCTACAGTAAATATTCCAACTTCGTCTCTATTGAGATAATTAAAAATCTGTTAATAAAATTTCTGTTCATTGAAGGTATGTATGTATTATAAAATGAAACATATTGGCAGCGTTCTCATTATGAATTGGGTACTTTTATACCTCGCTGTTTGTAAATTGCAATAAAAAATATTACTTTCATTGTAAAAAAGTATAAGTAAAAAACAGTAGGTTTATGTACCTACATGAATGTTACATAACTTCATTTTTGCATGTTAATACGCCCCGAGTAGTAAAGAAACAATAATATAACTTATGTCACATAACAACAATGACAGATTTAATAATCCCGTTCTAGCACATATTATAATATATCGATACATACCTTAGTAGCCCGCTGTGGTTTAACTAAGTATTATAAATAAAAACACTATCGGTGTGGCCATATATCGATGTTAACTGTTGGCAACACTTGTTGAAACGGTGAATTAGACTAAATTTAATGACAGGGCATAAAATATTGCAGATTAAATCGAAATGCTTAATTGTCTCTATATTAATAAAAATGTGTTTTGGTCCATACACAACACTAGGATCTTATCTCGAATAAATTAGCATACTTACAAAAACTCAATTAGATACAAATAAATCTCATCTCAAATTGAGATTTTTTAATAGAATATTTAATTTTTATGTATTTTTCAATTCAATTATCAACCGAATAATTAATAAATACTTACTTAGGTTCGGTCGTAACGAGTGGTAATGAAACCAGTGTTGAAATCAAGAAAAGACTTGCCTTGGCTAACAAGTGTTACTTTGGACTACAGAGGCACTTTAGATCACGTGTACTGTCAAGAAACACTAAAATCCTCGTCTATAAAACTCTTTTACGACCTGTACTGACATACGGCTCTGAGTGTTGGGTTCTTGCTAAAAAGGATACGGATGCATTACTGATCTTCGAAAGAAAAATTTTGAGAAAAATTTTCGGTCCCCTCTGCGATCACACGTGGAGAATCAGGTTCAATCACGAACTACAGAGCCTATTCAAGGAAACAAATATCGTTCAAACGAGAAACGATAACACCAAAAAGAATCCTCACAACGCGTCCGGAGGGTAGAAGGGGTGTGGGAAGGCCGAAACTGCGATGGATGGATGGAGTTGAGAGGGACCTTCAAATAGCCGGTGTGCGGAATTGGAGAGAAAAGGCCATGGATAGGGTGCAATGGAGACGATTCCTTGAGGAGGCCAAGGCCCATCCTGGGCTGTGGAGCCACTGATGATGATAATTAATAAAAAAATGATTGCAAAACAAATAATAAGAACAAAAAAAATGTGCCGGGGCAGACGTTGCTCCAATACAGACTGCATTGTACATAAACGTCATATTTTGTATTTAAACATTTTATTCGTACATTTATACTATATGTATATATTTTGGTAATCGAAAATGCAACGGGCAAAATAACATCTCACACAATTCAACAATGAGGTTCTCCACCCATTCTGAATGTAGTGCCGTTTTAAGTGAGATGAGACTGGTTTGTGGGGACACACGCATGCCTCGTGTTTCCATTTTAAGGTCATGCACACCCGCGCA
Source organism: Molanna angustata (assembly GCA_963576475.1). Classification (NCBI taxonomy): domain Eukaryota; kingdom Metazoa; phylum Arthropoda; class Insecta; order Trichoptera; family Molannidae; genus Molanna; species Molanna angustata. The sequence goes on from OY754976.1 coordinate 26,000,920, forward strand.
CCTATCGCTGGTCAGCCCAAATTGAAAACAGTTTCTCAATCACCTGCACCACTCCATTGGGAAAGTTTTAAAGCTTTAAGCGGACGACAAAAGGAACTATCAGGCATATTTCACACCGCTGTCCCTAAAAGGTATACGGTAATAAAGGTATGAAAGAAAATATACATTGGTTCAGTGTTAAATTTCTTGAATTTTAATACCCAATCCATTATTAACTATTGCTCAACGCAATTAATTTGCACTGTTGTACTGCCTCAAAGATGAAGGTTATAATATATGTACATATCATGTACTTGCGTCGAACAAGTATTTTAATAGTTGTCTCAATAAAGAACTCCATAATATTAATTTTCTTTAATTCTGGAAACAGAGCAGATCTATTATATTAACAGAAGTCCCCTCATGCGTTTGTACAATCAAATAGTCATACACCTTGGTATGTAATAAAAACGTTTTCATATAAAAGAAAAAAAAAATTCTGTTTTTCTTTATATGTATATGTATATATATTAATTTTATGACATACCCACATACAGGCTATGATATACCCAAATACAGGCTATGACATACCCACATACAGGCTATGACATACCCACATGCAGGCTATGACATACTACATACAGGCTATGGCTTGTGGAATTTTGGTGTACACCGTTGCATTATCATATTTAATTTGTTTATATGTTGTTTATATCAAAAAACTCTAAAAAAAACAATTTACAATATAGTTCAAGCACTTCACGCTTAGTTTAGGGAATTTATGGTGATGCATATGTTCTCCTTACCACAAGGCCATATTAAAAAAATAATTATACCTATGATTTGTTTAAAAAAAATACATAAGTGCGCTATTGATATGATTAGATTCTATGGTCGATTTGATGTAAACGTTTTAACAAAGATAGCTTAATTATTGTCATAAACACTTCATGAAGGTATACGCACAGGTACTTGTGGTGTTAACCTGTTGTTTCACTTTCACCTTTATTTTTACTTTTTCAGTGATGCTCAACATGATCCAAGTATTTACAACAAAAAACTAACACATATTTGAACTTTTTTATTTAGTTATTGTTCATTTCATGCAGAATATTTCGAGTATCTTTAAACTGTGATTTTACTGACGATTGAACAATACATCACTGATTGTTTAAACTTTATTTATTTCTAATAGTACCAACTGTGTCAGTTTCGAAGGTAACCACTTCTTCATTTGGCAGCTACCTCTGAAACCTCTTGGTTTGTACCAACATTAACTTCTTTAATACAAATATCGGTTATTTAATTCTCTCATTTCTCGCTTAATCAGAACGTACAACACACTTCATCGAACGAATAATATTGATATATTCTCAAATTCCAATCAAAAATTCAAAAACCTTTTAATTCTCATGTTTGATTTATGTTAAAAATTGTGTGTTCAATGTTTTTGTATAAATCTTAAATCTACGGCTCTAAACTCACTGTATAATTTCCAGCCGCAACATAAAATAATATCTATAAAATACATAGACACTGCACAATGATAGTGTAGAAGTGTAGGTAGAAAATATATACTCACATCATACGCATTATACCTACTTAGAAGTATTGTGCATAAAAATATTTGGGCATTCTTGCCTGTAAATCCACATAAACATCATCATCATCAGCAATGGCGCTACAGCCCGGTGTGGGCCTTGGCCTCCTCAAGAAACTGCCTCCATCCCGCCCTGTCGACAGCAAGTCTCCTCCAATTTGTGTGTCCGATCGCTCTAATATCTCCCTCGATGTCGTCCAGCTATCTCATCCAAGGTCTCCCTCTGCTTCTTCTTCCTTCAGGACAGGTGTCCAAAACTTTCCTTGGGACCCGGCTATCCTCCATTCCACAAACGTGTCCGAACCAACGCAGACGTTGTATTTTGACGTATTGGACAACGTAAACAATAAAGAATAAAAATATAAAATCCACATCAACAATACATAATAAAAATAATACAAGAGTACAATAATTAATTATGCAACATAGACAATTTAGAATGTTGGCACTGACAAAATGGTCCGAGAGGACACTTAATTACATATAACACGAACAGAATCAGTTCTTACAACATGAAAACAATTTACCAGTACCAACATCCAGTGCATAAGAACTATTCCACTAAGCAGTGCTTGTGTCGGAATAGCTTTACATTCATTTTAAATGACATATTCCATACTTAAGTTTAATATTGGCTTAACCTGACAATTTGCATTAATTTTTGGTTACCCTGACAAACAAAAGAACACACATATCTATGCTAAATAAAATAAAATAAAAATAAAATAAACATGTGAATATAAAAAAAACATGGCGAGGAAACTAGAGGTCAAGTATTAGATAAGGACAAGTAAAATTAAGATATAATGCTAAAGATGGAAATATGCTGATAGATGACAAACGTTTGAAAGAGAGATGGTGTCAATACTTCAAGAAATTGTATGAAAGAAATAAATATTTTGCACTGAGATAGAGAACATTCTCTTTGTATAATGTTTATTTGCTTAGTTTTCATTGACTTTTGAATATAACAATTGCTACAAATATTGACATTTAAAAATACATTAAAATTAAATTAAATCTCGAAACAAAGTTTGAGATTGCCCTTAGTAGATAAGCTTAATCGTCTAGCGGTCTAGTCTATAGTGATCACTATAGTTTTTCAGTTACGGTCACCTGGTCAATATTTATTAACTAGTTAATTATCTCGATGTCGCCTGATCTCGCTTTACTAGATTTTTACATTCAATAACTTGTTCTCGTTCATTCATCGACGCACATAGTTATATTAATCCTATATATGGCATGATGATACACACGAAAGTGAACGTTTGTATGTATAACAAAGTTATGTATAATGTGTGTATGTACATGGATCGATCGACGTATTAGTAAATTGATGGTTTTCGCGATATGGCTAGAAGGCAGATAGATGTCTTGGCTAAGAAACTTCAGAGAATAGACCGGAGTTCATAGAGTGGAGGAGCTATTCCGGATAGCTCATTATAGAGAAGCCTTTACCAGACATCAGGGGGACCTTACAATGATATATGGAGAGAAGATTGATGAATATATCAAATATATTTCTAGTTAGTATATCTACGTACATAGTACATGTTTCTTCCAAAACTAAGCATTAAATTGATTAATAAGTCTCAAACTACACTTAACATGTCATAATTTATGCCAACCTTGAGCCAAGTTAATTGCAGTCTTAAGAGCAGTGCTAATCAGATCCTAAATTTGAACAGTGAAATTAAGTGAGTTAGTCAGGAAATCGCACCATTGATTACCTCAATGCTCCTGTGAATTCTTTAAACAATTTTGTTTCATGTAATAAATATGTGTATAATATTACTTAATCATGCCAAATATATATATTCCAGTCTTACACATATGAAATCATTGTCAAAAAATGTGATTTCTTTATATTGCAGACCATAGAATAATTATTGTTGATAATATAACTTTTTATGGTCATAATCCTAGGATTGATTTGTACCAAGCACTCCATCTCTCTACTATATCTGTTGTCATTCAGCCTCTTTATCTCTTAGTATCTTCTACTGCACACATTAACCTGATACATATCGTCCTTCGGCGATAGTCAAAAGCAGACACAGATGACTGATTTTATGGCACATCCATTAGGATCGTTGTTGGACGACCCTCTTTAAGTGTCGCCTCCTTTCTCCGACTCTGCTCAGTACCACATCGTTTGGAATATGGTCTGACCAATGGATCCTAGCCATGCGCCTGTATCACCATATTTCGAAGGCAGCCAGACGTCCAGATTCTCTACGGCTGATGGTCCACGTTTTATTTCCATACAGAAGCACACTCCAGACAAGAATTTTAATAAAGTTCTTTTTAACATTGATATCAATGTTAGGAGATTGATATACCGTAGGGAAAAATAAATCTCAATTATCCCCTTCAATTTTATTAACAATTCAGTACCAAAAGTCTTTTTCTATTTTCTCGATCATTTGGATTTGTTGATTTATAGGGGAGATATTACCAAGAGTTGATAAGGCTGGCGTACAACAGATATAATGTGGGGAGATGGAGTGCTTGGTGCAAACTAATCCTAGGATTGTGAAGTAGATTAGCATATTTCGGAATGATAAAAAATCACCTACAATTTGAGCAGTAAAATTAAATTCAGATAAGTCAGACACATCCTTTTCATAAAATAAGCTACTTTTGCTGAATGAAATATATTGAGGCATGATTCATACTCGAAAATATTGAATTACCAAGCCAGCTATTTAATCACTCGTCTATAAGATATAAGTGAGACTGATAACTGGTTCTTATCAATCGTGCATTCCAATTTGTACTTGCAAAAAGTGCAGAAAATACTGGTCCGGCACGTGACACCTCATACTTTCAGACTAGCCACATTTTTATACCAGTCTCCGTTCTGGTGATCTTATCATCTTCGTGTACCCAAGAGATAAGAATAATGTCCAATTAAAAAAACGACAAAATATTGATTACATAAACAATGTTCCTTTGCACATTTCACTGAGCAATTCAATATGGCCAATAACAAGGTTGTCATAACTTAGAGAAATATACTTTTTAATCCAAATTTACCTCAGTATCTCAAAGAAAAATTAATTTGTCTTTCAAGCCACGGTTGTTAACTTCGATCTGCTGATCTTATACTTTACTATATATTCCTAGTCATAGTTCTGAATTTTTTAGCTCTTCATTTGAAGTACATTCAGTTGACTATGGAATAGTCTTAAGTCCTGATATTACGTCGTCTATCACACTAAACATCTTCAAGAAAAGGCTAAAGCAAAAATATTTATCTGACAATACCTGATTACATCTACCTCTCCTCTTCCTTTCCTTATCCTTTAGTTTTCCTATCATCACTATGAATTGTTCTTATCTTCTATGTTTTCTTTTTAATTTTCTTCTATTATCTTTGGTTATTTTTGTAATGTCATTAACTTATTGCCACTGTTTTGTATATTTGATATTAACTCTGGTTAGTTGGAAGAAATAGCGATCAGACAATAAGCCCGCCATTGTACTAATTATATATAAATACAGAAAGATTCAAATAAATAAATAAATTATTGTCATGAATTAATATAAAAATATATATTCGGTTCATTTTTTTCATCTCATTTCATTTCATCTCCATGTCTCGACTCCATAAATGATGCTCTGTCACCAAATAATAATAAAGGCCACCAAAGATCATATTCGCAATATCAATAGAATTTTATAGAAATTGTTGAAAAAACTAGACAGGCACGGAACATGTAGCAAATGCAGAACGCAACGGTCAAATACGGTCCCGTATATACGGGACGTATGGTAACCCTACCAGTAACGTAACCACAGACAAAATAAAATATTTAATGGCGAAATATTTTGCAACACGTTCCTATCTCGCGTCATCTAGATAAGAGTAGATAAATGATTGTTCGATTATGCAAATTGGTGTCCACATCGATATTTCGCAATAGTAAAATTATTTAAAGCGTGGCTTATCCGATCCAAAATCGAAGATCATTCACACATGACCAAAATTGAATCTAACCTACTCATAAAATAATGTTTCAATTTAGTATGATTCGTTGAAAAATGATAAATTGAATATTGAATTGTTAGCTTCGGCTCTGACAGACGATATTTAATTTTCAATTTATAAAAAAAAAAATACAAGATCACACCATTATAATAAAAAAACAGAAATACCTATTATAAAAATGATTCAAATTTAGTATCTAAAACACCTAATAAGTACTTAATATTGTATCTAAATATTTTTTCTCAGTAAAAACGATAAGTTTTCTCAATACTTAACAAGAATTTGTTTTTTATTTATTTCAACCGACAAAAAATTATCACACTATAAAATATTAAGAAAATATATTTGATTAATAATTAAGAGACCAGTATATTATAATATATGATACTTACATTACATGTGTTATTTCTTGTTATAAATTCTTCACTAACGAATTTCAATTTAATTATTTATTTACCTAATTCTTATTAATTAAAATCTATTGCGAATCCTTGTACTGAGAGAAATATATTGATTTAAGAACCAGTTACGTTAAAAAAATATTATTACTCAATAATCATTACTCATAGAATTAGAAAATCTACAATATTTATTCTTTTTAGTGACTTTTTAGTCTTCGTTTTATCCAAAGACACAAAAAGTATTACGACAAATTATTTAATTATCATATGGCATATAAAATTAATGTGACAAGAGATAAAACTTTGATGAGTGACATTTACTTTGAACAGGAACACGATATCTTTTCTTAATTACTTTCTCCATATTATTCAACTTTCTGTAATTCGATATATTATAGATCGACAACAAACGTAATTTCAAATATATATTATATAACATTTCCTATATACCTCATCATAGCAACCATTTTGTATCCTCATAGCGGATATGAATGATTTCTTAATTAATTTTGGCATGTTCATTTCCAATTCGCTACTCATAATTTTAAACCAGCTAATTTTGAGATTCGAGTGAAGTTATTTAATATTTAACCAAGCCATGTAATAAGAAAGGAAGGAGATAATTATTTATTTATTTATTTGGGACAGACAACAGCGACAACAAAATAATGAAGGTACAGAACAATAAAATAAGACTTGCGCCAAAACATCTATCAACAAATTAAAATAATATGATCAATAAACATAAATAATAAAGCAGAAAAAAAAATGTTATTAAATAAAACAAAGTGAAAAAAACAAACAAGATATGATGGTAGTGTGTAAAGGATTTTGTTTGATAGGAGATGAAGGGGTAGGGAGGAGGGGAAGAGGAGAGAAATGAAGGTGTCTGCCGCACTTCACTGGTTTACCACACAATCAACCGGCATCAGTTTACTTCGTATCATTTGTCGATATTTATTAAAACGAAATTGGAAAATATCAACATCATTAAAATTTTCATTGTATTGACGGCATATGCGCGGTATAATGGAGAATTTTCGATAGTTCGTTCTATGTACATACTGGGACATGAAACAATTCAGGTCTTCTTGTCATTCTTACCGGGGCACGTAATTCAACTAATTTCACGATGTCAGGAGAATCGAAGTAGTTGTTCAATATTTTATATAGTAATGATTGATCATATAAGATGCGTCGGTTTTCGAGAGTGATAAATTTATGAAATATAACCGACTCTTGATAAGATGGAAATTGTAAGTGAAGTCGGAAATTAATGTGCCTGAGATATTTCTTTTGAACAGATTCTAATCTGCTTTTATGAGTGGTATAATTTGGAGTCCACACCGGGGTGCAATACTCTAAGTGTGGTCGAATATATGCTGAATAAAGTTTGTGCAATGTGTTTATATTCTTGAATGGTCGACACAGTCGGAGGATGTATCCCAGCGATTTAAGTGCTTTACCCACATTGCACAAACTTTAAAGTTTGTGCAATGTGTTTATATTCTTGAATGGTCGACACAGTCGGAGGATGTATCCCAGCGATTTAAGTGCTTTACCCACTATAGTGTCCAAATGTTTATCAAAAAGTAATTTGGAGTCCAAAATTATACCTAAATCTTTAATATGATCATTATAAGGCAGTAAAACAATTAATGTACAAGAGACCACAAGGGCGGCCACCTGTGAAATGGATGGATGACATCAAAAGATTCGTTGGACATATTTACCAATATTTTCTCTGCTGCGTGTCCTCCTTTTTTAGACCCAGTTTCTTCATGTCCCTTTGGACATTCGTCACCCAGGTAGCTTGGGGCCTTCCCCTCTCAGTAACCATGGAAAGGCACTTCTTCACCACGTGTTCAACCTCCCTTCTCATTATATGGCCAAACCAGCTAAGTCTGGCCTCTGTTACCTTCTCAGATATAGGCACCACCAATATCTGAGAAGGTAAGGTTACGATAAAAAAAGGAATAATTTTACTTGCCATTCTTTCCTCACTCAATATAACTCTACTGGTGTTGTATTGGTTTTCTAGTTATCTGAGCAATCGGAAACAGTGCATTAAGATCGCCGATAATACTTCTGAATTTGCCACTTTGTTGTCTGGTGTGCCACAAGGTGGAGTTTTATCCCCACTGTTATGTTCCATTTTTATCAACTCTATTACTAAATACCTTAAATGTCAGTATCATCTTTTTGCAGATGACCTTCAGTTATATATTCATTTCAATCCCTTAAATATTCCCAATGCTACCATTTCTATAAATGAAGATCTTAATTTTATCTCTTCCTCGTCATCAGAGCATGGTCTCCTAATTAACCCTTGTTAATCCTTGTCTGCTGTCCTCCCTTAAAAATTTGCAACTCCCATCTCTGTATATCAATAATCAATGTATTCCTTATACCAAGGTCGTGAAAGACCTTGGGGTCTACATTGATAATAACTTATCCTGGCATGAACAGATCTCACATGTCAGCAAATCCACTTACTTTGCCATACACTCAATAAACTCAAGAATTTCCTTCCACTTCACTGTAAAATAACCTAAGCTCAATCACTTCTCCTACCGTTGCTTGGCTATGTTGACGTTAGCTATTTGGATGCAAACGAGGAACATCTCAACAAACTTGAACGCCTTCAAAATGTTTGCATCCGTTTTATCTTTGGACTAAAAAAAAATCGATCATATTTCTCATTACCGTAATCTTCTTCATTGGCCCAAGATACAACAACGACGTAATACTGTATCTTGTCATTTATATACAATGTCCTTTTTAATCCAAATTTACCTCAGTATCTCAAAGATAAATTCACTTATCTTTCAAGCCACGGGCGTCCACTTCGATCTGCTGAACGTGCTTTACTATCTATCCCTATTCATAGTTCCGATTTTTTTAGCTCTTCATTTGAAGTACATTCAGGTAGGCTATGGAATAGCCTAAGTCCTGATATAACGTCGTCTATCTCATTAAACATCTTCAAGAAAAGGCTAAAACAAAAATATTTATCTGACAACACCTGATGACATCTTCCTCTCCTCTTCCTTTCCTTATCCTTTAGTTTTCCTATCATTGCTCTTATATGCTATCTTTTTGCTTTTTTTTCTTTTTTTTTACTTTTCTTTTGCTGTATTTATTTATTTTGTAATGTGATCAACTGATTGCCATAGTACACATTGTTTTTTATACTTAACATTTACTCTGGTTGGTTGTAAGAAATTTCCATTAGGCAATAAGCCCGCCAGTGTACTAATTATATGTACAAGAAGACTCAATTTTTTTCTATTATTTTCTTTCTCTTTAAAACGTACATATAACCGCGCACTTCTATAGGCTTCCTCGTATATAGGTGTTTCTTATTTTATCTATTCTTTAGGTATATCATACATCAATCTGCGGTCTATTATTAAATTTAAGTAATTGAGAAATAATAGATGTGATAATTAAAAAAAAATTGAACCTGCCTGTTATTTTGCACGCGTACAACTGTATATTTTTCATGCAAAACGTTGTGTTGGACACAGTTAGACAATTTCAAAATAATTTTAATAGATATATCTACATATTTAATTATAGTAATAGTTGTTGTGGAATACATTAACTTTATCACTAATCATCAGCATTTCTTATCATTTGATCTACATTACTGGGAACACCTTGAGATTTTTATTATTATACCATTCGTTCAATCGCTATGCTTAATTGTACTATTACATTTCAAAAGGATCTTTAGATATATTAATTATCGTAATTGAAGATGACCTTCATCGTTGATTTCAAAGATTTGCAGTCAATCACAAGTTGTATTTAAATTTAAACCATAGAGAAATGCATTCCTATTTGGTTTGATCTACTTAATTGATTGATATGAATATCGCAAGTGTTTGAATAAAACAGGCATTACTTAGCTACAATCGATACGATTGCGTTGACTTCCATGGACTTCACTAACTATGTGTAATATGTATGTATATCCGTGTTCATATTCAACAGAGCGAAACTATCGTCGATAAAATATAAACATATGTGGACATTATATGTGTTCAAATTAAGTTTTCTTAAACAAAAATATAATTGTTGCTTAAAGAAAATAATTACCTCGGGATAGGCTTCAAGGTACCTTTTGGAAGCCCACTAAGTTGTAGGTACTCTTAAAAGTTTTGTCTTCAACAAAAATATATATTATTCTTTTCGTTATTTATGTATAGGTACATTAGCTCGATACGCTTTTTTTTCTATTTGTGTACTTTTTCTTAATAGTTTTTTTTGATAATACCTACCTCTTTTCTCAGATTTACTATCCATAATTCAAAACTTGTAAGACTTTGAAACATGAATGTTGTTTTTAATGATATGTATTTTATAAATATAAACATTGGCTCGATTCGTTTTAACACAATGTTCCCACTTTTTTGTAAAATCTAATAAACCGAAGTATTTTATTTAACGCTCGATTCTTATACACTTATTCAGGTGCACCCGATTGAAATATTTAAGGGCGTACATTCTTATAAAATAGTTCTAAAGTTTGCATTTGAACCGCCTACATTACCTCACCCTACAACTTAAAAGAATGATAGAGGGACGTAGAGGAGTTGACCGAAAGCACATGTCGTGGCTGCTTAACATCCGGGAATGTACCGGGATAAGTCGAGTGGAGGATCTGTTAAGGACAGTACATGACAGGGAATTCCTCACCACGGTGATCGCCAACGTCGGGAGACCTGATACGACACGAGGAGATCTAGAATAATGATTAACCCTTATAACGATGAACCCTTGAATAAGAATATTTCATCATTTCAGATATGTTACATTCATATTCACAGACAAATACGAAGAATTAGGAGGCCTCAGGCCTCAATTTTTCTATTTATTTGAAATACTGATTTCAATTCCGAAGACGAATTAAAACCAAAATTAATTTAAATTAATTAATATAGGGCCGCTTGTTGATTCAAGGGCGCAGGAACATTAAAGTTATTAAGCAAAAATGTTTTTTAACAGATTTTTAATTATCTCAATAGAGACGAAGTTTTTACTGTAGGAGAACCGGGAAATCAAGGCACCTACAGGGCTTACGACCTGTCATCGGCTGGTTTACGTGATCAATTTATGCGCTTGCGCAACGTTCACCAATTATGCCTTTTTAATGAGATCCCTATCAATTCTATTTTGAAAGCTCTATATATTGTAATACTGAAACTCTTTTCGCTTGAAAATAAGGAATTTTTACTACAGCCATCTATGTGTGAAATTGTGAACAACAATCTTATTATTTTTATTTATTTTTGTTGTAACGCCATCTATTGAGAGAATTGGTTTTTTTGTAAATATGTTGTATTGTTCTCTATTGAGATAATTAAAAATCTGTTAAAAAATACGGTGCAAATATTTTTACGACCGGAATTGGCGGGAAAAGCGTTTTCCCGCCAAAAAGTGTCTATTTACACGACAAATTTTCTGACGTCGTCTATGTTTTTAGGTCATTTATAACCATAGAAAGCGCAGATAAATCAAAATACAAAAATATTTACCTTTGACATTTTTTCAATGGTCATAAAAATGCATCATGGAAACCAACTTGAAGAAAAAATAAATAATATTGGCATCTTATTACATTTACTTAATTTTATAAATCATTTGTTCATCGAGATCTACAATTATAACAAAGTATAAACAAAGGTAAATATTTTATAACTTGATTTATCTGCGTTTTCTATGGTTATTTTTGGTTTTCGTCTATGGTTGAGTCGTGTAAATAGTCGTAGCCTAAAAAATGTCTTTGACTCCCGACAGGGAAAAAAATCCAATGTTTGCGCATATGCAATAATAAAAATATTCAAAACAAAAATGCGTTCACCAGAACTGTCACATTAAACTATAATCATTTAATAATAGGTACACTAATATCTTAAAAATAGCAAAAATTACATAAAATGAATAAATATGACATTTTATTAAAGTTTTAGTACGTTTTCAGAATTTAACTCAACATATTATCATTCAACAACAATGATATATTATCCCCACCATAATATTTAAGGTATAATATGCATGTACGTACGAGTATGTGGGTATGTATTGTGTTATTTTTATTTTCTCTTGAATTTAAGTACAAATTATTTCAACGAATGAAATGTAAAAACATGATCTTTTTCATGAGCATATGTTTGTTTATTATAACGAACAAAATATATTTAACATTTAAAAAAACGGGTGGGTTGTGGCCAACAATAAACTCTTTCCAACGCTTATATTCAATTAAATTTTTAACTATTTCACATCGTCCAATCTTTCTTATATTTTATACATACTTGCTTCGGATGAAAGTATATAAAAAACAAATGGATTGTACATATATTCTATCTAATTTCGGCCACTTCCCATTCCATTATTTGAGATAAAAAGGAGAATGATTATGAATAATTTTTCAAAAACATACTTATGTATCTGCTAATTTTTATTTATTGCATTGGATATTTTTAACTATTTCTGAATTTATGTCATAATATAAGTTCAAAATTACATAAATGATTTTCTAGATGAGTAAAATTATTGCTTTACGTTTACCTTCCTGAACTGCGCCGGGTATAAAAACTAGTTTCAAATAAAGAGAAAAATTCAGTTCTAATGCATCCTTACTCCTTTTATTTGTCAACAAAAGTGACATTTCCGTACTTAAATAAGATTTTTGCATATAACTTATTAAAAATTTTAATGAACTTATTATTACCGTCCAATTAGTTGCATCATATGAATGTCGTTATGTGTAACAATAATATTCATATTATTCATGATCGGGTCCCTTGTATTGTAGGTAGCATAAAAAAGGAGTTCGTGCTTCAAAAGACCTCTTTCATAGCGATATAAGGTCACGATTCTCAGTTTCATCATCATAATATTTTCCTGCGTCCAAAGCCTAGATTCTGTACTCTCTATACATTAGAGATGAGCAAAACAGATATAATTCAACACAAAATTAAAGACTAGTCGTGCCAATAATATGCTCATCTGTGACGCACCATGATAAAATTTTAGTGTCGTGATTTTGCCTAAACAATCAAATATATGTACCTATTTCTTATTCTTCTTGTATTTTTCAGGGAGTTTGTCCCTCCTGCAAGCCCTCCTATAACGCCAAGCTCCAGCTAGGTCAGGGATGGCGAACCTATGGCACGCGTGCCACAGGTGGCACGCGAGACGATTTTGCATGACGCGCTAATGAAAAGAAAAAAGAAGTCTTCCTTCCTTAACTATTATTGTTATCCTCTTTGTGAATCTATATACATATATAGATGGTCTTCATCATTATTGTTCACCATTCTGACGATGCTCATCATAGAACGATACCGGTGAATGGGAGTCGCGTTTGCGGAAAATTTAAGTAGAACGTAAAATTAAATATAATTTTTTCATAATTTTAGTTGATAAAAGAAGGGATAAACAAAAAATTCAAAAAAAGTTATAGAAATAGTGTAAAAAAATTCAAAAAATATTTAAATAGCCATGTGCATTTTCTTCTTGCGTCAATAGTTACACAAACGACGGAAACGAAGGATATGACGACATTCATGCATAAATAAATCGCATTGTTTAATACTTCCCGCACCGTGCTAGTCCCCCGAGATGATTTCTTTTTTGTAATAAACATCGCTATTTGTCTAATTTTTCTTTGTTTCTTTTATTTTGTCATTAATAAGTACATAATTATTTTTATCGATGTTTTAATACTTTGTTTATTTTAAAAAACTGAAGTTACTTAAACATTTGATGCATTTTTATTTCCATTGAATGTGGCACGCAAGATATTACTATAATGAAAAAAAAATGTTGGCACTCGGGCTCAAAAAGGTTCGCCATCCCTGTCTTAGGTGGTATACCTGGCGGTATATTTAATGACTAAAAATCCCCGAGAGCCAAACTTTTATTTTATCGTAAACCAATATAATTTGTGATATACCTAATATCATCTATGGACGGAAGTGGGATCTAAAATCCCTTATCAAATGTAAAATTGAAATTGAAGTCCAATATAAAATATGCATGGGATCTATTGTCCCGATAGTCTTATGCATCATATCTATTCTGGTACTGGAAAATACTGGTAGTCATATCGTACAAAACAAGATTGTTGTTAATACATTAAATATAAATTAGTATGTGTTCCCACTCCTCGGGTAAAATTTGATTTTTTTTCTCATTTAATTATTCTTTCATCAAAGTCTCAATAGGTTTAATGTTGTACATACTATGATTTTCTTATGGGGTACGGTGTTTGACGTTTCTACGTATGTAAATCCAAAGTTAAATCTGAATTCCAATAACTTTCATATCAAAGCGAACACGAGAATTGAAAGACTCTAGTTGAATAATAAATACCATGACGGTCTTAAATTTGGATTTGCCCATCACTATTCTTTATTATAATATAGGTAATATATTATGATACATTTAATTGACTTACATCATGTGATTAATCGGCCTTCAGTGGTTCGATTCATAAGTTAAATATTCAGAGTTCGATTCCCAATAAGCTCACATTAATTTTTCTATAAAAAAATATTTTAATTTATTGCTCACTTCTTGCTTTGCTGGGCTGAAAACACTGGTCAGTTGGAGTAGATTACCATTCCGTAATAAATCCGCTGGTGTAGCGGATACGTTATTTTATTAATTTGCTAGTTTTTTATACCCGGCGTTGCTCGAGAAGGTAAATGTGAAGCAATATACCAACGTATCAAGAAAATCGTTTTCGTAATTTTGAACTGTTTGTTATGATAAATTCAGAACAGTCCCCTCCGTCCCTTCAGTCCCTCCATCCGTCCCTTCCCTTCAGTCTCAAATAACGAAAAGGAAAGTGGTTTGAAATTTCATTAGGATTGGACTGGGAAAGAAATTTAAGCAAGATTGGAGTTGAAAAGTGGTTTTATAATTTGAAAGAATTTAAGCATTATGAAGAGTTTAGTGTTGGCCATAACCCCTATGTGCTTATATATTGTTCATAGAATTATAATATATAATCTAAGATATTGTTATTAAGTATGAAAAGAGTAGTTTCCGCTTGTCCCATCCGCTTGGACCCATTCTTTGTGGTCAAACCACCGTAGGGCATTTATTTTCATCTTACTTACGATATCTCTTTCATATCATCTTACGATATCATAGATTTTCGTCTTATATCCTCATTTCTTATTCTATCATACATCGTTGTACCATATATTAATCTTAGTGACCTCATTTCAACCGCGTTAATTCTACTTTCATGTGTCTTCTGCCATGCCCATGTCTCACTAGCATACATTAGAGTCTGTACGACGTTAGCATTGTGTACCGCGAGCTTTGCTTGCCTCGAAATAATTGAGTCAGCCATTATAGATTTCAAAGCAACATTCACTCTATTACCTACCCTTAAGTGCACTTTACAAGGTTACTCCGAGCATCGCTTTACAGTACTTTACACAGTTTACACAATTATATGTGCAAATTTTTAATATAATATAAATAAATGTATATCGAAAAATTATATAATAATTATAATATAGTATATCGAAAGTTTCGACACTTTCCAAATAAACAAAATACATCATGAGCGAATGTCACACGTAAAAGTCAACGCAAACGGCAGCCATTTTGACTCGTCGGTAACGACGACAGCGAATAATTTTACAAATTTCTGTTTTACCAAAAAGGATGAAAATCGCGTTGAAAATAGAACACGTTCTATTTTTTTGCCCATCGCGTTGAAAATCCCGTCGAAAACCTGAAACCCGTTGAAAATAGTGTTCGTGTAAAGTGCACTTTACTATCCTTTCAATATCTTTTTCCAGTCTTCTATTACGCTGAAACATGCTTCCTAAATATAATTTATACAGTAAATTATAAAACCATATAGGCTATATAATTATCCCCATGAGGCTAAAAAAGCTGGGGAAGTGCCATTATTCATTCCTGAGTATAAAATAGTACAATGAACTGGATAGAAATATCAAATTGAAACCTACTGACACATAAACTTAAATGGTGAAATAATTTCCTCCTCATTGTAACGTGTGAGTGTTTTATTTTTGTGTGTGAATTTTTGTTTGTCGTAATTTTATTTATATAATTTTTATCACACCATTTAAATATGCTTCATTTAAAATAAATAGCTGCTGCCCAACTATATATACCTGTTCTAGGGCTAGCTAAATGAACTGTACATTTTCTATTCTTTCTTGTATAAATATAAAGATCCAATTTTCTGAACTCTGATGTTTTGTATGCCGTATTTAAAATGTAGATTTTTTTCTCTCTCACTAATGTTGTGATTTATAAATTTTCTGAACTCCTCCCCGAAGCACAAGGTTTCCTTGTTTTCGGGGAGAATTTTCCAACTGTCGATTCGTTCATGAGAATTCAATTCTCTGAATGAATCGACATTATTAAGCCAAGTTGCGTGTACGAAGGAAAATTTTGTATGGCGTAGTCGACTTTTTTCATGCTAATAACACCAACTAGAGGCCTCGCAGCATATATGTTCCCATACATGGATTTACTCAGAATTCGAAGTAGAACATTTTATGTGATTTCTGTGTGTCTGTCTGTCCCCCCCTTATAAATTTTGATCCGATCAATTTACAGATCTCAAAATTTCAAAATATATAAACAGTTATAGGCCTACAAAACTTTTTTACTCAAAATGGTGAATTTTTGTTTCCGTCAGGGGTTATCAACTTTTGAATTTATGGTTTATTTTTCCATGTATCTCAGAAACCATAAAAGCTAGAACGCTGAAAATTGGTATAAACATAAACAAATATAAAATCTCAAATCAGTTTTTTTAAAAAAATTCCAGGATTTCTCAAACATTTTTTATTAAGAAAAATATTTTTTTTTTATAAATTTATAAGTTTAACTGCCTATATTTCCAATTTTTTAAAAAATATCGAAAAAGGCCGAAACACCCCAACTAGATAATTTAATTTTCTATAAAAAATGTTAAGGTTGTTTTAGCATATCTCAAAATTTTTTTAACAATTTTTATAAAAATTGAATTTAGTGACGACATCGCTTCATACAATTTGTATGGCAGTCACCTATACACAATATCTAAGAAGGCTTAATAGTTTGATACTAATCTCCAAACATACATACATACCATCATGCTGTTTTCATATTCTGGGTAGGATCAAAGGACTGACCTCCATACTGTCCTATCTTGACATACATTCCAACATGTGTTAAAATTTTCAATAATATGGATTTATGGGTTTATAGTTTGATTCTTATTTTTCAACTTTACATACTATCGCTATCGACAGTTGGATCTCATGTGTTACATGCAACTAGTAAATTTTAATTTGTGATATTATAAAAAACATACAGAAATATTAGAACAAAACAAAAGTATCTTAGAAACTCTAAAATTCATCTCCGCGCAATACGACGACATGCAAAAAAGGGTAACTTCATTAGAATTACAAGCAAAAAACTTTTGCACGGAAATTGACCAACTTAAGTCCACAAATAATCTGCTTAAAAGTACACTTGAAAATCACGATTCAAAACTTGATCAACTACAATATATAAATCTTAAAAATAACATCGAAATTAGAGGATGCCCAGAAACGCCTAAGGAAAATATAAAAGATATATTCAAAAATATCTCAAGAATTATAAAATTCACTTACGAAATAGATAATGGTGATATAAGCGACATCTACCGAGTCAAGAAAACGATGCCACAAAGTGCTAATCCAGGACCTACAATTGTCACCATGAAATCTACAAAGCTGAGAGACCAATTCATATCTTTACACAGGACATTCTGTAAAAATGCAGTAAGTGATGGAAGCAAAACAACAAAAAAAATATTCGCATCTGACATCGGTATTCCGGGTGAAGCGAAAATAATATATATCTCCGAACATCTATCTCAGCGTCGCAAATTTCTACTGTCACAAACAAAATCTTTCGCCAAAAATAACAACATAAAATTTGTTTGGGTCAAAAACGGAAGAATCTTCATAAGAGAAAATGATAACTCCAAAGTAGTTATTATTAATAAACTTGATGACCTAAAACAGAAGATCTGACTAAACTTAAGGAATCAGCAATCTCATGTACATTATAAATCTATGTTTGCATACTGTTTTTTATATTGTTTGAAAATTGAATTTGTATATATCTGTATCTGTGTCTGTCTGTCTATGTGTATGCGGGTGTGTGTTTGTGCATGTTTTTCGTTCTATTTATTATTATTTTTTCTGGTCTGCGTATGTGATACTATAAGTTTGGATGTACGACTGTGTAAACATACTCTTTTTCATATTTGGTATTCATTAATTCATCTTGATTCATACTCCTGTAAACTCCATTATGGCTGATTTTATTGAAAATGACATGAGTGAGCACATAAGTATCGTTAATCATGTTATTAAAACTCCTGCGGATTTTAAAAAACTGACCTTAAATCACAACAAGCTCAAAATTTATGCAATGAACATAAGAAGCTATTTTAAAAATATTGACGAATTTTTAGTCCACATATGTGATTTGGGCAATGACTTTGACATTATAATATTAACTGAATGCTGGATCAAAGATAAAACACCTCCAAACCATTTTATTAACCATACACAATTCTTTACTAAAAACTGTTCAACTCAAGCGGATGGAGTCATTGTCTATCTTAAAAATTCTCTATTTCCAAATTAAATTAACATCTCCCAAGCTTCTTGTCTGAAAATCGAACTTCCCACAACTATAATCCTTGCTGTCTATAGGTCACCACAATATCAAGACTCTCGTGAATTTGTAGACTCGTTGAATTCTGCTCTCTCTAGGGTTCGACCAGCTGACGATATCTATCTAATTGGGGATATCAACATCGATATTCTGAATTACTCCTCTCCCAACCAAACTACTTACTTAGAACTTATGGCTTACTATGGTCTTGTATCACCAACGCGTGTGACTAACTCCTCTAGCTCTTGTATTGACCACATAATGATGAGAACAAATAACCATGTAATATCGATGGTGTATCAAACAGCAATAACTGATCACTACAGTACAATAATTGCCTTTTCTGGCAAAAAATCTTCGACAAAAAAGATCAGTAGAGTTATTGAGAAAATAAATATTCCTGAACTCGAACAAAATATAAGGAATGAAAGATGGAATGAGATACTTTCATCGAATGAAGTAAACTGTGCAACGAATAACTTTATTAGGACTCTATCCTATCATATAAACAAAGCAACCGAAGTGAAAATCGTATCGAAAAATAGCCACATAAAAATTAAGCCTTGGATTACAGATGTATTACTATTCTGTATCAGAAAGAGAAATAAACTCCATAGAGAAATGTTAAGGTTAAACAATCCCCAAACCACTACCTTCTACAAACGTTACCGTAACATCTGTAACTCCTTGATTAAAAAAACAAAAGAAAATTACTATAGATCAAAAATTATTGAAGCTAACTTTGACAAAAAAGAAACATGGAAAGTCATTAAAGAAATTACTAGCCCACATACTGCTAATCAATCCCCCACTACGCTCAAAATAGATGGAAGAACTGTAGACTTTGATAACCAACCTGAGAAGATATTGGAACACATAAACACTTACTACAACAATGTTGGAAACAAACTTGCTGACAAAATTCTAAATCAAATTAATTGCTCCGAAGCTGAACTAGTACAGAAAATTCATAATTTACCTTCATTAACAAATGCACAATTGATATTTGAGCCAACCTGTGAATTAGAAATTATTAACATAATAAAAAGTCTCAAATAAAATAGTGCACCAGGCATTGATGGTATTCCTTCACTCGTTATTAAAAATAACTACCGATATATTGCTAAACCGCTGGTCCACATAATAAATCTTAGCCTAAAAACTGGTATATTTCCAGATGCTCTCAAAAACTCTATTATAATTCCCATTCATAAACATAGAGCTACGGATGAAATTCAGAATTATCGCCCCATATCACTTTTAAGCACTGTCTCAAAGGTATTCGAAAAAGTTGTAAAAACTAGATTGGTCAACTTTTTAGATAAAAATCAATTGCTATCCAACAACCAATTCGGTTTTCGCAAAAATATGAGTACAGAAACTGCTCTATTGCACTTAACAAAATCAATTTACAATTCTGTAGACAAAGGGAAAAAATGTTTGACAGTATTCCTTGACCTATCAAAAGCTTTTGATACAGTCTCACATTCCATTTTATTGGGTAGGCTTTCTCAGATTGGAATTAAATTCAACTCTCTGAATTGGTTTACCACATACCTAAAAAATAGAACACAGACTACTAAACTCAAAAATCATCATTCATCCTCTCTAGATATTAACTATGGAGTTCCACAGGGCAGTGTTTTGGGTCCTATCCTATTCCTCATTTACATAAATCAATTATGCGATATGGAAATTGAGGGAAGGATTATTTCATTTGCTGATGACACTTCATTGATTTTTCACGGAGATACTTGGGATAATGTCTTTACTATTGCGCAAAGAGAGGTTTTTAAAGTAAAAACTTGGCTAGAGTATAAACTTTTGACCCTTAACGTGACAAAGACCAAATATCTTACCTTTGGCATAAAAAATAGACTTCTACTATCGGCCAATCATACACTAACTATTCATGACTGTCATAATGGTGTACCTTGTCACTGTTTACCTCTGGAGAGAGCAGACTCTTTCAAATGTTTGGGAGTAACTATAGACTCATCACTTAGATGGGATAAACATATAGAACATGTCACTAAAAGTATATATCTTCAGGAGTATAAGAAATATTGTCGACCATCGAACTATCAAAACTATTTACTACTCACTATGTCAATCCATCATTACTTATGGCATTCTTATTTGGGGCAACTGCGCAAATTCAATATTAAATTCCCTTTACAAGTGTCAAAAACTTATAATCAAAATTATTTTGTCCCGCTCTATAAGATTCCCTACTCGAAACCTTTTTGAAAACTTCAAAGTCCTAACTCTACATCAACTCTACACTAAATGCCTTATTTGCTACTTTACATTTAAAGACACCGATAAAACACGATCACAACAAACAAGATCTACGCGTACGTCATCTCACTTAAACTACCATATACCTCATCCAAACACTAGCCTTACTCAGCGACACTATTCATATCAAGCTTCCACTATTTACAATACCATCCCAGATTCTATTAAAAATATCAATAACTACCAAAGGTTCAAAAGGGAAATAACCCTATGGATCATCGAATCAAACCCACCACAGTAACTTCTTTCTCATTTCTTTTAACTTATTGTTTGTTTACTGTATGTATGTGTGTGTGTGTGTGTGTGTGTGTGTGTGTGTGTGTGTGTGTGTGTGTGTTTGTGTGTGTGTGTGTGTGCTGTGTGTGTATTTTATATGGTTCAGTATATTACGTGTGTATGGAGAGTGCCTGTGCATGTATGTTAGGAAGTGTATGATCAATTGTGCTAAATCCACTTTAAAATAATGTTGTTTAACTTACAAAACCAAAGACTGCATCCAATATAACACAGGTATTATCCCTAGCATATTGGAGAGCAAAACCTCTAATTGACAACAAAGCGCAAGAGAGTGTCAATGGTCTGGATGTGTATGTGTACCCTTCCATTGTCTCTGTCTCAAATATATACATATTATTTTTTTTTTATATACCTTTAATATTGATGTCAAACCTCTTAATGTACAACGTCATGTTTATCTAAAGTAATAAAGCAATCAATATGTTAGTGTGTGTGTGTGTGTGTGTGTGTTTGTCTCACGCCTTTTGAAAAACCAAGAGCATCTAAAAATCTAATTTATGTGCGAACGTGTACCAGTATACCTGATGCAGTGTCACGCTAAAATTAATGCGATTAAAATGCTGAATTTTAAAGATATTTCAATAATTATTTTTTTCATACAAAATTTTCCAAGTCATATCTGTCAAAAAAGCGTACATTTTGCACGCAAATATCTGTTAGTTTAAAAGTTAGAAGTACGTATTTACACGAAAAAAATATATTTTCAAGTATAACTTAGCTTTTAAGTGAAAAACATGGTGAATATTTTGTCTAATTATAATATTTAACTTATTTTTAAAGTAAGCGTTTTGTACAAATGTACATATAACCCCGCCATTTTAATATCTTTTCATACGATATTTAATTTTCCTACCGAATGAATATATACTTTAAAATAATATACCTTTGAAATAAATGTGATTATGAAATAATAAAATGAAACACAAGACATTACAGCAAGTTTTAAGACATATATTGTAAAAGTCTGTTAATTATTAGTAAAGATATAGGCGTAATAAAATTGCATAATTTGTTAAAAATATTTGATTTTTCTGACAATTTTCATTTTTATGGCATCGAACAAACCAATGTAGGTACCTACATATTCAAAATGTCTCCATAACATTTGATATTTTACACATGTTGGAACATGGTTACTATGGTAACGGACACATTATGATATTCAAATAAAATTTGTTATAAATCGAATTAATTTAGAACATCATTGTAGGTAGGTACCTACATACCTAATACTACTTAAAAACCAAAAATATACTGATTTTGTATAGGAAAATTATTAAACTATTTTAGGTTAACTACAATACACATTCAATATACCTACAAACTATTTCCTATAGTGAAATTCTTCTTTTTTCTATGTAGACCTTTGGGTGATTTTTTCTACAAACTATTTCTTGGGGTTAAAATCTTCTTCCTCTTCTTTTGTGAAGTCATTTGGGACAGTTCATAAATAAACTATTTCCTATAGTCTAATTTTTCTTTTTCTTAATTTATGTATACCTTGGGTGAGTTTTTATACTAACTATTTCTTATAGTCTAATTCGTCTTCTTCTTCCTTTATGTAGACCTTTTGGTTAGTTTTTAAACAAACTATTTTTAAACAAACTATCCTTTAGTCTAATTCTTCGTTTTCTTATTTTATGTAGATGTTGGGTGAATTTTATATAAAATATTTCCTATAGTTCAATTCATCTTCTTCTTCTTTTATGAAGACATTTTGGTCAGTTTTTTTATATAATACATTTCCTAATGTGTAATTCTTCTATTTCATCTTCTATGTAGACCATTGGGTCAGTTTTTATTACAAACTATTTGTTATAGTTTTATACTTCTACTTCTTTTTTTATTTAGTCTTTTGGATTAGTTTTATGTCTAATGGTCTATTGTAACGAAATATTATAAACAACATGCATACTTGATGAAAATACATAAAAACGAATGGGATGTGACCAACACTAGAATCTTCTCATTACTTTTGTTCAATCAAATTTACACCATTTATTATATCATCATATATTGCTTAATTTTCAATAACTACACATTTCATTTTGATGACAATATATAAAAAATCGGGGTTGTGGCCATTGCTGGATCTTCACAACGTTTATATTCATATTAAAAACTATTTAACATAGCTTAAGTAGTCTTCTTTTTCTGTAATGTAGACTTATGTGTCAGTTTTAAGTCTATCAGTTTTATTGTGCAAAACTATAATAAACTATATGCACACTTGACGAAAAATATAAAAACGAATGGGATGGGACCAACACTAGAATATTTTCAGTACTTTTGTTTAATCAATTTTTAAACCATTTCCCATCATCCAAAATTACTAAATATTTAAAACACATTATTTGCGTTCGATGACAATATATAAAAATAGGGGTTGTGGCCAAATCTAAACTCTTTACGACGTTGTCTTTTTATAATAAGTCATATTTAAAATCATTTCCCATAGTCCATGCGTGCAGAAATTGTATGTGCTTATATATAAAAGCAAATGGATTGTGGCCATCACTTTAAGATTTTACACCGCTTAAACTCAATTAAATTTCAAACTACTTTTCATACTACGGTTAAAAAAAAATATGTGTGACAATATTATGTAGGTATATAAACGATTGCTTATTCCTTCACTAATTTACATTCTTGGCCAACGGCGGGACATAAAAGCTAGTTATAAATAAAAAAATAAATAAATATCTTATGTACTTTTTACTGTCATGATATATCCTGTATCCTTTTTTATGTTATCATAATAATAAATTTACTTTGCTTTTAATATACTTTACTTAGAATTAATATTCATACTTAGGAAGCATGTGACATCTTGTTATTGAATGTTTGCTTATTAATATAGTACATGTTTGTATCTCGTATTTGTCTCTAAATATGATGTAATTTATATGATTTCACACGTTAAACATTATTACACTATTTTATCAAACATTCGATTAGATTTCGTCAGCAACGTTAAGTTTTTTGGTGTATCCCAAATACGTAACTTCCTGATCTGTTACGTACATCTGATTCGTGTATCTTAGTTCACCTTGATATAAAAAAATAAAGAGATGTAATCAATGATTTTATAGTGTAGGAAATGCATATATAACGCAACTTAATGACGTCTAAATATCTTACCAAAGTCACGTTTGCGTAACAGTAATTTAGATTAGATGCTCTAGGAACGAAATACAGAGTCAGATTCCTAATTTGTTCAAAAGATGAAGATCCACCTGGCACAAATCAAAAGGGGTGCCAGATGATATAATAAATACTTATAATGGGAGATATAAAAGAAGAAGATGAAGATCCACCTGGCACAAATCAAAAGGGGTGCCAGATGATATAATAAATACTTATAATGGGAGATATAAAAGAAGAAGATGAAGATCCACCTGGCACATATCAAAAGGACACCCCTTAATGATATAATTAATATATAAATTGGGCATCCATTACCCAGTGATATAAATGATTTAAGAGATAAATAAAACTGCCAGTGCATAAAAAAATGTAAAAAAGTAATCTATTTGTAGCTCTACAACCAAGGTCGGGTCTTAGCCTCCTGCAGAGCCTGCAAAAAATAATATATTTATTAATAAAATACTAAATAGTGAGTTCTTTTTGGTTTCCTATGAATGAACGTTTTTCGTGCCAGTCGCATCGTCAGAATATATAATGCTGTTTGAATCAGAAAATAGAATTTTACAAATCAGATATTTATAAACATATTTAGTTATAAAAACATATGTTGTCAGTAATCCAATTAATTTGAATTATCAATGTTATTTTTTATGATATTTTTGGTTTAGAGATATTCTCTACTAATATGAAGAGATTTATTATGGTTGATGATACATACCTACTTACAACCCAACATTTTGATTTAAAAAATTTATTTTGGTTAACATTTTTTTAAAAATATCAATACTTTTCGTTAATTTGCATTAAAATAACCAAGTAAGTAGCTATCGTCGAAGCTATGCTCGCTAGGAGAGAGTAGTCGATGTTGAAAAGTCCTCAAGCAGAAAATTGGGGGTAGTTTCGCGAAATTAAATTTGACCATATCTTTGCGCGAAATTAAATACACAATAATGTATTTTAAAGGTTAAATAAATCCAATTCTCATATTTATCATTTCTCGTTAATTTTAAATAGGTATACCGTAACATTTCCGTTTATAGTATTATTTGAACTACAAGTAAAATAATACACAAATGTAACCAAAATCTACCAAAATATTAATGAATATAATAAACACTTTATTTGTAGAAGAATTACACTTACAAATAAGTTTGTAAAAGTTATATAAAACAACATTTGGAATAAGGTACGAATTAAAAAAAGATGAGAAATATGTCCTGAATATCGTTCCGGGAAGATAATTAATAATTTATTGTGGCACTTTTTTTGAAAGCTCTTTAAAATAATGCCACAATATCATACATACATACATATATACCATCACGCCATGTCCCTTGAGGGGTAGGCAGAGAGAACCGAACGCCACATTTTCCTATCCTGGCACGCATCCCTCGCTTCGTCCACATTCATGCATCATACATGCTCGTCATGTATGATGCATGAATGTGGACGTGGAATGAATGTCGTCTCATACATGCTCGTCTATTGCTCACACTTCTAACATTTCCGTCTTTCAAAATTTCGTTCACATGGTCGTGCCATCCCTTTCTTGGGCGTCCCCGACCTCTCAATCCATTCCTTTCCGCTTTGTATATTTTCTTCGTCAGGCGCTCCTCATTCATTCTCCCCATGTGACCAAACCATCTCAATGTGTTCACTTTCATTCTAGTAATGACATCTTTCTTCATCTTACATTCTTTCCTTATGTCTTCATTTCTTACCCGGTCATACATCGTTCTATTACAAATCCTTCTTAACGATCTCATTTCAACTGCATTTATTCTACTTTCATGCGTCTTCTGCCATGTCCAGGTTTCACTTGCATACGTCAAGGTTGGCACTACGACGGCGTTATGAATGGCAACTTTGGCATCCTTTGATATGTTGCGATCATTCATAATTGGTCTTAGTGCTCCATTCACTCTGTTTCCTGCCATAACTCTTCTTTCGATCTCTTTATCGAGTCGTCCATTCCGTTGAAATATGCTTCCCAAGTACACATATTCGTCGACTTGCTCGAGCCATTCGTTCTCTACTCTTATTTTACACGCTGTTCTGCTTTCACTCTTTTCAAAGACCATTGTCTTTGATTTGCTGGCATTCATCCTAAGTCCATTCTCTATACATCCTTCATATACCATACTTACAAGATACTGTAACTCTTCCATACTTTCTGCTAATAGAACCTTATCGTCTGCATACATCAAATCTCGCACCATTACAGTACTCAATTTCAGACCCTTGCTTTCATCCTTAAGGGCTCTTATGCAGAAATCAATGTACAAGTTAAAGAGCCATGGAGATAGCACGCATCCTTGTCTAACGCCATTATTTATAGAGAACCACGTTGTCACTGTGTCGTTGACACGAACACATGCTTCGCTGTTCTCATATAATGACGCGATTGCGCGTATCAGTTTGCTCTTCACTCCATACACTGCTAGTATATCCCATAATTTTTCTCTAACAACTTTATCATACGCCTTTTCTAGGTCTATGAAGGAACAGAAAATTTTCTGATTTTTTTCCAGAACCTTTTCTGTGACCGTGCGCAGAGAAAAAATTTGGTCTATACATCCTCTGCCGCCCACAAACGCACCTTGGACATCCCATATCTTGCTTTCTGTAATCTTTCGCACTCTTTGATCCAGGATCCTTGCATACATCTTACCAACTGAGCTTAATAAACTTATGGCTCTATAGTTTTTGCAGTCGAGCTTCGATCCTTTACCTTTATACAAAGGTACAACGACTGCATTTCTCCAGTCTGAGGGAGTGTGTCCTTCTTCCCAACATTTGTTGAAAAGAGAGAGACACCACTCCAACGTCTGTTCGCCGCCATATTTTATAAGTTCAGCTGATACACTGTCATACCCGGCAGCTTTCCCCGCTTTCGCGTGTTTTACTGCTTCAAACACTTCTTCTTGCGTTATTTCATCCTTATCACTTTCGCTTACTTGCCATGTTCTCTGACTCACGTCCCCACTTACTCCGCTTTCATACAGTTCCTTGAAATATTCTTTCCATCGTTCTTTCACGCCGTCTTCGTCCATAATTATTTTTCCATCTTTATCATTTATTCCTTTCGAAGCTTTCACAGTTCCATTTTTTCTTTTCGCTACGCCTTTCCAGAACATTTTCATGTTTCCAGGAAAGTCGTTGGCTATTTTCAGGCTTTCTTTCTCTTTTATACCATCTTTTTCCCTTTTTACTGTGTCTTTGACTACCTTCTTGCACACTTTATAATTCTCTTTTGCTCTTTCTTCATTATTCGATCCTTTCGCGGCTATTAATGCCATCCATGCTTTCTTCTTTTCACCCACAACTATCTTAACTCTCTCATTCCACCATGCATCGCCTTTCATTCCACCTCTTTTAGCAATACCACATACCTTTTTCGCTGTCTTACATACGGTCTCTTTCAGTGTCGTCCATGCTTCCTCGATATTTTCACTCCTGTGTATTGCTCTAAGAAGTTCACTTTCCGTATCTTTCGTATATTGTTTTCTTACACTCTCATCTTGCAGCCTTTCTACTTTGGTTCGCTTCGGTGGTTCACTTCGGTGGGTTTTAGAGCGCCAGCCAGTAAACAGAACAATTCTTGATATCACCAAGTAGTGATCTGTCTCCAGATCCGCGCCCCTGTACACTCTAGTGTCCACTGTCGCTTTCCTTAGTGCGGCGTCAACACATACATAGTCTATTATAGACCTTTCATTCCCCCTTTCCCATGTATACTGGTGAACTCTTTTGTGGCTGAATACTGAATTCGCCACAAATAAATTCCCTTCCGTGCACACTTCCAGTAGTCTCTTACCATTGTCATTCACTCTGCTATCACCGTGGGGTCCAAGGACAGACTCACAATCTTTCCTACGGACTCCAACCCATCCATTTAGATCTCCAGCCAGAATCACTCTTTCATTATCTTTTTTCTCATTTATTATTTCGGTCACACTGTTCCAAAAGTCATCCTTTTCACTTTCACTGTCGGAGTTTCCAGGCGCATATCCTACTATTAGGAACACGCTTGTAATTCCGATCTTCAGCCTTACCCACATCAGTCTAGAACTTTCAAGCTTGTACTCTTTCATACATTTCCCCATACGTTTCACTAGAATCACACCGACTCCTTTGCATGCAAATTCGTCTCTCTTCACTCCTGACCAAAGCTCTATAGTTCCATCATTCCTAACGTTCATCCCTCTATCTTTCTTTTTTGTCTCACTTACACACAATATGTCAATTTCTTTTCCTTTCATTATATCACACAATTCATTCATCTTTCTGTCCATCCCTCCTCTGATATTCCAGACTCCCACTCTACATTCGGTTCTCTTCTTTTCGCCTACCCCCTGGACCGTAACATGACGAGTGGCGGGCTTCATCGATGTTTTCCCGGAGGAGTCCAGGAGGTTTTCTTTATTTTAATTATACATACATCGCACTTTTACATACATCACCTACAATTGGACACACTATTTGACTATATTATACTACTTACAATTACCTACAAAACAACTTACATACAAAAACTTATGACCTATCACTTTACATCTACTGATACTTATACTAGATATTGTTTTTATGGTCACTATTTCACTGAAGTCCTCTTCTACATATTTATTTAGTCACTCGAGTTCATTTCAATTGATAAGTGTTGGCGCAGTCTTCCTTCTGCCGGCCTGTCGGGTTCTTTTTATGACTGCATTCATCTATGACCACGCGGGATGCTGTATGTCCTTGTTCTTGGGTGCAGACTGTAGATACGGCACAGCCCTATCATAAAGGACCCTGTCGTAAAACTCCTAATCCCACTGCCGTAGGTAGAAATTAACCGGCGAAACATTTGTAACATGTGGCGGACAGTGAATTCCAGGAATTCTGTTTACACTTTCTGTTGCATAGTGTGTGAATATTGGTCCGTATTTAATACACTAATGTTAGCGTCATTTGCAGATCACAAAAACTTATTCACTTCACAGAACTGTTATACACCACCAAATTACACATATTTTATATTCACATATCACATTTCACATATAGTACCCGTACAACATACTATTTATTTATTACGATACGTTGTTCCTATATTAAGGAGATAATCCGGGAGCACAGTAAAAACTGCGTCCGGCGTCTAATAGAAAAACCATTGATTGGATATTGTATTTCTGTATAAATAAATTTTAATTATTTCAACCCTTATATTTAATTTGAATTAATAGGTGCTTATGTACTTACTATTATTTAAGTATGGAGTCTAAGGTTTTCGAAGTTTCTTTAGCTTCATACACCACAGACTCACACACTGCCGTCATCAATACCATAATGACAATATCACAAGATGCAAATAAATACCATGAACATATCGAAGGTATTGGGGAAGATTGTTCTGGATAATGCTGGAAAGAAAAGTGTAAATTATTGAATAGCCTAATTTTCACAATATTATCACATAAGAAACATATGTTAAGATATCCGCCATTTTTTATGGATACTAAAACTGCCGAAGCCTTCCCTCACATATAATTTTTTTTGGCTTTTTTTTTCATACATCATAAGTATCAAAACTGCATCTAAATCTAAAGTAATAAAGCAATCAAAATGTTAGTGTATGTGTGTGTGTGTGTGTGTATGTGTGTGTGTGTGTGTTTGTCTCACGCCTTCTGAAAGACCAAGAGCATCTAAAAATCTAATTTAAGTGCGAAGATGTACCAGTATACCTGATGCAGTGTCACGCTAAAAAGAATGCGATAAAAATGCTGAATTTTAAAAATATTTAAATAATTATTTTTTTCATACAAAATTTTCCAAGTCATATCTGTCAAAAAAGTGTACATTTTGCACGCAAATATCTGTTAGTTTAAAAGTTAGAAGTAGGTATTTACACAAAAAAAATATATTTTGAAGTATAACTTAGCGTTTAAGTGAAAAACATGGTGAATATTTGGTATAATTATAATGTTTAACTTATTTTTAAAGTAAGCCTTTTGTACATAAACGCCGCCATTTTAATATCTTTTCATACAATATTTCATTTTCCCACCGAATGGATATGTTCTTGAAAATAATAAACCTTTGAAATAAATGTAATTATGAAATAATAAAATGAAACACAAGACATTACGGCAAGTTTTAAGAAATATATTGTAAAAATGTGTTATTTATTAGTAAAGATATAGGCATAATAAAATTGCATAATTTGTAAATAATATTTGATTTTTCTGACAATTTTCATTTTTATGGCATCGAACAAACCAATGTAGGTACCTACATATTCAAAAAATGTATCCGAACCATTCGATATTACTTACGTGTTCGAATCGTTTCCATGGCTACAGAATGAATGTGATATTCAAATAAAATTTGTTAGGAATCGAATTTATTTAGAAGGTTGTTGTAGGTAGGTACCTACCTAATACTATTTACTTACAAATCAACAATAATATACCTATACTGATTTCCTATAGGAAAATTATTTTATTTATTTATTTATCAACCGTTTGTCCGATTATAATGAAACTTTGGTGAATTGTCGAGCGTATGCCCAGGATGGTTTTTGGATTTAAACTTTTTTCTTATTCTTCTTCTTCTTCGTGTATTTGGTCGTTTTACCTATGAAGGGGGAGTATCCTGGGAAAAGAAGGTCCGACTGTCCCTCCATCTCTTCACAGGTCTTCCAGTACGGGTTCTGCATATAAACTTTTTTCTTCTTTTTCTTCAACGTGTACTTGGTCATCTTACCTATGAAGATGAACTAACCTGGGAGATGAAGGTCCAATTTTCCTTCCATCTCTTCGC
The DNA here is from genome assembly GCA_963576475.1 of Molanna angustata. Classification (NCBI taxonomy): domain Eukaryota; kingdom Metazoa; phylum Arthropoda; class Insecta; order Trichoptera; family Molannidae; genus Molanna; species Molanna angustata. The sequence continues at coordinate 26,032,178 of OY754976.1, forward strand.
AGGTTTCTGGATTTAAACTTTTTTCTTCTTCTTCTTCATCGTCTATTTGGTCATTTTACCTATGAAGGTGGACTAACCTGGGAGAAGAATGTCCAATTTTCCTTCCATCTCTTCGCAGGTATCTGGATTTAAACTTATTTCTTCTTCTTCTTCTTCATCGTGTATTTTTGCTCATTTTACCTATGAAGTTGGAGAATCCTGGGAGAAGAAGGTCCAACTGTCCTTCCATCTCTTCGCAGGTATCTGGGTTTAAACTTTTTTCTTCTTCTTCGTGTATTTAGTCATTTTACCTATTAAGTAGAGCATCCTGGGAAAAGAAGGTTCTTTCATCTCTTCGAGGTTCTTCCAGGATGGTTTCTGGATTTAAACTTTTCTTAACCGACTGATGGGACGGGATGTAATGAAGGGAAGGGAGGCACTAAAGGGCCTGAAGGGACGGGAGGTATAAAACTGCCTGAAGGGACGGAAGGTACTGAAGGGCCTGATGGGAAGGGACGTAATGAGGGATTAAAGGGACGGGAGGTACTGAAGGGCCTGAAGCGGCGGGTCCTGGAGTCTAATTATTTTTCTTCTTAATTTTATGTAGACCTTTAGGGCAGTTTTTATACAAACTATTTCCTATTGTCTAAATCATCTTCTTCTTCTTTTATGTATACATTTGGGTCATTTTTTTATAAAAATTATTTCCTTTAGTCTAATTATTATTCTTCTTCATTTAAGTACGTAGACTTTTGGGAGAGTTTTAATACAAACTATTTCCAATAGTCTTATTCATTTTCTTTTATGTAGACCTTTTGGTCAGTATTTAAACAAACTATTTCCAATAGTCTAAATATTCTTCTTCTTCTTTTTTGTAGACCTTTGGGTGAGCTTTTATACAATCTATTTCCAATAGTCTAATTCTTCTATTAGGTATATATATTTTTACTTATTTTATGTAGACCATTGGAATATATAGTTTTTTATACAAACTATTTCTTATAGTCTTATACTTATTTTTCTCTTTTTTATTTAGTCTTTTGGGTTAGTTCTAAGTCTAATAGTCTATTGTGCAGAAATATTATTAACGATATGCACACTTGATGAAAATACATATGAAATGAATGGGATATGGGATGTGACGATATAACCTGCACTAGAATCTTTTCAATACTTTTGTTTAATTAAATTTAAACCATTTATATCATCCTATTTTGAATAATTTTCAACACCTAATATTTAAAGAATGGGGGTTGTGGCCATTACTGAACTCTTCACAACATTTATATTCAAATTAAAAACTATTTACTATAGTTCAAGTCTTCTTCTTCTTCGTTAATGAAGACTTTCAGTCAAATTGAGCAAAAATATAATGCACACTTGATGAAAAAATATAAAAACGAATGGGATGTGACCAATACTAGATCTTTTCAGTACCTACGTTTGTTTAATCAAATTTTAACCACATCCCAACATCGAAAATTACTAAATTTTCAATAGGTACACATTACAATTTGTTTTCGATGATAATATTTAAAAATGGGGGTTGTGGCCAAACCAATCTCTGATAATATTATAAAAACGATTGCTTTTTCTTTCACAATTTTACATTCTTGGCCAACGGCGGGACATAAAAGCTAGTAATACATATAAATGAACTTGTTTCATTCAAATTGGTAAACTCTGAGGGTTGGGAGATATCGAGCGAATGGAAGACCTTCTCGAAAAATCCATGACACAGAGCCAAACCATTTCATCCAGAAGGTACCTAAAAAATTGGAACTTAGTAAGGTTTCAATGTTTTAAATTATTATTATCAATCATAAATTAGAAAAAAATAAAGGTTAAATATTCTGCATATCGCTTCCTTTACGACCAGTTACCATATACGATAGATAAAAAATCAACTTTTTAATGTTTTACTGTGTTATTTTTCATTTTTTCGACAATTTACCTACTTATAATTATTTTCAACTAATGAAATGTTAGTAAATGTACTTTTTCGTGAACAAATACTTGTTTAAAAACAAAATCGAACAGATATTGATGATTAACATAATTTATATAGAGATTGCAAAAAATTGGATACATAAGGGAATTCAATAAAAAGGCAAAATTAAAAAAAAAATGAATATGTCCTTGTTAAACAAGTACATATACATCATACTACGTTCCTCAAAATAAGCATAAATTCTTGTGCTATAGGTGAACGAAATCGGTCGAGGCAGGATTCGAACTCGCGACCACTGGATTCTAACCCAATACGCTAACCGCTCTGACATCGATCCATATATTATTGGTATACCTTACAGTTAATCAAGTCAGTCAGGAGGGCAAGTCTGGACCAGCAGGCTAAAGCAAAACCCTCGTGATTACCCATATCATGGTATAATTATCATATGGAGTTCTATGACATCTAAAGATATTATAGAACTCCATATAATAATTATATCCATGATATGGGTAGGTAATCGTGAGGGTTTTGATTTCGCCGGTTGGACCAGACTTGCCCCCCAGCCGATGACAAGTCTAAAGCCCTGTAGGTGCCTTGGTTTCCTGGTTCTCCTATAATATTCCAACTTCGTCTCTATTGAGATATTAATTCGGAAAAAAATATAATTTACTCTCAACCGGGAAAAAATCCAATGTATGCAATGTATACTTTTTTTTTATTAAAATGTAAATATTTGATTTTTAATACAGCCATGGCATAATTGTTAGAAATTTAGCTTCTGTGCAGGTGGTGTTGGGTTCGATTTCCGACAAATAAGAAATTAATTAAAAATTAATCCTCACTTCTCTGGACTGAGAATACTGGTTAGTTGGAAGAAATTAACATTTGGATAGGGTATCAAGATGTTTTTATAATAATAATAATAATACTGTCAATTATGTAACCACTCATTTTTGAATGCATACAATATATTGAATTTTAAAGTACCTACATAATATACCTTCTATATTATTTTTAAAAAAATGCTCTTTGCGCCTTGCTGTTTGCAATGTGTGTTGCATATCATGAATATTTTCAATATTTTGATAACCCTTATTAGTATAGCCAGCTACATTAGCTTTCGACATTTTGTACAGGTCAGACTTACGTCAAAGTATAAAGGCTATTTTTTCTTTAAAAGGATACCACAGCAGGTAACAATGATTGGATAATATGAACCATGAAGGCATGATACTAATGTGAACCCTGAGTAATGGTAGCTTCCGGATATAACAGTATTAAATTTGTCACTTTGACACTTTGGTTCATGAAAACCGTCCGATAGACACTTTTTAAGTTTAATAAACTGTTATGTCTCTTTAAAGGTGTCTGTCTGGTGGTTTCAACCAAGCAAAGTGTCTGTCAATGGAAGGCGTGATTTCAAATAGTTTTCCTTGGTATATTAGGTGCTTACATATGAAATTGGCGTTTTGTATGGGAGGAACATAAAGTCGATTTTTTTAATATAATAGGTATATTTATTTAATCAAATTACATATGTACCATTGCTATCTATGCACTTTTGTCATCTCATAGGTAGTTCATCGATCCCTTTACTAAAAAAAACATTCGGACGGGAATGTATACGGTGGATATCTTAGACATTCCAATTGAAGCTCTTCTAATTTGGTAGCCGTCTGTTGTGCAGTGTGTGGTCTAGCATTATCATGAATCAGCATTGGCTTAAAGCGATTAACTAGCCTCGGTTGTTTAGCAGCTAGCTTTTCCATCATGGTTTGCAGTTGCTTACAATAGACATCTGCCGTAATTGTCTGGCCAGATTTAAGAAAGCTGTAGTGAACGATACCAGCACTAGTCCACCAAACGCTCACAGGTAACGTTTTTGGAGTCAATTTTCGCTTGGGGCATGGTTTGGCTGATTCGGCAGGGTTCAGCCATTGCGATGAGCGCTTCCGATTATCGTACAGGATCCACTTTTCATTACAGGTAATGATTCGATTTAAAATCCCTTCATTATTGTGCCGGTTGAGTAATACAACGCAGCAGTCAACGCGCGTTTGTTGATTTGCTTCACTCAATTCGTGAGGTACCCACCTTTCAAGCTTTTTCACCTTCCCAATTTGCTTCAAGTGGATTAAAACAGTTTTATCACTAATACCCCAGCCTGCAGCTAACTCAGACGTGGTTTGCGATGGATCCGCTTCCACAATAGCCTTCAATTCTTCATTATAAACTTTGGTGTCCGGCCGTCCACGGGGCTTGTTCTGCATGTCTTTCCAGAACGAAAACGTTGGAACCAAAAACGCACTGTGTTTTCTTTTGCGGCACCGTTGCCATACACATCATTAATCCTTCGCTGCAGCACTGGTGCCACGGTGGAACTCGTACTCGTAAATAACGCGATATTTCAAGTTATCCATTTTGTAAACTGAGTGACGCAGAGAAAAAAAAAACAATTGAGGAAAAAACAAATGAATTATAATTTTTGAAACACAAATACATGAGTACATAGCTGTATAAATTTGAATTTGGAATTCCTAACCAAAGAGAAGATATTATTTGAGATCAAAGTTGCCAGTACGGCAAAACGCCAGTTTCATATGTAAAGACTTAATATATTAAAAAAATCACGCTTTTAACAATAACTGCCGTGTTAAAATAGCATTTTTCAATATGACGTATGAAGTAAATTTGGCAGTCGCTGGGGTCTATATAACTGAATATATTTACTGATTAATATATCTTCAAAGAGACTAATAGCTTCCATTTTTATATTGCTCTGCTAAACAAACGCCCCCATCTACTATTTACTTTATAGTAATGTACACACTAAAGCCTTGATCCTTCTTTTAAAACCATTTTATTGGGTTTGTAAGCTTTGATCATCTGCTTTAAGGCTTTGGCTCTCTTAAAAACATATAGTTTTGAGTTATTTTTACGCAAAACTTTTAACTATCATCAAATACAATTATAGTCAATCAATATAGGTAGGTAGGTAATCTGAAAATACATTTATTTATGTTTTTGTAAATAAATTAACACTTACCACTCTTCCCGTAGCATAGTTTTCAGCAAAAAATAAAGATCGAATCACGGAAACAATCGCGTTCATAGTTAATAGAAGATTCTGAAAAATATAAAATATACATCTATCAAAATATCTAATTCATAGATTATTATAATGATGATTTAATAGATGGAAATCCTCCATACATAACGTCAAAACGTACCCTGGTGCCGACTGTGGCTCAGACCACCAACTCCTTGTCTCTGGCTGCAGAATACGACTTAAAGTAATCAAAAAACCGGAAACTCCCATCCACAAACTTAAAGTAGAGACACTCCGAAAATACGGTATAGATGTAAAAGAGAAGCTTAGTAAAGTACAAAGACCCTCAGACGACAGTACGGAGAGCTCATGGCTTAACTTCAAGTGCATCGTCAACAAAACAGCAGCAGAATGTGCGAAGTCATCTAGAAGAGAGAAACGTAAACCATGGCAGAGCGATGATACATTGCTCATGATCAACGAAAGAAAGGATCTCTTAAAAAAGGGACTGCAAAATGTAGAATATAGACAAACATATACGGATTTGTCAAAAAGAATAAAATCTGCATGCAGAAGAGATAAGAATAAATATATTGAGAAGGTGTGCATAGATATCGAAGGACACAGCCATGTAAATCAGACTAAGGATCTTTTTGAAAAAATAAAACTTCTCACACGAGAATTTAAACTAAGAACATGCTGCGTTGAAGACGAAAATGGGCGAGTCCTAGATGAATACGAAAAGGTCCTAGAAAAATGGAGAAGATATTGCATAGACTTGTACAGTGACTCCACAAGTGATGAATTTGAAGGGAGAGAAGACTACGAACATGAACCGGACATATTGTTGCGGGAGGTTGAAGAGGCGATCGCCAAACTGAAAACCGACAAATCCCCAGGCTCGGATGGCATTACAACGGAATTGATCAAATTCACTGGTGAACTAGGTGTGAAACAAATCTATGATATATGCCAGAAAATATGGAATACATCAATTTGGCCGGAGGACTGGGTGAAGTCCATGTTCATCCCTATACACAAAAAAGGATCAACAATGAAGTGTGAAAATTTCAGAACAATTGCCCTTATATCTCACCCCAGCAAAGTTATGCTACAAATAAAACAGAGACTAAAACACTACTTGAATGCTCAGATTCCACCAGAGCAGGCAGGCTTTGTGAAGGGAAAGGAAACCAGGGAACAAATTTTGAACGCCAGACTGTTGATTGAAAAATCGCGAGAGTTTCAAATACCAATGCTGATCTGCTGAATGCTGAACTGGAACTCTTGAGTGAAATGGGCGCACCACAACATCTGATTACACTGATCAAGAGTCTGTACGAGGCTGGCACAGCAACTGTCAAAGTGGGGGAAAACATCTCACGTGAATTTAGGGTCAATAAAGGAGTTCGCCAAGGATGTTATCTCCAGATTTATTTAACATATATGGCTAATATATAATGAGAAAAGCCCTAGAAAACTGGCATGGAGGTGTTTCGATCGGAGGCAAGAAAATCTCAAATCTTAGATATGCTGACTGTAGAAAACATCAGGTGATGGGTATTAGATGGTAGGTAGTGGACTGTATTATAAACGATCTCACCGATGCTTCTATACTCCTGGTTCACTGATTATTTTTTTTTTTGTGCACACATCCACACGCAGTGGTCTTCAAACTTGTACTGGTTAATTTCACTTGACACTTATTGTCACCCAAAATTATTTTGACAAGTGACAATTCTCATACATCGGTGAGGGGACAATGGCATGGAAGGGATTTAAAGGAAATATGCTTCTACATAACCGCCCACTCAAATTTTAAACAAAATTTGACGAATTGTACATATCACGGTGGCCACAAACAAAATTAACTTTTAACAAACTCATATCACTAATGCAGCCATCACAAAATAAAACTCCACATTGTCCAATTCATGAAATTACAAACACACAAAAAAAATTCAATAACATACTATCCAAAACAAAATCACATTAAAAAAAATTCAAAAAGATAGTTCACAGACTATATCAATGAAAACAATAGACAGACCTTTCTGTCATAACGAAAACACATTTAACTTAATTGTTATAATAACCAACTAAAACTATAAGACAAACATTATTCTTAACTATTTCTATTAAACATCTAAGGGACATATTTTCACAACAGGTCGAACAAATATTCCCTCTTTTGTCTTAACTTTTACCACCCGTACAATATTATCCTTTCCTGGCATGGTAGCCACAATTCTTCCCAATTTCCATTGTAAAGGATGTAACCTTTCTTCTTTCACTAACACTAAATCTCCCACCTGTATATTAGGCACTGAAGTGAACCACTTTTTACGCTGTTGAAGTGAAGTGAGGTATTCCACACTCCAACGTTTCCAAAAATCCTGATACATTCTTGTGATCATCTGCCATCTATCTAACCTATTCAATTTAATATCTGTGACGTCATACTCTGGAATACCAACCAATACCTCACTTATAATAAAGTGAGCTGGCGTTAAGGCATCTACGCTGTCAATATCATTACACATAGGAACAAGTGGTCTAGAATTCACTACCGCCTCGATCTTAATCAATACTGTATTAAACTCCTCATAAGTCATCACTTGGTTGCCAACAACTCGCTTTAAGTGATACTTTATAGATCTTACGTTGATCTCATGTAGGCCACCAAAATGTGGACCTTTAGGAGGATTCAAATGCCAATCGATGCATTTTTCGAGACAGAAATTTCGAAAATCTGTATCCTGGATACAGTCACTATAAAATTTAAAAACTCCAGTCAAATATTTACGTGTGCCAACCAAATTTGTTCCGCAATCGCTATATACTGTAGTACATAAACCACGTCGAGATACAAATCTCTCTAAGCAAGCAATAAATGCACTAGTAGATAATTCATTGACAATTTCAATATGTATGGCCTTTGTAGTCATACATACGAAAACACAAAAGTATGCCTTATACGTTTTCGAATTGCGACGTTTATTTTCCTTCAAAATAAACGGCCCGCCTAAGTCAATTGATACGTTTATGAATGGTCGATGACGAGTAACCCGAATAGCTGGCAAGTCAGCCATTATTGGCTGCACTGGTGAAATACTAAATCGCTTACACACAAGACACTTTGACAAAACAGACTTAATTCTATTTCTCGCTGAAACAATCCAATATTTCCGTTGTATTAAATGTTGCAGTGATCTGGGACCCACATGCAAATATGATATATGAAAATAATTTATCAATAATTTTCCAAACTCACTATGCTTATGCAACAATATTGGAAATTTCATTTTATCGGGTAGTGCAGAATATCTAATTCTTCCGCCCACTCTGACAAGTCCCTGTTTATCTATAAAACAATTCAACTTCTGCAGTTGAGGATTATCGCATTGATTTTTGTATTTTAACATATTAATATCCTACATAAAATGTAAACTCTGATCATATTTTATAATTGCTTGTAAACTAATTTCCCTATTACACAAATCTCCTTTAGTGCGATTATTAACATTCAACAGACAATTATTTTTAAACCTTAAAATCCAAGCTACTACACGTGTTAACTTTGTATATTTATTAGTTATGTTATACAATCCTAATCTATCTTTATCTTCTAAAATTAAAGCATTAGATTGATTAACTAACCCTTTATATTCTGGCAATTGTGCAGGTACAATATAATCATCACACCGTGGCCATCTGTCAACAGGTTCTAACAGCCACTCTGGACCGTTTATCCACAACGTGTGACCAACTAATTCTTCTGGATATAATCCTCTAGATGCACAATCTGCTGGATTACATTGAGATCTCACATGAAACCATTTTCCATGAGGCACGTTTTCCCAAATACGTTCTATTCGATTTGCAACAAATAATTTTAATAGATATGATGGTGTTTTAAGCCACGACAAAACAATACTAGAATCTGTGTACATATATACATCCTTTATAATAATTGCATCTTGAAATACAGATAAAGTATATTTAATTAATTTTGATAATAATAATGCACCACAGAGCTCCAAGCGTGGTATCGTTTGCATCTTAATTGGAGCAACCTTAGACTTGGCAGTCACCAGAGATATTTGTTTACTATCCTCAGTAACCAAATAACAAACAGCGCTATATCCGTCATTAGAGGCGTCAGAAAAGCCAACTAAATAACACTGACTATCAACGCTAGTTCCAAAAAACCTATTCAATTTAAATTCCTCTAATAAAGACATTTGATCAACTATTTTATTCCACTGGACTTTCGTGGATTCTGGAATAATATCATCCCATCGCAATTTCATTTTCCACAAATTTTGAATGAAACTTTTCAATAAAAATGTAAACGGAGTGATCCATCCTACAGGGTCATATATAGATGAAACGACCGATAGAATCATACGCTTTGTATATTTAATATCAATTTTCTTAACCTGATAACTAAAAACATCATTCACAAAATCCCATTTAATTCCTAATAATTTAATATGATTACTGTCTTCAGCAAAACAGATCACACTGCTATCAGATTTATTAAAATCTTGAATAAATTCAGGACAGTTAGTTGCCCATTTTGACAATTCAAAACATCCACTTCGTAAAATAGAAATCAACTGATCTCGTAAAATAATAGCATCTTCAATATTATGATCACCGCATATAATATCATCTACATATGTACTATTACGAAGAGCTTGAAGAGCTTTAGCACCTAATGGGTATTTATCACTTTCATCCAAAGCTAACTGATTTATTGTTTGAATTGCATTATAGGGTGAGCTTCCTAAACCATATGTCACAGTGCATAACTCATATTCTTTGACAGGTTGTGACGGATCTTCTCGCCACAATACATGCTGATATCTTCTATCTTCTTGCCTGATAGATATTTGTCTATACATTTTAGTTATGTCAGCAGAAAACCCGATTTTATAGATTCTAAACTTTAACAATAATTCGATTATATCCTTTTGCAACTTTGGACCTACATGTAAATATTTGTTTAATGCACCAGTTGCGTTCGTATTAGAACTGCCATCAAAAACAACTCTCAATTTAGTAGATAAACTATCAGGTTTCAGAAAACAGTGATGAGGAATATAATATACATTTGGATCGCCTTGTAAAGGAACTTCTTTCATGTGTCCTAACATCTCATATTCCTTCATGAACTTTGTATATTCAAGTTTGATTTCCAAATTATTACAAAATTTTCTTTCCATATTAGTTAATCTTTTAAGAGCAAAACCAAAAGTACCAACACATGGTACGTGAATATCTTTTTTTAATAAGAGCGGTACTACAAATCTACCATCGTCATTACGATAATGTAAATCATTGTATAACTGAACACATTCCTCATCCGAATGTGACATTTTCCTACTACTTGATACTGTGTTTACCTCTTCTATTTCCCAAAACCCTTTTAATTTTTCATCTAACACATCAGATGATACAAAACATGTTAACAACTCATTGTTATCATGTACAAAATCTTGACCTAAAATTACAAACCCAAATATGGTCTCAAATGCATATAAATCTTCTGATAATTTTTTACAATTTCCTGTAAACAATTTTCCATACATGTCAGCACCTAATAATATATCAATATTACTGCTTTTCCAAAATTCATTATCTGCCAATTCTAAATCTTGAGTCAAAACTCTACACTGATGAGATAAATCTCTCCTAGGCAAGTTTGATGGAAGCGCATCCACCACTACACTCTTTACAAATAGCGACTTGTTATATTTATTATTAAATAAACAAAATTGCATAGAACCCTTTACATTAATATTAGTAGAAGACAGCGTTGTCAATGATACAGAATGCCCTTTTGTATAGAATCCTATATTCTTACAAAACTTCCCAGACATCAAAGTAACCTGACTTCCAGAATCAACTAAACACTTGGCCTTATAAAATTGCCCATCTTTTCCCTGGACATATCCTATAATTGTTCCTAATATCACTTGACCAATAGATTCATTACCCCGAATCCCTTTATGGCAGATACCTACTACCGATGAATTATCAGTATGCAATAAAACATTATGTTTCCTATCACAAGTTTGACACTTTTTGTTAGACTTACAATCCTTTATCAGATGTTTTCCAAAACAACAAAAACATAATTTCAATTTAGAGACAATATCCTTTCTCTCTGATACAGTTTTATTAATAAATGTGTCACAATTGTGTATCGTATGACTACCCTTACACATATAGCATTCAAGTTGGCGAATATTACCTACAAACCCTTTGTCTGATTTATGATTATAATTATTACGCTTTACTTGTGAATTACTCTGACGTGAAAATTTTAATACTTGCAATTGACTTCGAATTATTTCAAATATTCTATTTATTGAAGGAATTTCCTGAATATCTAATCTACTTTCCACTATTCGACGTGTAGATTCATCCAATTTATTAATAAATATAAATCCCCATACCTGATCTAACATTTTTTCACATTTCATATTTGACAGAGCTAATATATTTTCATTAAATGTATGATATAATTCGCTTAATTGCCCTACATTTTCACCAACTAAAGATTTGCATTGAAACATTTTATTCATGTAATATTCAAATTGTAATCTTGTATTAGTATAATGTCCACACAATGTACTCCAAGCAATATTATAATTATCACTAATCAGTGGTAAATTAACAAATGTTGATGCAAATCCCTTTATGGACGTTCGCAAATAATGAAATTTTTCTATGTCTGTATATCCAATATTATCATGAATCAATGACACAAACATGTCATGAAACGAATTCCAATTTTCGACGTTGGAATCAAAAACAGGTAAATTTATTATAGGAGCTCTCTGAATTTTATTACATACATCAGTTGCATTTATTTTCACACCATTAGATAAACGATTTTTAATTCTCATTATTTCAAAATACATAATGTCACCTTTCTGAATTATTTCACTCAACTCTTTCAACTCTGTATCACATTTTGTATCAGTATATATTCCAATCAAGCTGTCACTTAATTCATTGACCAATTTATACCATTCATCAACTCTCTGACACCTAGCTAAAAATATTTCATCTCGTTCGATATTGCCTTTTTCACACAGATCTCTTAATTCATATGTATTCCTAATTCTAGAAATAGCATTTAACATCCTTGCTTTAATGTTATCAGCCATTTTAAAACTTTAAACTTATACTTATAAACTATAATTGCATGCAAACACAAATTCACTGTATCAATAATAATGTGGTATTTTATTCTACCCGACTGCATTCACAATAATGTTATTAACATTAATATGGTACCTTATTATACCTCACAATAATCACAAAATAATATTATGTGATAATTAATCACCACAATATTGTAAAAAAATTGAGTACCTACAAATTACTATTTGAAACCACCGCAACATGCAGAATTCGCAACAAATAACACAAAAAAAACACTTCAAATTCGGTTAGAAGGGCCAAAATATTATGTAGAAAACATCAGGTGATGGGTATTAGATGGTAGGTAGTGGACTGTATTATAAACGATCTCACCGATGCTTCTATACTCCTGGTTCACTGATTATTTTTTTTTTGTGCACACATCCACACGCAGTGGTCTTCAAACTTGTACTGGTTAATTTCACTTGACACTTATTGTCACCCAAAATTATTTTGACAAGTGACAATTCTCATACATCGGTGAGGGGACAATGGCATGGAAGGGATTTAAAGGAAATATGCTTCTACACTGACGATACCAACCTATTCGCATCCAATGAGGCCGAAATGGTGGATCTACTCCGTAGAGTAGAGGAGGAAAACCTAAAACTAGGCCTCAAAATAAATAAAACTAAAACAAAACTAATGATTGTCGACCGATCTGACAAACTGCAATTGACAGGAGCTCTCTCGGATCGGGAAATGGTGGATAAATTCGTTTATCTGGGGTCCACTATTACCAACCAAGGCGAATGTGAAACCGAGATCAGGAGAAGGATAGGAATGGCATAAAGTGCTTTGACCAGTCTAAATAAAATATGGAAGGACAGGAACATATCCAGAAACCTGAAGATGAAGATTGTACACACACTCGTGTTCTCCATTTTCTTTTATGGAGTAGAATCATGGACTTTGCGGGCCAGAGATAGAGACAGAATAGACGCGTTCGAAATGTGGTGCTGGAGAAGAATGCTGAAAATTCCCTGGACAGCAAGAAGAACAAACATCTCCACTCTTCAAGAACTGCGCATCACAGTGAGATTGTCGTCTCTATGTCTGGAACGAATACTTAAGTTTTTTGGTCACATAGCTCGTAGAGGGGAAGACAGCCTTGAAAAGCTGATTATGGTCGGAAAAGCGCCGGGAACAAGACCGAGAGGTAGATCGCCGATGCGCTGGTCCGACCAAATAAAACAAAATATCCCTGCCTCGACACTCCATAGAGCCGTACATATGGCAACAGACAGGACGACCTGGAGAGCAATGGTCCGCAACAGAGTACATGATGACCACGACCCTCAGCATTGAGGACGACGACTGGTAAGGTATAATGATGATTTGAAAATATTCAACTAAACATTCACTAATAAAACAGATTTGACAAAAAAATGACATGTTGTCATGGACATGGACTAAATCCACGAATGTTGGTTACCGTATAGCATATGAGACAAAAGAGATGTACCTTCTTATTTGAAGTTAAAGGAAAATTTATATATCTATGTGACGTTTTACAATCATTTTTGCAAAAACCTTTATATAAGTTTGAATGCAAAAAATATAAGTAGGTATTACATACTTAGACACCGAAAAATTCGTTTATATAAGTACATCTTTCGATGTTAATTTTATACATTGTCATTAGATCGCTTATTTGGTGATTCGCTTTTTATCTGTCGAACTTATTTCTTCCAATCGAATATAAAATTGCTAAATTTTGACGACTCAAAGTAACCAATTGATGATTTTCGAAGGTTTTCTGTAATTTATTGGCGATCGATACAAATGCTTTACTCGAAATTGATAAAGAAAAATACACATTTGCATACAACAGCGGAAAACATGTAACGTAAAAAAACAGAGATAATCAAGGAATAAAAATAGTTAATCAACACAAGACACTGTTGATCTATCTCGTACATTGTCGTCAGCATGTAAAAATCAAAAGAACACATTGCAACGAAGACAAGAAATACTATTATGAGAATCTTTTAACCAACCGTCTGCCATCTTTAAAAAACACATTCGAAATTTCAAAGAAACTAAACAAATCGTTGGTTTGTCGTATGAACTTCAGGTATTTCGCCTTGTTTGGAACACGAACAATGCAATGTTGCAAATTCCTATCAGGAGATGAATAATCATAGTTATAATGTCGACTATAATTAGCGAAGGTGGAAAGACGGGATAAGCCCTTCTACCTCTCTCAATCAACACATATGCTGTTGAAACGATCAAAAAAGTTATCATCAATAATCTGTGAAGGATATGATACCAAGAAACTTGTAGTAGCGCCCGCACTGCTAATAGTGTCTGAATCATGACTAATGGACGTACCTACTGAGTATTTCATGATATACATTTTTTCCTCATTATCCTCAATTTCATCCCGTATGTTAAAAGAATATACGGCTTTCAACTTGTATTTATATTTTACTGGTAAACGAATAGGTATCACCCAATATGAAGGTATTAGTTAATTGAACACACTACGATAGCACATACGAGTAGGTACATATGTAAATGAATAATACTGAATCAATAGATAGCTAATATTGATTCAGTATTTTACAAAATTAAGCATAATATATAATTGAATATCATAGTAACTAATTAATTAATGTTAAATTTATTTATATTGACACAGTGTCACAATTAAATTGTTTTTTTTTTTTCAAGTTTAACGAAGTCTTTGTTAGTAATTTTATAATGTTTGAGTAAAATAAACAATTTGTACATATTTGTACATATTTGGGTACATACTGTGAATGCCACTAAATAATTCGTAATCAAATGGTACATAGCTTTCGCTTACATAATACCACAAATATTTCGATTATATTATACATTTATGTATAATTATATTCACATCAATGTATATTCTATTATTCATGCTTCTTCCATTTCTTTCATTCGTGTAGAGGGGTTCAGAATGAGTTCATGTTATGGTATACTTTATGATCTTCGAAGTTTCGTATGACTCAACAAAATAGTATATTCAATTACTATACAAAAAAATGAATGAGGATATCTTGGAGACTGAATTCTTAGAAGCAACATATTTAATAAAATGAATAAACTCTATAATACAGACAACTATTCTCGAAGTTTTTTTATTTTCTCGAAGTTTCTCGAAGGACTCTAAAATTAAATATATTACCCCCCAAGATAATACATGGAATTCAAACAGTCAATGAACTACTTATGAACTCTTTGTTCCATATATCCAAGAATTTAGTAAGAGCACCCTCGCATCATTTGATAGAGCTGTTAATATTTATAAATCGTTCACGTTAACGAATCAAAAATGTATTGACCGACACATCAATCACCTTTCTTTTCTTGGCAATTAAAGTTGACCAATCACTGCAAGAGCGTTCATGCTATTGTTGGTTGGTTCTTAAATAGTAATCTTAAAGGTGTGAACACTTTTGAGATCCACGTGTGTACTATTGGATCAAGTAGCTGCATACTATATTACTTTTTCGTTGATCTTTCAAACTTATATACAACGGATGCTCGGTAGCACATAATAGTGTACTTTATATAAAATGAGCAATAAGAATATGTACCAATGTATATTTCAAATCACGTATTCTAGCAAACTGTTCCATATCTAGATTTTTCGAAGTTTTTTTATGAAAACTTAAGATAAAGATACCACGGTTTTTTTTTAAATAATTACATTATACTCTGATATAATTTACACTTGGTGCATATTGCAAACATATTATACCTGCTGCGTGCAGAACATGTATACTTACGTTATGTTATATTTTATTACATTATTATTAACAAAACACTCCTCTTAACTCGAAATATCATCGGTATAATACGCGAGGTGCAAACAACATCAGACCTGCAAAGTGCAGACTGGCAAATAGCTTTTTGGGACATAGTAGTTACTGCCACCTTACATACGGTCTTTGAAAGAAGGTAGTTTTGAGAGAGATAGAGAGAGAGAGAGAGAGAGAGAGAGAGAGAGGGAGAGAGATAGAGAGAGATAGAGAGAGAGAGAGAGAGAGAGAGAGAGAGAGAGAGAGAGAGAGAGAGAGAGAGAGAGAGAGAGAGAGAGAGAGAGAGAGAGAGAGAGAGAGAGAGAGAGAGAGAGAGAGAGAGAGAGAGAGAGAGAGAGAGAGAGAGACGAAGAAGTATCTCGTCGAAAAATCATTTTATACAACTGACGAAATGCTAAATAAAAGAGATTTCAATTAGCATGGAGTATTTTGTCTTTGTTTATTAATAAGAATTTGTTTATTTATAATCAATGTGACGACTCCGAGTGCTCTGCTTGGGAGCATATGGAGCCGAGTGCTCTGCTTGCGAGCCATACTATTATATTAGAGCATTCAGTATTCAATGCTTTTCATTTATTTGCATAAATATAACCAAGTATGTAGCTACTGTAGAAGCCATGCTGGTCAGAAGTGAGAAGCTGATGGAAAATAATCCACAAGCTGAGAACTTGGGGTAGTGTCTGGGGATCACATTTGACCATATCTCCAATTTCTTCTTATCACCTGAAATAAATAATTCATTAAAAACAAATTATCGCACTATAAACTAAAGATAATGCGGTCGATATGACTTGTTTCATATTTTTTTTCCAAAGGACACTTAAGAACAAAAATATTGGGAGTCACAAATTTATAGCGGCCCTAAACAGTATGCTATTTCTGAACCATTGTCTGATGTTACAAAGCCAGTCAGCCAGTGAACAAGGTAGAGATAGCTTTATTAGTCGCCAACATCCCCAGAGGAGACAAAAATTAAGAATTTATAGCAATAAAACGTATCAATTTTAGAGCCTCTAACTTTATAAAGTAGGTAGGTACGTATAAACTTACATATAAAAGATTAAAGATTTGTGTTATTTCTGTTGATGTTTTATTAAATAGTAATATAGTCTTAAAAACTCAGGATAAATGCATCCAAAACCAAATACATGCTGGCAAGTAAGTCACAGGCAAACCACACACATCCACCATTAGACATAGGGTCACACCACATAGAAAGCGTCAACTCCTTCAAATACTTGGGTACTGAAATCACCCACGATAATAACCACAGTACTGAAATTAGAGCACGGCTATCAGCAGCAAACAGATGCTATTATGGGTTGTATAAGCATCTGAGGTCCAAATTGCTCGGTAGAAAAACCAAAACAACCTTCTATAAAACACTCCTCCGTCCAGTACATATGGCGCTGAATGCTGGGTAATGACCAAAAGAGATGAAAACACACTCCTGATATTTGAATGGAAAGTCTTCAGAAAGATATTTGGTCCTGTCAACGAAAATGGAGTGTGGAGGAGACGATTCAATCACGAATTAGAGGCACTGTATGGCGAACCTAACATTGTACAGTTCATTAAAATAAGAAGACTGCAATGGTTGGGCCATGTCCACAGGATGAGTGATGATCGTACTCCCAACAAGGTTTTAAACACTACACCAGACGGAAGAAGAAGCAGAGGCAGACCAAAAATGAGATGGCTGGACGATGTGGAGGCTGATATGCGAGCGCTGGGCCTTACAAACTGGAAGAGAGCCGCAGAGTGCAGGGAGGAATGGCAACGGATTCTGAAGGAGGCCAAGGCCCACAACGGGCTGTAGGGCCAATGATGATGATGATGAATATAGTCTTAAAATGATATTAATAATTATGTTAAGTTTCTTTGAAACTTACAATTATTGTTGGAGGTGAGAATGGTATCCAAAATCATTGAAGTCTTTGTAGCTTCCTTCATGACATACTCGCATACCCCAGTCATAATTACCATCATCATAATATCGTAAGAAGCAAAGGCACATGCAGACAATACAAAAGGTATCGGTGAAGAATGCTCTGGATATTTCTATAAAAAGAAAAGTCAAATTTTAATTTCATATATTATTATTCTTTATAAACTATTTTGAAAATAAAATATTTGGATTACGAATCCTACTTTTACCTACATTCGTAATTATTATTAAATTACATATTAAAAAAATACTTTCATATTATTTTGATATACATTACGATTGTTGAATGATCAAGGTATCTAAATCAAATAAAAGCACATTTTTTACTATAGGATAATTTATAAATATTAATAAAAAATAATAAATATTGATATTTTTTTACTATGAATAATTTGACTTATAATTTATTTTATTAGTTACCTATCGACAGTTATCAATAGAAAAAGAATATATATGTAGGTACTTATATATACAAGTAAATAAAAATACTTACAACTCTTCCCAATAGATAATTTGTTGCATATAATAAAGATCTTATCACTGAGAGAATTCCATTTATTGTCAATAATAAGTTCTGTAACAAATTTGAAGTTAGATACCCTAGAGATAGCGTAGGTATATTCATAATATTATGTATTACTTCAAATAATCAAAATCAATATAATCAGAACTGTATTCAATATCAAATTCGCATGTATTTTCTTTTGAATAGAAATTGAATATCATGGGAGAAAGAAAATATACCTGTCGCAAGTCTCTTCATGTGTGTACTTCCTCAATAAATATTGTGATTTTTAATGCTGCTATTTCGAATTTAGTATGTATGCTTTTATACCTATTGGGCAGATCGTAGTAGATCTAGCACTGAATTTTCTTCTATTTACGATTGTTGCAAATGAACAAGTAGGTATTATATGGTTATCAAAAAAAGTACATAACATGAGCTTATAAATTAATACAATACTGATTAGTTCCAACTGTGTTTAGTATTCTATTAACTCGTTTAGATTGAAACCTTTGTGCACACATGCGACTGCGTATCATACACGTACATTTTATCATGAGAATATTCAATTATACTAGCATCCACAGTAAAATTATCAAGTTCATACATCATTATGTAGTCGCAAGTATTTGTTTCTTTTGAAATTGTTCGCCCAAACAATACTCAGCGTTTTCCTGTGCAATAAATTTTCAATTTGATTAAATACGAAGTTACCTTACCTGAACTCCAAAAAAGTCGTTGATATAACTACATCTTCTGCTATTTGATATGTAAAATTCCATCAATTGATCCAAGTCATAATTTGACTGCATTTCAATGATCGTTGTTGCTGCTTGTTTCCATTGAAAAATGTATTCGGCAAAAGACGAAGTATCCACCAATTCATCAATATCAACTGCTTTCCATGGCATCAGATTTTTCTTACAGCGATACGTGTATTGGAGTAATATGTTGATAAAAAAGAACGAATATTTGGTAAACAGCATCGACACGTTGTAATGGATGAACACGGAACAGTTCATAAAATAAAACAAATAGTTTATCGTCACGAGGTATGTTTGGTTCTTTTTGTACAAAATATAAATGGCGTAAAAATCCCAAGAACAAATCGAAAAAAGAATAAAAAACGTAGAGAAAATTATTTTTCGTATAACAATGCTCGCTCTATGGGCAGCGTGTTCTGATAAACCAAAGGAATCGATCAATTCCTGCACTTCGTTGATATATTTGACGAACTTTTTCTTGCTCGAAAAAATATTGACACATATGTTGTACAAACTCATCACAAGGTGAAGTATCAACGAACTTACGTCGACAATTATCATAGAAGGAGGAAATACGGGATAAACACGAACGTATCTTTCGTACAAGACAAATGTTGAAATCAAAATTAGACAAACAATCACAGAAATGCGATGGATAACATTGTACCAATGATTGTGGAGACTTCGTTGCATTCCAAAGATGGCCTGCAAAACAAAAATAGGTTTGAAAGCAGCCCTCAATATATTCTTTTTGATTTTGACCTCGTCGTTTGCAATATTATCTTTCATGTTGTTTCTGTCGATCAAGTTGATCGGAATATTCTTTGTCTTTTTAAAAACATAATTTTGAAACGCGTAGTCACCCATCACGAAGGAGTCCAAATAATATCTACCAAACAATTGTAATGTCTTTACTAAAGTATCCTGTGGTCAATATTATGATTGAATTAAATTGATTAAAGCAAATTATATACAATTGTATACAAATAAACGCAAGAATATCAAAGGTACTGTCGTAATTAAAATTAATATGATTTCATAAAAACTACCTATTTATAAATTTTCTATTCCACTTTATTTATCATAATCTTATTATTCCTTTCAACATTTCAGAGTTGATTGAGTTGAGTCGTATAATTATTTTTAGATATATCTAAATCTTTTACTTTTTCAATAAGTTGAATTGGAAATCAAAGAATCAACAATGATTTATTTAATTAATTCATGATTGACTTAATTAAATTAAGAATATTTTATTTTTTATTTTGTAAACATACAGTCATATAACAAATTATACATTAATAATATAACACTCCATTAGTGGACCAATTAAGTTTACAGAAATAATAAATTTTCTGTTATAATATAGGGGAAAGAATGGAAAGGATATTTGGAATTGGACGGAAAGAGAAAGAGGAGAGCTTGCAAAAACATTACTCACCAGAAGCCACAGAGGCATTCAGGGACTTAATTACTGATGATTTGAAATTAAAAATTGATGTATTACAGAGGTCTATAGTCTTAAAGAACACATTGAAAGTGTTACATGTTCTAAGGATAAATGTATTCTGTAAATAATTTGTTTTACATATTGGTAATTTAAATGGCAGTGGATTCCTGGTGTGACGTAATGGGCAGTTAAATGATATCAAATTAAGTAAGTCGATGGAGTCTATTTTATTGTTTATCAATTTGTGTAGATATAACATATCAGTTAATGTCCTTCGATTTTCTAAAGTCATTAATTTATGATGTTGTGCAGAGAGGCGATAGTTATCGAATGATAATTTACATCTATAGTTTAAGTGCTTCAAAAATTTGTTTTGTACATTCTCTATCCTATCTATATACATAAGTAATATAGAAGGGGCTCCACGTAACTGAGGCAAAATCGAGAATGCTCCGGACGTAGCTAAAATAAAGTGTTTTTAGAGTTGATATGGATTTAAATGATTTTGCCACTCTTATAATAAAATTTAACATTCTAAAAGCATTTCAATTACACAATCATCATGACTTCTAAAAAGCAGTTTGTAAAAAGCACTCGTTTATTGTTTCAGATATAAACGAGTGGGTTGTGGCCAACGCTAAGCTCCTCACTAACAAGTCATTCTATAAAGTAATCAAATTTTGTATGGAAAATATTCAGCATTTTCATGAAATGAGTTTGTTAAATTGTTTTTTATTTAAATATTTTATTATAAAAAGTTGATAACTCTTCAATGCCATTATATGAAAGTGATGTGACTTTTATCCAATTTGAAAATAAAAATTTCAAATTTTAAATTTCCTAAGCTCGGAAATATATGACAGTTGTAAAAAATGAGAAGCACTATTCATATATCCTCCAAAATCTAATGGGGTCTAAGCGAGTATTAGATATAGGTACATATTTACAAAATTTTAAAAGAATCGAATGAGTACTTTAGTCTTTAATCGATAAAGTAAAATAAACACGCCGTACATAGTACACACACAGATACATTGTAATGAAACTTTCAGAATACAATCTCAGCATGATACTAGTTGATAATCCGCAATAAAAAAATACCCTTAAAAATTGCGAAATCATAACTCCCCACTATATCCCCTTGGGTTAGTGAGGAGTAAAAATCACTTTACCCATATTTATTATAAAAAAAAATTGACAAATCTTCTCATAATTAAATAGATGTAAATTGAATTAGTAATATTTCTACTTATTATTGCATTATTAAAACTATTCTATTATTTCATCAAAGCAATGTTTTCTATCTATTTCTATTTGTCTTAACTACAATATTGAGGCGTGGACATCCTAATTCGATATTATCAATCGCTTCGAAGTCTTTGAGATGTGAATCCACCCAAGGATGCTTAAAAATTTCTTGTACAAACATAAGGATTAAAAAAACTTAGTATGGATGCAGAATTATTTTTTTTTATTTTTTATTTGTTTAGAAACTTAACAGCTATACATTTATAATACTTAATTGTAAATAAGAATACAAAAGAAATAGCCAATTATAAAGTTTCACATATTTAAATTATTGATGTTGGGTAGTCATTGTATGATGGTGAGTGTATGTGGGGGAAAGGGAAGGGTAATGGATATAGGAAAGCATTGATAAGGAAGGGATGAGGGTTTAAAGAAAGTAGGTTTGATTTTTAACCAGTAATATTACCAATAACCGCGCGTAATTGGCGTTTCATCGATGTCTGTGTGGAGTTAAAAATATCCGGTTGGGGGTCAAGACTATTGTAATAATTTAAGCATCTGTTTACATAATTATTATTTTATGCGTAATTTGTTCTGCATTGTGGTGTGTGGTTTTTAATATTATTTTGATTAAATTATTATTTTATATATTTCAGTAAACATACAGCTATATAAATCAAAATATTTGTATACACACATGACCAAAAAATTTGCGGAAAAGGTTACATAATATAACCTTGCTCATGTACATTAAAAAAGACATCATAAAAACTGAAACTTAAATGTAAAAGAAAAAAGTGATTATGATTGATTAATGGGAAAAAGCAAAATGGAGACAGTAAGGGGGGAAAAGCGCACACATTACGATGACGCTCGAAGAGTTTGTAATATTAGTAAAATTAAAAATTAGTTCGTTATATCTAATTAAAAACTATATAGCCGCCTTTTCAGGTTCAAACTCGTTTCGCAGACGCGCTATTGAAAATTTTTTCACTAGGAATACTTCACAGAAATCTTGGTTCTAATTAGTCTATCGCCGCACGCGCCTCCAGCCATCCGGCCCTCCCAATTTTTTTCGTGTCGCGACCTGCACCACGTCTGCATCTGCATGAACATCTGCATTCATAAATCAATACGGAAGCTCCGCAACTGTTTATATGAATGTCCGCAAATTCCCAGATTTTAAGAAGTGACAAATACCTTCTTAAGATCAAGATGCTAAGATTGATATTTCCATAGGTATTGTGATCGATATATTTTCATGCATTATGATATCAAAGAAACCCAATAACCATTATTTTACTTTGGCCTAATGTATTTCTTCTATTAATTCTAAGAACGGATTATAGCGGCCACCAGGCCTTGTTCATATATTTAAGTATTGTCTTTTCTATTGAAAATAAATGTAAAATGCATCAAGCAGATTCCTGGAATCTTGGTTGGCACCCGGCGGTACGGATTAGTTCTTCAGTTTAACCACCCCCCCCTCCCCTACTCCATGTTTCACCGGCGCTGGGTCGCCCTGCGGTAGTCGATGAGTTATCATTCGATAGTTGTCAGTGTGAGTTGTCATTCGGTAGGAGTCAGTGGTTGGTCGGTAGTTGTAGAGACCCGCGTGCGAGAGTGCGAGTTTGCTAGGCTATCGGACGGCCTTAGCATTTTTTTTTCTAATTGTATAAAGTAGTGAATAAGTGTGTTTCAGGTCCATATAACCAACGAGGGGTGAATTTAAGATAGTTTAAGTTACTATTAAAAATAACTTTTAAGAATAAAAATAACTTAAATAGTCGCATAATAGTGAATAAGTGTGTTTCAGGTCCATATAACCAACGAGGGGTGAATTTAAGATAGTTTTAAGTTATTTTTAATTAATATAAAGTGATATGTAGTGTAAGTGTTTCCTCTACAGTCCCGTTACGAGACCAGCAGTTT
This sequence comes from Molanna angustata, assembly GCA_963576475.1. Taxonomy (NCBI): domain Eukaryota; kingdom Metazoa; phylum Arthropoda; class Insecta; order Trichoptera; family Molannidae; genus Molanna; species Molanna angustata. The sequence goes on from OY754976.1 coordinate 26,056,025, forward strand.
GGTAAGATCTTTCCAGTTATGTATATATTATTTTTATCATGCCTGTATTTGTATGTATTTGTCTTTTCAGGCACATCGCAGCCGATTATGTTTTATTTGATTTTTATTTTCAGGGGCAGAGTTTAATGTTTATTTTTATTATGCTTTTCAGCTTCTTTAGTTATCAATCTCGCGTCTCATCGTGGGACTAGTATTTTTCTCCGCCTTCTCTAGATATCAATTTCGCGTCCCAACGTGGGACGAGTATATTCTCCTCCTTTTCTCTTCAGATGTCAATTGGCCCCCAAAACGTGGGACATTTTAAAAACAGTAGTTTTTAACGAACCGCCCTGAGATTTAAGTTTTGTTTGTAGATAGCTGTGTTTTTTTTGAAGCGTGTAATTTTTAAGAATGATTTTTAGGTATATTTATTTTACTGATATTGAAATATTTATTTGTCGGGATACTGGAGCGTGTTTTAATAACTGTTGTTTTCACAGACCACTAGGAGATTTTCAGTTGTAGAAATTTATTACTGTTTTGATAGTTATGTTTTTTTGAGGTGGATTTTCTTTATATATTTTCGGTCGTTATATATGTATGCAATTATTGGATAGTAGAACGTGATGACGAATTTTGTGGTATACTTATAAAAATATGAGACTAGGTTTGTAGCGAATAATATAAATGATAATATGAGCCGCGGTAATATAGAATTGCTGTTATTTGTTAGCCCAGGAGTTAGATATTTATTTTATTTTTAAATATGTTTAATTAATAGAATATTTAGTACTATTTTTACGACGTCGGATAGCAGAGGATATGATAGCGTTTTTTTTTATCGAATGAGATTTTTTATTGCAAATGGTCTAACGAGTATCTGAATAAATTGAACCTGTGTTCCACCAGGTCTATACACGTGGAACTGGCGCCCTAATAATAATAATATAACGATTGTTTGAAGATATCGTGACCTCACAGGAGGCTGTAATTATTATTGAATTTGTAGGTGAAGTTTTAGAAAAATAACTCTGTATATGAATATTGATGAATAATAACTCTGTAGGTGACGAATTTATTATAACTCTGACGAAGTATCGTGGATTATAATTCTGTAGGCAAAGCATAATTCTGTAGGTGAAGAATTTAAAATAAATCTGACGATGGAGGTGGAGATTAAATCTGTAGCTGATGAAGTTGTTGTGGTTTATAACTCTGACGATAAAGGTGAATTATAAATCTGTAGATCATGATGTTATGGTTGTTTATAACTCTGACGATGGAGGGTGATAATAAATCTGTAGTTGATGAAGTATGGTGGTTTATAGCTCTGACGATGGAGGATGATAATAAATCTGTAGTTGATGAAGCATGGTGGTTTATAACTCTGACGATGAAGGTGGATAATAAATCTGTAGATGATGAAGTTATGGTGGTTTATAAGTCTGACGATGAAGGTGCTTAGTAAATCTGTAGATGGTTTTGATGAGTAATAAAAATTCTGTGAATGAAGAATGAAGTTGTTTGGAGGATAATGATGATCCCAATTCTGTAGATTTTGCTGTAGTGGTTGTGGAGGCTGTATGTGCATAGAGAGGATGATGACGATGTAAAGACCGTGGAGGCTAATAGCGAGAAGATACGCATCATAAGAAGTAGTTCAGAATTCGCGTCGGAAGTAGAACTGGTAGTCGCGCCAGATACGTCGAGCAGTAGGAAGCTGATAGTTGATTAGATACGTAGGATGAAAGGAAGCAAGCAGATACGTCGATAGGTAGCAAGATGATGATGAAGATACGTCGGATGAAAGGAAGCAAGTAGAAACGTCGAGAGGTAGCAAAATGATGATGATGATACGTCGGATGATGAGAAGATCCTGAGAAATTCAAAGAGAGAAGACCGGTAGTCGCGCCGGATCATGAGTTAGGTACGCCAGTAGTTGCGCTGAGTAGTAATGAGATGAATAGGTACGAAGAGGAGTAGAATGACGGAATTACGAATAAGAATACAATATAGACGATCTATGTGTTATTGGTAGGATTAGCCTCCCCGCAGATAAACTAGACGATTGATGATTCTCTCTATGTAGCATTGATAGACTCTACAGCCACTCGCAGTTTACTTCGCGCAGATTTGGATGGACATTTGACCCAAAGAGATAACGATTTGTAACGAAAGCAGAATTAGACTACTCGAAATCGAACGTTTAGATGAAAGGAATAAGTTTTAGTAGTAGCCGGTTAACGAAATGTAATAAAATGAAATAATGACGCAATGAGATGAGATCTTGACGAAGTAAGATAAGCTAACTATATAATAAGACGAGATAATGACGCAATGAGATGAGATCTTGACGAAGTAAGATAAGCTTACTATATAATAAGACGAGATAATGACGCAATATGATGAGATAATGACGTAAAAGGATGAGATAATGACGTAATCGGATGAGATAAGGATTTAATAAGATGAGACAAAGACGTGATAATTGATAGGTAAATAGCAGAATACGGCGTGATGGAGTTTTAGTGTGTTATATGCCTTTGGGAAAAAGTGCGGTATTTTTATTATTTAATTGAGAGGACAACGTTAAGTAAATCACAGAGGAAAATGAGATAACGGATGGACACGAATGAATCAGCCGACGAAGTAGAGGTATTAGATAAAGGCACTTGCGGAAGATGTTGTATTGCGATTGAAGATAGATACGAGCGTAAAACTATGTAAATGCGTTATGACATTGAGTTATCGGAAATCGAATTGTATTATGGATAGTTGTTATACGGTTTTGTTTGTTCGATGGTTGGAAGCGATTGCGGTATGGTATTGGCCCCATTATAATTAAGGTGAAGCTTCTTCGCGATGCGGTTTTCTGGAAGCGATATTAAGCGTTACATATACGTTTATCGGAAAAGAAAATGTTATTATGTAGAACATTGCGGTGGAAAGAAGAATCGTGTTTAGTCGTATACGTTCTCGCCCTGGTAATGCGTTTACTTTTGTCTGATTATACGATATTTGGTTTCTTTTGTCTTTGCATGGATTATCTCGATCATAAAAGGAGAGGCGATTGATATTTCCATAGGTATTGTGATCGATATATTTTCATGCATTATGATATCAAAGAAACCCAATAACCATTATTTTACTTTGGCCTAATGTATTTCTTCTATTAATTCTAAGAACGGATTATAGCGGCCACCAGGCCTTGTTCATATATTTAAGTATTGTCTTTTCTATTGAAAATAAATGTAAAATGCATCAAGCAGATTCCTGGAATCTTGGTTGGCACCCGGCGGTACGGATTAGTTCTTCAGTTTAACCACCCCCCCCCCCCCCTCCTCTACTCCATGTTTCACCGGCGCTGGGTCGCCCTGCGGTAGTCGATGAGTTATCATTCGATAGTTGTCAGTGTGAGTTGTCATTCGGTAGGAGTCAGTGGTTGGTCGGTAGTTGTAGAGACCCGCGTGCGAGAGTGCGAGTTTGCTAGGCTATCGGACGGCCTTAGCATTTTTTTTCTAATTGTATAAAGTAGTGAATAAGTGTGTTTCAGGTCCATATAACCAACGAGGGGTGAATTTAAGATAGTTTAAGTTACTATTAAAAATAACTTTTAAGAATAAAAATAACTTAAATAATCGCATAATAGTGAATAAGTGTGTTTCAGGTCCATATAACCAACGAGGGGTGAATTTAAGATAGTTTTAAGTTATTTTTAATTAATATAAAGTGATATGTAGTGTAAGTGTTTCCTCTACAGTCCCGTTACGAGACCAGCAGTTTGGTAAGATCTTTCCAGTTATGTATATATTATTTTTACCATGCCTGTATTTGTATGTATTTGTCTTTTCAGGCACATCGCAGCCGATTATGTTTTATTTGATTTTTATTTTCAGGGGCAGAGTTTAATGTTTATTTTTATTATGCTTTTCAGCTTCTTTAGTTATCAATCTCGCGTCTCATCGTGGGACTAGTATTTTTCTCCGCCTTCTCTAGATATCAATTCGCGTCCCAACATGGGACCAATATATTTCTTCCCAGCCTCCTTATATCAATCTCGCGTCCCAACGTGGGACTAGTAGTTTTCTCCGCCTTCTCTAGATATCAATTTCGCGTCCCAACGTGGGACGAGTATATTCTCCTCCTTTTCTCTAGATATCAATATAAAGGTATTAGCGTGATAAATGAAGAGAAAATTTACACGCTTCAAAAAAAACACATATATCTACAAACAAAACTTAAATCTCAGGGCGGTTCGTTAAAAACTACTGTTTTTAAAATGTCCCACGTTTTGGGGGCCAATTGACAAATGAAGAAGGCGGAGGAGAATATACTCGTCCCATGTTGGGACGCGAATTGATATCTAGAGAAGAGGAGAAGAGTACTTGCCCCACGTTGGGCGCCAATTGATAAATGAAGAGAAAGGAGGAGAATATACACGTCCCACGTTGGGACGCGAAATTGATATCTAGAGAGAGGCGGAGAAGAGTACTTGTCCCACGTTGGGACGCGAGATTTATATAAGGAGGCTGGTAAGAAATATATTGGTCCCATGTTGGGACGCGAAATTGATAACTCAAGAAGCTGAAAAGCATAGTAAAAATAAACATTAAACTCTGCCCCTGAAAATAAAAATCAAATAAAACATAATCGGCTGCGATGTGCCTGAAAAGACAAATACATACAAATACAGGCATGGTAAAAATAATATATACATAACTGGAAAGATCTTACCAAATTGCTGCTCACGTAATGGAACTGTAGAGGAAACACTTACACTACATATCACTTTATATTAATTAAAAATAACTTAAAACTATCTTAAATTCACCCCTCGTTGGTTATGTGGACCTGAAAAGAACTTAATCACTACTTTATACAATTAAAAAAAAAATGCTAAGGCCGTCCGATAGCCTAGCAAACTCGCACTCTCGCACGCGGGTCAACTACCGACCAACCACTGACTCCTACCGAATGACAACTGACACTCACACTGACAACTACCGAATGACAACTGATCGACTACAGCCGGGCGACCCAGCGCCCGCGAAACATGGAGTAGGGGAGGGGGGGGGTGGTTAACTGAAGAATCAATCCGTACCGCCGGGTGCCAACCAAGATTCCAGGAATCTGCCAAATGCATTTTACATTTCAAATTTATTTTCAATAGAAAAGACAATGCTTAAATATATAAACAAGGCCTGGGAGGCCGCTATAATCCATTCCTAGAATTAATAGAAGAAATACATTAGGCCAAAGTAAAATAATGGTTTTTGGGTTTCTTTGATATCATAATGCATGGAAATATATCGATCACAATACCTATGGAAATATCAATCGCCTCTCCTTTTATGATCGAGATAATCCATGCAAAGACAACAGAAACCAAATATCGTATAATCAGACAAAAGTAAACGCATTACCAGAGCAAGAACGTATACGACTAAACACGATTCTTCTTTCCACCGCAATGTTCTACATAATAACATTTTCTTTTTCGATAAACGTATATGTAACGCTTAATATCGCTTCCAGAAAACCGCATCGCGAAGAAGCTTCACCTTAATTATAATGGGGCCAATACCATACCGCAATCGCTTCCAACCATCGAACAAACAAAACCGTATAACAACTATCCATAATACAATTCGATTTCCGATAACTCAACGTCATAACGCATTTACATAGTTTTAACGCTCGTATCTATCTTCAATCGCAATACAACATCTTCCGCAAGTGCCTTTATCTAATACCTCTACTTCGTCGGCTGATTCATTCGTGTCCATCCGTTATCTCATTTTCCTCTGTGATTTACTTAACGTTGTCCTCTCAATTAAATAATAAAAATACCGCACTTTTTCCCAAAGGCATATAACACACTAAAAATCCATCACGCTGTATTCTGCTATTTACCTATCAATTATCACGTCTTTGTCTCATCTTTATAAATCATTATCTCATCCGATTACGTCATTATCTCATCTTTTTACGTCATTATCTCATCATATTGCGTCATTATCTCATCTTATTACATTTCGTTAACCGGCTACTACTAAAACTTATTCCTTTCATCTAAACGTTCGATTTCGAGTAGTCTAATTCTGCTTTCGTTACAAATCGTTATCTCTTTGGGTCAAATGTCCATCCAAATCTGCGCGAATTAAACTGCGAGTGGCTGTAGAGTCTATCAATGCTACATAGAGAGAATCATCAATCGTCTAGTTTATCTGCGGGGAGGCTAATCCTACCAATAACACATAGATCGTCTATATTGTATTCTTATTCGTAATTCCTTCATTCTACTCCTCTTCGTACCTATTCATCTCATTACTACTCAGCGCAACTACTGGCGTACCTAACTCATGATCCGGCGCGACTACCGGTCTTCTCTCTTCGAATTTCTCAGGATCTTCTCATCATCCGACGTATCATCATCATCATTTTGCTACCTCTCGACGTTTCTACTTGCTTCCTTTCATCCGACGTATCTTCATCATCATCTTGCTACCTATCGACGTATCTGCTTGCTTCCTTTCATCCTACGTATCTAATCAACTATCAGCTTCCTACTGCTCGACGTATCTGGCGCGACTACCAGTTCTACTTCCGACGCGAATTCTGAACTACTTCTTATGATGCGTATCTTCTCGCTATTAGCCTCCACGGTCTTTACATCGTCATCATCCTCTCTATGCACATACAGCCTCCACAACCACTACAGCAAAATCTACAGAATTGGGATCATCATTATCCTCCAAACAACTTCATTCTTCATTCACAGAATTTTTATTACTCATCAAAACCATCTACAGATTTATAAATCACCTTCATCGTCAGAGTTATAAACCACTATAACTTCATCATCTACAGATTTATTATCCACCTTCATCGTCAGAGTTATAAACCACCATGCTTCATTAACTACAGATTTATTATCATCATCCATCGTCAGAGCTATAAACCACCATAACATCATGATCTACAGATTTATAATTCACCTTCATCGTCAGAGTTATAAACCACAACAACTTCATCAGCTACAGATTTATTCTCCACCTCCATCGTCAGAGTTATTTTAAATTCTTCACCTACAGAATTATGCTTTGCCTACAGAATTATAATCCACGATACTTCGTCAGAGTTATAATAAATTCGTCACCTACAGAGTTATTATTCATCAATATTCATATACAGAGTTATTTTTCTAAAACTTCACCTACAAATTCAATAATAATTACAGCCTCCTGTGAGGTCACGATATCTTCAAACAATCGTTATATTATTATTATTAGGGCGCCATTTCCACGTGTTTTTACCTGGTGGAACGCAGGTTATATTTATTTAGAAACTCTCACAACAACAGCAACAAAAAATTTCTTCGAAAAAAAAAACGCTTACATATCCTTTACTATCCGACTTTGTAAAAATATTACTAAATATTCTATTTATTTAACATATTTAAAAATAAAATAAATATCTAACTCCTGGGCTAAAAAATAACAGCAATTCTATATTACCGCGGCTCATATTATCATTTATATTATTCGCTACAAACCTAGTCTCATATTTTTATAAGTATACCACAAATTTCGTCATCACGTTCTACTATCCAATAATTGCATACATATATAACGACCGAAAATATATAAAGAAAATCCACCTCAAAAAAAACATAACTATCAAAACAGTAATTAATTTCTACAACTGAAAATCTCCACGTGGTCTGTGAAAACAACAGTTATTAAAACACGCTCAAGTATCCCGACAAATAAATATTTCAATATCAGTAAAATAAATATACCTAAAAATCATTCTTAAAATTTACACGCTTCAAAAAAAACACATATATCTACAAACAAAACTTAAATCTCAGGGCGGTTCGTTAAAAACTACTGTTTTTAAAATGTCCCACGTTTTGGGGGCCAATTGACAAATGAAGAAGGCGGAGGAGAATATACTCGTCCCATGTTGGGACGCGAATTGATATCTAGAGAAGAGGAGAAGAGTACTTTCCCCACGTTGGGCGCCAATTGATAAATGAAGAGAAAGGAGGAGAATATACTCGTCCCAAGTTGGGACGCGAAATTGATATCTAGAGAGAGGCGGAGAAGAGTACTTGTCCCACGTTGGGACGCGAGATTTATATAAGGAGGCTGGTAAGAAATATATTGGTCCCATGTTGGGACGCGAAATTGATAACTCAAGAAGCTGAAAAGCATAGTAAAAATAAACATTAAACTCTGCCCCTGAAAATAAAAATCAAATAAAACATAATCGGCTGCGATGTGCCTGAAAAGACAAATACATACAAATACAGGCATGGTAAAAATAATATATACATAACTGGAAAGATCTTACCAAATTGCTGCTCACGTAATGGAACTGTAGAGGAAACACTTACACTACATATCACTTTATATTAATTAAAAATAACTTAAAACTATCTTAAATTCACCCCTCGTTGGTTATGTGGACCTGAAAAGAACTTAATCACTACTTTATACAATTAAAAAAAAAATGCTAAGGCCGTCCGATAGCCTAGCAAACTCGCACTCTCGCACGCGGGTCAACTACCGACCAACCACTGACTCCTACCGAATGACAACTGACACTCACACTGACAACTACCGAATGACAACTGATCGACTACAGCCGGGCGACCCAGCGCCCGCGAAACATGGAGTAGGGGAGGGGGGGGGGTGGTTAACTGAAGAATCAATCCGTACCGCCGGGTGCCAACCAAGATTCCAGGAATCTGCCAAATGCATTTTACATTTCAAATTTATTTTCAATAGAAAAGACAATGCTTAAATATATAAACAAGGCCTGGGAGGCCGCTATAATCCATTCCTAGAATTAATAGAAGAAATACATTAGGCCAAAGTAAAATAATGGTTTTTGGGTTTCTTTGATATCATAATGCATGGAAATATATCGATCACAATACCTATGGAAATATCAAGCGTAGGGGCAAGTAGTGTACCTTCGAACAATTTACATTTTTTTATCTTTAAACGTAGATTTCACAGTTTCGGCTTACAGGGCGCGTAAAATAAATAATTTATTTTATAAAATAACATTTCTACTTTTAATTAATATACATAATTTTACTTCATTGCAACTATTTTAAATAAAAAATAGAAAAATGTTAAAACATTCATTTTTGTTCAGAGGTACACTACTAGTGTGTACCTCTGAACAGTACGGTGTGTACCTTCGAACAGTATTAAATAAGAATCGGATCGATTTGAAATGTTGTCAATTGATAGTATTTATGATGAAATCAATTCACGGAATAAAAAAGACAATGTAAATATCTTAAACTTTATTTAAAATACAAATAGTTTTGCCCAATAATATTGTGTACGTTAGGTACCTAAAGAATCTAAAAGGCTTAAATTTTGGTCGACATATAAAAAATAACAGTCTTGCAAAAACATAAATTACAAGTTTTACTAAGAGTAGTAACAAGAGTTTTTTAAAAAATATTTGGTAAAAGAGTGAAGTAATTTTAAGTAATTTATATACTTAATTAATTTTTGGCACTATTGAAAAATCAAGTCAGAACCTACAGTCACTATCTTCGTTTGATATTACAAAGCATTTTTGGTAGATAAATAAATCATTGTCTTGTTCATCTAAAATATTTCTTTCATAACATTTAGGAATACAAGTCTTATGAAAATATAAATTACATGTATTACGGTGTAGAGTTCTGGTTTTTACGCATTCTCAGGCTCCACATTTAATGAATGTGATGTCATTCATTATTCTAATCTTGTTTTTTTGAATTTTTTTTTATTCTAGAATAATATCGAACTTTAATCAGGTAACTGGTGATCGTCTTATTTATTTTGACGCTTTATCTAATAGAGCGTTTTTTCTGGTGTATCAGTTAGTATTCTGTATTTCCATTTTTTGTATTTCTTGGTGAGGCCTTATGGAATGGACAAATGATTTAAGGAGAAAATAATAAAGGGCCTTTACTGGTTGATGGAATTGACAATCGGTTTGTAACATTAGGTGGTTGATTTAAAACATAGCTTTGTGACTCATTAGCTTCATGACAAATGATGTTCTCTTGCAGTACTTGAAAATTGTGGTTGGTTATAAATCACATTTTTCTGCAGCTTTTTTGACAGACAACCCTTTTCGACATTCTTCTACAACTCTCTCTAAGAATTCTGTCGATGCGGGAGATCTTTTAACACCTGATTTGCTTCTAGACACTAAAATATAAAAGATATCAAAATATTAAAATATTGTTTTACTTATAAAAAGATCTGAGTGTGCCTTCGAACAGCGTTCGAAGGTACACTTATTGATGTGTTCAAAGGTACACACATAGAGATTTTTCATTTAAAATTTAATAACAAATATTTAGGTAATGTTATTCAAATTGGTGTTTTCGGTAAAAAGTAGATGATTGTACACATAATTGTGTGAAATAAAACAATAGTTGAAATTATAAAAAAAATATCAAAAAAAAACTATGGAAAATTTTGAAAAAAATTACTTTTAATGATGAAAAACTTTTTTAAATCACAAAACACACTTAGTTGATCATTGACACTAGAGAACACAGCAGTGTTAGCAGTATGATAAAAACTATTAATAATGAGGATTTTCATGTTATTATTCACAGGGTTTTTTTAGATAAAGCAATTGTTCGAAGGTACACCCGTTCATAGGTACACCACTTGCCCCTATTTAAATTTTATACCTTTACCGCGTTTTTTATTCATGAGAATCGATTAGTCTATGGAAAAATTAATGTTTTTTCTATATGGTATTATTTTTTAATAACGGTTGCTTATGATTGGAATATGTCAAATTGTCAAAGAACGAAAGCTGTCAAATCCAAATGAGAAAAATAGAGATTCAATGTTCGATATATTACGAAAATATCGATTTATGTGCTTTTAATGCAAAATTTGTTTGAAATCGATGTCATTTGCAGTTTATTTTCACGATTTCAGAGGTTAGGTGTATATTTTTTATTTATAATACACGCCAATTGTTAGTTAATTAAAATCAATTAACATTTTATTCCCTTGTAAAATATTTAAATTTGTTACATAAATTTTAAAAAATACAATCATCATGGGAAAATCTAAAACCGATTCGTCGTCGGAATCCGAAAGTGAATCGTCGAGCGATAGCAATGGTGATTCCACGAAATTAAAAAAAGAAATGAAAAAATTGAAAAAGAAAATCAAAAAGGAAGAGAAGAAAAAAGAAAAACGACTACGAAAGAAAATAAGAAACGAAAAGCGGAAACTTAAAAAACATAAAAAAAGTAAATGCAAAGATGAAGAAGTTGAAAAGGTTGGAGCGACACCAAGCGAAGAAAATAAAAAAGATTTTTCAAATAATGTGCCCATTGGTAAGTCATTTCTCATCTGTTCTATACTATCAAAATTTAAAAGTATGTGAAAAACTCACAAAAAGGTACAAAGTGGTGTCATCTTGTAATCACAAAAATATTTACAAACATGCGAATATTCTTAATGTAATTACATCTTCTTTGTGGCTTTATTCTACTAAAATTTACTTTATTTATTTTATAAAGATCTCACATTTTAAGTTTATTGTTTAATTTTTCAAGGATTGATGGAAAGGTCTAAAGCAATGGCTCCAATGACTAAAGAAGAATGGGAAAAGCGACAGTCTGTCGTAAGAAGAGTACTCGATGAAGAATCAGGAAGATACAGGTTAATCTATCTGTCTTTGATATAATACTAATTTGTAATTGTTTTTACGTACTATGCTGTTTAGTTACTAGCAAACATAAATGAAAAGCTATCAATGTAAGCAGTTGTTTTTAAGTTGGGATCACCATACGATCAAGAAGTTAAGTAATTATTATTTTGAAGTAGTAGAGATCTACAATATTTTCAATTTGAATGTTAAAATATCTTACCATATTTTATACAAATTGTACTTCCTTGAATATCTATAATATAAATGCTTAAGCTTTTGACAAAGGATATGAAAAAAAAACTTGTGGTACCTGTGGACGAGCATATGAGCTGTGCGAACCGCCGCGGCATCTAGAGGTGAGACTCATCTTTTAGGTACAGAATCGACTCTCATGTATACGTGACACTCGTCATCAAAAGGTTAATTTATGTAATGTATGAGGATGTATATGTACTATTTTATTTTATTTAACATCAGTGTAGTTGAGCAAATGTGATTTCACTTATTTGTGATTTGACAATTTTTTTTTATTTGTATGTATTCTATCCCATTCAGTTTTTTTCTAATTGATTTCAGATTAATCAAAGGTGATGGAGAAGTATTGGAAGAAATCGTTTCGCAGAAGAGACATCAAGAAATCAACAAACAGGCTACTAAAGCGGATGGAGAGTTTTTCCAAGCCAAGACTGTTAAAAAGTAAAAGAGAGAATAAGACTAGAGGAAGCAAATAGATATGATTTCATCTTCTTTTAATGCCCCTTGAATCAGCAAAAATCTATGGCTACAAGAGGCTGTCACCAAATTTCTTAACCTCTACTCATTACATATCTTAGATTGAATACATACATTATACAGTGTAGTTGATGGAATAGACAAAAGAAATGAGTGCCACATATTTATCTATGCAGACATTTATCATTTCATTCACTATATGCTTGGTGTTTATCCATGTTCTTCACATTTCCTTCTTTAAATTCACATGGATATCCTAGTCATATCTTAGGCACCCCTGTATTTCACTTTTTGGTTTGTTGTCATAATATAATATCTTAGTTGTTACTAAATTATTCAATATTTCACCAACATAGAAAATTTTATATTCATTCTCATCACAAAATCATTATTTATCTTACACATTATCTTTATGTTCACCTTCTACTTCTATCATACATGTTCTTGTTACAAATTCATCTTAATGATCTCATTTCTATTTTCATGCATTTGATACCACATTCAGGTTTTCACTTGCTTGTGTCAAAGTCTGAATTACAATTGGATTACAAATGGCTATTTCAGTTTCCTTTGCATTGCTGCATTCATACATTACTGTATTGAGTGTTTGCAAATGTTTTAATATTGTAAAAAAAATATACTTATATATGACATGTATATATTAGCTGTTTCACAATTTTCTTTAGTTCTTCCTGGAGGGCAAGTCTGGTTCGACCGGCGAAATCAAAACCCCAGTGATTACCCATATCATGGATATAATTATCGTATGGAGTTCTATGACATCTAAAGATATTGTAGAACTCCATATAATAATTATATCCATGATATGGGTAAACAAGGAGGGTTTTCATTTCGACGGTCAACCAGACTTGCCCCCCTGAGTTGTCTTATAATTTTTAATATCAGTTGGTTTATTTATTTCATCTTTTTACAACTCATCTGCTGACTCACAATTTGAAATTAATTTAATTTATTTGTTTTGCTATACACTCCACCACCCGCTCCGCACGTGTGAACCTAAATTTTACCTGATGTCTTAAAATTTTCTTTATTATCTAAAAGCAACTCAACTAATTATGAAATATAAAAAAATATCTCAAATAAATATTTTCTTGTTATAAATGCAGCCAAAATGTGGCAACATTCCTTTGAATCCAATATAGCTGTTAGTCTATATGTATTTTTTAATATTATTATGGTGTTACCATTACCTTTTTTGTACTATGAATGATGTATGTTGATTGATTTCCATATACTAGATTTAAAGAATACAATCATTTCATGGTTATTTGGTTTTTAATAATTTTTGAACAATACTTACATAGCTACCATGAATTGCTTTTTTTATTCAATATTATTGCTGCCCATAGTCATGAAAATTAGTATCTAGGAATCATTCATGTTATCTATTTTGAGTATACTGCATGAGTTATATCTATAATTAAAAGTAAACTACTTTTTGATTCTACATGAATTTTATTATGCGCGATAGGCCTATTTCGCCTTGTTTGGGCATTTACTAGCTAACAAGGCGAAATAGGCCTATCGCGCATAGTAAAATTCATGTAGAATCAAAAAGTAGTTTATTTTTAATTATAGATATAACTTATAATGGAATTCTACAAAATAAAAACTTCGTCGATCATTATTAATACTGCATGAGTTCATTAATTAAGAAGAATATTATTGAGATAACAATTAAACATAATCTTATAAAAATATCAAATCAAAATACTCAATGTACAACACTGATATTTTTTATATTTTATCTGTCAGATTTTTACTATGTACATTAGGCTGGGTCGTTTTTACTTTTTTTGACTTTTCCGAGGGGCTTTCTGCGAAAAAGGTGCCAAATGGCTTTAAACTAACGAGTGAAAAATATTATTCCATTCTGATAAGATCTTCTGCCTCCGGATCGTAGTCAAATATTCGATTTTTTAGCACTTTACTCATGGGACTTTACTATTGTTTTCTGGAAGAAAATTATGTACTAACAATCAAGTTAAAAGTTGATTTCTAAATCAAATTAAGACTGTATTATAGTCAAAATATAAAATAAAAACATTATATTACCCTGCATACGCGAGAGATGAGGGGGGGGTGGGGTGGAGGAAAAATCAACTCATCTCAGAACTAAAAAATGTGCCCTAATAAAATAGCTGATATGCCTGCATTATACTTTGAAAGAAAGATAAAACTTTAATTTCATCCAACAAAGACGGAAAAAATTATTGGAAGAGCACATCTCTGATAAAAGAACATGACACAAAGTTTTTGGGTTATATAGCACCAGAATCTGGCTCTTCTAAATGCATAGAAAAATCCATCGCCGACTTCTTTCTGGAAAAAAATATTTCTGCATAAAATTGTTGGCGATAGGGTGTGATGGAACCAATGTAAACATTGGTAAACAAGGAGGCATTATTCGCCTTCTCGAAAAACGATTAAATAGACCGATACAATGGATCATATGTCTTTTTCACATGAACGAGTTGCCTTTCCGTCATTTGTTCCTGCACTTAGACAGCAAAACTTCAAGACCTCAAACACTTTCAGGACCCATTGAAAAGTATTTAGAAAATTGTGAAAAGAGACCTATTTTCCCATACCAACCTATTCCGGCGATGTTACCCGATGTTTTTGCAGAAGATATGAGCGCTGATCAAAAATATATGTACAGAATCGTATTAGCGGTAACATCAGGAAATTTTCCTGATGATTTAGCATACAAATCATCAGGAAAATTTCCGGTTATTGCCTGGGAAAATGTCTCATGCCAGATGGCTAACGATTGTATGTTACCATGGAATCTCCTTCTCAAAACCTGATTGTTATTGCAACGTACGTCGTCAAAGCTTACGCTCCGACTTGGTTCACAATCGAAACACATCCTTCCTGTAAAGATGAAGCGCGATACCTGTGTCAACTCATATCTGCCACTAGATACTTGCCAGCAGAACTTAAGGTAATAATAAATTCAGTTATTTAAAGAAATAGTTACTTCGCCCATCCTCTAAATATATTGTTGGCAATGTTAACTGATCCACAACAGCACATCCGTGAACTGGGGGCATGTCGTATATTAAAAGCTCAAAGTAGCAAAGAAAGTACACTTCGACTGTTCCAACTTCCTTCTCTAAACCTTGATGCATCATCCTACATTGATCTCATTCAGTGGCATGATAATGATAAAATCACAGACCCACCACTGTTGAAACCGATACCTAATGAAGAAATCCAACTGTTTGTCGAACAAAAAGGAGAAGGTGACTTGCATCTTCTATGGCTTCCTTGTCATTCTCAAGCAGTGGAAAGAGCAGTAAAGACTGTCACTGAGACTTCAGCCAAGCTAAGCACAAAAAGCGCTAGAGAAGGCTATACACAACACAAATTGAGTCTCGAAGAGCTATGCCAAAGTTCGAGAATAAGCAAGATTTTCATAGAAATTAAAACTATTTTTTATGATTTTCTTGTACTATAATTATGTGTTTTCTTTTATAATACATCATTAAAGCTTTGAAATATATAAGATGAAGTCTTACTGAGACTATATTTTACAAGTTATATAAAGTCATCATTTGGCACCTTTTTCGCGAAAAGCCCGAAAGAAATCGAACATTTTTTTTTTCCATACAAAAACGGACCAGCCTAATGTACATACTTACTATTCCTAAATAATCTGTACCAAACCTATTGAATTTCTTAATTTTTTAAGATTTACTCCATGTATTTAAGATTTACTCCATGTATTTAAGATTTAATCCATGTATTTAATCATTAGGTACTCAGTCAAGCAATTTGTTTTGAATCGAGTTTTTCTGTTACAAATTTCAGAACTCGTTAATTTTAGGAGATGCATACTCTGAATCTAAAATCAATTGTTTCGTGCCTTGTATCAGTTATATAATTTAACTATCTCTGAAATATAATTTTTATTGTCATAGAACATGAAATGATACTAGGAGTTATTTAGTATGTTTTTTTTTTGCAAAAAAATGAATGTAGAAATTACATGTTTTTTCACATAGTACCTACCTTATTTCCAATTAAGTTTGATTGGTTAAGGATATGTAAATCTGCTCCGTCAAACCAGGCATATGCATGCAGCTGAGTCTATTGTTAAAATATACTAAATATTTTGTGTCAGAATATGCTCCCTGTATAATTAACTAGTACCTTTATTAATAAATTAATATCTAATAATATAATTGTTGTTATGTTACGCAAAGTTTGTATTCATGTATAATGAAATTCTAGCTTTTTTCTTAATATTCTTCATCGGTGATAAAAAAATATTTTAAAACTTAGGGTAAATGAGCAACATAAAGGATGCATTAAAATGCCATACCATGTCATATCCACTAATTTTACAGGGTACGAGAATGAAGTCTTTTATACACCCTCAAATTAAATTACATACAACTTCTTTTCGAAATTTATGTATATTTTATTCTGAAAAGTGAATTATTAAGGCTAACGTCCATACAGGTGCAGCAAACAGAGCGCATCAGACAGATTTTAGATTTATTTGTATAGGAATTCATACAAGTGCGTCCACTGATCGGCATCAGACAGAGCGTGCGCATCGGCTCGTCGGAATGCCGACGCCGTTTAGGAGAGGCGAGAATCCGATTGTATCTGCCATTGTTGTATGTGCATTTTCTATGGTGATGTCATATTGCCTTTTTATGGAAAATGTTATTTAAAATTTTTTTATAAACTATATTTTATTACTTTTTATAAACCACGTAATTGAAATTGCCACCGGTTTCAGAACTAACCGTTCCCTCGGGTATATTTTAAACATTTTTACGTAGTTACATAGATAGTGAAAGTATCTCAGTAATAATTTAGCATTAAGATATGTATATCCTAGAAAAGGCTGTATATATTTTTACATTTATTCTTATTTTCATTAAAATATATATTGTACGAGCCAAACGTGCGATTACGAAGCTGAAAAAAAATCATTATTGTATTTGCATTTTCCATGGTAAATTGTCAACAAATCCTAATGACAGTTGTGTCGGCAATCCGATTGGTACTCCTCTGTGGACTGCATTGCCCAAATTCTTTTGATGCACTCCGTCCGATGCGTCTGCTGCGCTGTATGGACCCTTGCCTTTTGTTTGAATCTATTTTAACAACTACCGATGTGTCACTACCGACATAACAAATATATACTATGAATCACCGAAAGATTTTATCGAACCCCATGAGTGCCTCCCGCCGGGCCACAAACTATATTGGCGCACCTGGAAGTCGCTTAATAGATTGAGAATGCGCGTCGGCAGATCTAAGGACAACCTGAAAACATAGTGGATCCTAACGGATGATGACTGGCTCTCGTGTGAGTGTGGCGTGCCGCAGACCACCTGGGAGACTGCCCTGCTCATATGAGGACCTGCTACGCTGTAGAGACGCACCGGTCAACGTTGGTCGAAGAAAGTTTAATTGCTGCTGACACGAGAGAAGAAGAATATATACTATAATAATCCATTTTCACTAACTAAAAATTTTCCCTCGTTTTTCCTGGCACATCTGTGTTAAATGTAGAGTTATGATTATTCATTTAGATTTAAAATTTTTACTCCAAATTTTGAACCATTGTTATAAAGAAAAGGTATCACTGCATGGCATATTTTTTTTGTTTCCGAAACTATATAATATTCGAAATACTTCATAAAATTAGTTTTGAAGTGTAAACTAACTTATTAGCCAGTAATTTTTTCATAAAAAATGGGACATTTATTTTTACTCTCCTATTAAAAAAGTTATAACAATTGTATTTAGAAAAAGTTTTACATAAACAACTTATGAGATTTTACAAAAATTAACTATCTCAATTTTCATTTTGAAAATGTATTTTAATACACTACAATAATAGACCCTAAGTAAAAGTACGTTTTTACATTTTACGCACTTGCACCTCGTTAACCAATGATTCTCCTTATCAATCTATTTGATAAGGAATAGCTTCTTCATGGTCACAATACTAGGATTGGTTTGCACCAAGCACTCCATCTCTTTACATGTCTCTGTTGTCCGCTAGCCATTTCATCTCTTGGTAATATCTCCCCTATAAATCAACAAATCCATATGATCGAGCGAAATAGAAAAATACGATTAGTACTGAATTATTAATAAAATTGAAGGGGATAATCGAGTTTTATTATTCTCTAAGGTATAACAATGTTAGAAAGAAATTTATAAAAATATTGGTAGCTACAGCGCACATCTTGTCCATATAACTGTCTCTAGGGTGACATGTAAAGTTTCTGCCGTCCATCATTCCTTTGGCGTTAGCAAAAAGCAGACCGGTATTCCTAATGTTAAAGAAGCTGTCTCATTTCTCTGACTCTGCTCATAATATAAGAAATATATATCTTCAATATTGGAGCAGGGGAGAGTTTAGCGTTAAATACATCACACCTGTTTGGACACAATTAAATGCCAAATTATATCGGTCAGTAAAAGATGTATTTTTATTTATTATTAAAAAAAAACATTTTTTAAATTACACCATATTTTCTTTATTGAGTTTAATAGAGATTTCATTATTTTCTATATTTTTATAGATCTATTTCAAATACCCTAGTATCAATTTTAAATTATATAGATGTTTTATATAAGATTACTGTTTGAAATGTTAAATAAAGGATTTACAAAAGAAATATTTTTATTAATCAACTTTTTTTCATCACATTTCTCATTTAAAATCATGATATTGAACCAGCTTAGAAAGTATTTTAACTTGACATTTTGTGCAGTCTATAAAAACAGTCTAAATAATGTATACCATCACATAATGTCTAACAAGTCATGAAGATATAATAGACATGCAAGTCAATATTGGCAAATTTTTAAGTAGAACAAAAAAACTTTCTAAAATTATATTATATAACAGTTAAATATACTCTCTTTTGAATATAATAAAAAAAGACATGTCAGCTCACGAGGATTTGTGTTCATATATTTTTTCAGATGTAATATTATAAAATTTTAGAAAGTTTTTTGCTCTACTCTAAAGTTTTTGATATTGACTTACATGGTGTTAGAACTTTGCAACGATATGAAAAATGTGAGATAAGAAATAGATGCATGGCAACTCTGATCCTGACTTTTTTTTAACTTCATCTTAAAAACCAGTCGTATGTAATAACTAATTTGTAGTTTCAAGAAAGTGAATATAACATATAAAATTGTTCAAAATAACATAATAATGGAAAGATAGATTTGAATTTTATAAAGTGAATTGAGGAAATAGGAAGTGGATTCATAAAATAAAGCCATTTACATAAGTGTAATAAATATATATTTTTTAAGAATAAAAATACATTACATTTCTGCAATCACTAGTTATAATGCAATATATAAATATAATTCACAACAAATCATTTTTGTTACCCAATAAAAATGATTTGTTGATTTTGAGCACTGAGTATGAATATTTAAAAATACATATAACTTAATGTGCTATAATATTTGGATATTTTGTCTAATTTTAAAAAGGACTTATTTATTTATTTATTTAATATTGCTTCTCGGGCAACTAACAGGTACTATGTCAAATATTAATTTAACACGCACCCAATAACAAGTTGCCACATTCTGGAGACTTACGATATTAATCGTCTCACAGATCCAGACCGAAAACAATTAAAAACTGTGTCTCCACCGGGAATCGAACCCGGGACCTTTGGATCAGACTTGAACTAGTTGCGTGTAACACTTGAGATCCAACTGTCGATGGCGATAGTATATGTATAGTGTAAGTATACGTAAAAATCCATGATGTTATAAATAATAATAAATGAATGTACTAAACTATAAAACCTTAAATCCAAATTATTTAATATATTTTGTTTTGTATGCCAGGATAAAATAGTGTGGGGTTCCGTCCTTTTTTCCTACCCCAAATAGGTAAACAGCTTGATGTTATGCATGTACTTTAGGGGTGTCCACTTTGAAAATATATCGATGCTTATATCGAAACCATATATTGATGTTTTTCGATAAATCGAATGAAAACATTGATGTCATTCGATGTATCGAATCAAATTCGATATATAGTCCTGGCCGCCAAAAATAATAAACTTTCCTCTCGAAATTTATTTGATGTCTTTTTTTTTATAGTCCCAGCCGTAAAAAATTTAATTTACCGTCAAGACAAAAAACATCGATATCGATGTCTTCCGATACATCGAATAAATTGATTCGATATTTGAAAAAGAAAACATTGATATATCTGATGACATTCCAAAACAATCGAATCAAAAACATGAATGTTTTCGATATATATCGGACATCCCTAATGTATTTATGCAGATTAAGTATCAAAATATAAGAGTCCCAGTAGATATTGTGTTTTCTGTCATACAAATTGTGTGAAAAAATGTCGTCACTAAATTCAATTTATAATCTGATTCAAATTTTCATTTTGAAATTACCTACCTGTCGTCTGCGTACATTCAAACTATCGTCTATTACAATTAAAACATACCTACCTACCGCATTATTCTCCATTACAAAGGTAGGTTCTTAGCGAATCAGATTGGATTTTGCAGTGGAGAGTATGGCCGCTGGCCGTACAAAATCTCACAGATCTTGGCTTGAAACTATGTCGATATGTTAAGAAAAATAAATCTTGTTGAACAAATCAACAGTTGGAAAATACTATATTTATTTTATAATCTGGACAGCTGGATCAAGTTTCTGATTCATGGCACATGATTTAAAATCGGTCATCAATATCATTTATATTTTTTGAAAACTAACATTTTGTTGCATTGAATTTATATGAGGGTATTTATCTTTTTTTTTATATTTTTTTCACTTACATTTGACATCCCAGATTTCTTTGCACCCAGTGCAACTGCATCATTTAAACCTATTGTGGAGTCAGACCTGGACATGAAATACCTCTCAAAATTAATTGACTTACTGAACAACAGCACTGTAAAAACGTCAATTGTTTACTACAAACATGCTTATACATCATGCCATTTCACTGGTGGGGTAGGCAGAATGAACCGCATGCCACCAATTAATATCCTGACAAGCACCTATTACAGTATTCAATAATATTATCTTCATCAATGATTCACTATCAATGTGTTTCAACATCCTTCGATGCCTTATACAGACATCTTATTTTAAAACACCACACTCTTTCCCTATTTGGGGTGGGCAAAGAGAACCGAACGCCAGACTCCTCTCTATTTTATAAATCAATCATAATATACAATTTTAGAACAGATCTATCTTGGTTTACTGCATTTTTGTCATACCCAATTTTACTCACATAAAACAGTGTCGGAACACCAAGTTTTTAAATTGCAATTTCAGCACCACAGTAAAAAAAAACAATAAAGCAATATTTTTTTGTTTACTTTTTTAATCAACAATACTTTGTGGAATTCCATTATATTAAAATAAAACACATTTATAATTTTCTTCCACTTTGATTAATTTGACTTACTAGTTTACGAGCATCTTCAGAATAGTCTGAAGATGCTCTTCTAGAGCGAAACTAGTAAGTCGAAGAAAATTATAAATGTGTTTTATTTTAATATATTTTAATTATGCACAATCAGACTGTTATTATTTTCAGATATTCATAGTGGAAAAATATTCATACATTCCCAAAACACTAGATTTATTAAAAAAAATATATACCTATATATTTTTGCAACTGTAACTGACTCATGAAGAAACATTAAGCCACAATGACTCGTGAAGTCAAATTCAAATCAAAAAAAAAAAAAAAAAAATCATCATATTTTTGTACTGCATTGTTCATTAATCTAGATTTCCATATTATGATTAAAATTTTGCATTTTTTATAGATACTTTATAACAATGTAATAATTTACAACTTAAAGGTTAGTATACCGGACTTAGGAATGTTGTTTAATTTCAGGGAATGTATGAAGATAAATTATGCTTGACATGTTTCAGACATTTTTTTAAAAATGATATTGATAAAAAACTAATTATTACAATACAATTCATCCATAATAACCATAATAGTTTATAAATATAACACAGTCTCTCTTAAGGTATAAAAAATAACTTTTACAAAATATTAACCAAACAATTATATTTCAAATGTATGTACACTGGGTAATTTAATTTCGATATCTACAACATTACAATAGTTTTTACATAATCTATAGTAATACATGAACTAACATAGACTATTATAAATACAAAATATATACTTATAATTCTCCTTGAAACCTTAATATCCATACACGTTACATTGAGCTGAAATTCATCTCACTTTCACATTTTGAATATTGTAGAAGTATGCCATCTAGATATGTATGTAAAAAATATGTGAATTACTAAAAAAACATTATGTTTTTAGGAACTCGGTATTTAAATTCTACAATCATAAATATTTACTGATTAGATTGAACTACTACACTATTTCATGGAGGTATATATAATTAAGAGGTATTTAAATAATTCTGTATGGCTGACATTTCCATGAACAATAAACTGGCATAAATCATGTAAGATTCTAATTTTTAATTTAGATTTTTTTCCATATTCAATCTAGAAAAAAATCAACTAATCATTGAACTATGCTTTTGACCCTTAACCATAGTCAAATTGTCTATTACTATTAGTGTCCGACCAAACATTCAATTTCAGCCATAGGTTTTCATATAATACACTAGATGTCGTAGTTAGCAAATTTTGTATGAATCGAATGTGAGTCATTTTTCAGGGGGGATTTTTGACGTTTTGGTTCCAGACCACATCGTTTTTCTATAGAAAATAACCACTAATGTGAATTGTTTTCGGATTTATTTGTCTAAAAAACATTTTAATTATTAATAATTTAGAGAACATTAATCAAGGATATGTTGAAATGTAAGGAAAACTGAAATATGTTGCCAACCAAAACGTCAAGCTCGTGATATTCCATGACTCACTTTTTGCACAGAGTACTACATCTAGGTATAATATAATAAAAATCTATGATTTCAGCCGAAATTTTCCATCAGCCACAAAAAACAGTTAAAACTGGCTGAATTTCATTGTTTAAACATTTAAACCTGGTCGTTTTGTAACATCATTCATACCATCACGGCATATCCCACAGTGTGGGGTAACCAGCGACAGGAGTTTGGGTGTGAATTATCTCATAAAATCTCAGCCAAAATCTGACCTTTGGTCAGACACTAAGAACTAATAATAATTTTTTTAAATACATTTTCTGTAATTGTTTTATTTACTCTTATGAAATTGGCTGAAAGCAATTGGGAGTTATAGAGTTGATGTTAAGAACTCATAGATACAAAAAATCAATACTAATATTGACTAATATTCATTGATTTGTAAAAGCATAAACAACAAGTATTAACAAAAAACAACCGTTTCACTGATTGGTGAGAAATTATAGAAATTGACTATATTTGTTCATGGAAATAACTGCCCGTATAGTTCTATAAGATAATTAACTATTATTTTTTTAGCTAGGATTGATATCATTTCCAAAGGAGCTACAAATATTTTAACTTGGGCAGTATAAGCATAGAATAAAATTCACTAATACACATTTATATAGAGAGAACATTATTTAAAGAAACAGAACAACCAGATACAAGCGCATATGTAATTATTATAACCAATATCAAACCCAGTAAGCTAAATAAAACATTGAGGGACTTTCCATAAATCTACGTCAGGAACCATCTACAAACAGTGACTGGCTGGTTCAATGATGACTGTCTTTTAAAAAAACACCACTACATAATAGGGCTTACAGAGGACCAATAAGAGGAGACTACCTCACACATAGTCAACAATTGTCTAAATCCCAGTCAAAAAAATTAAAACCTTGTTAATGTATAAAGAAAATAAAAAAATACAAATTAAAATCAACAGTAACAAAGTAATTTTTTATGTATTCAGCGCATCAACTTATTTGAAGAATAACACCATTCAAATGATTTTAAATTAAGTTTATTTAAATTCAAATATTAAGGGTACTAGTAGATTCCTAAAAATTCATAAAAGTTTTGGGGTTAAGCCTTTGAAATACATATTTTTGTACACAAAACTTTTGTTGATCACACATATCCATTTGAAAAAATACTTCTAATCTGCTGTTGTTTCATTTTTTACTAATAAATCAAATTAAAAATAATTTTGTTACAAGAAAAGTAATAAATAAACACTAGGAATGTTTTTACACTTCCAAAGACTATTCTAGGTATAATTCAAAAGGAATTTATAATCTCTTGTCAACAAGAGCGGTCTTTGCTAGCCACATATAAAGATATATTTTTTAAGATTTTTGAATATATTCTATAATTATTGATATAATTAAAGTGTTCAAATAATAATTTATTAAATCACATTTTTAAAATACTAGCCACAAAACATCTGGGGGGCAAGTCTGGTTCAACCAGCGAAATCAAAACCCTCAAAATTACCCATATCATGGAGTTCTATAATATCTTTAGATGTTGTAGAACTCCATATGATAATTATATCCATGATATGGATAATCATGAGGGTTTTGATTTCACCAGTTGGATCAGACTTGCCCCCCTGAATTCTAACAGAGGTATGTGGAGAGATGGAGAGTTTGGTGCAAACCAATCCTAGGATTGTGATCGTGAAAAAAAATCATTTATTACCCATATAAAGAAGATAATTTTACAAATTACCTTCTTTATTTGGTGGGTTGACTAAATCTCCCACAATATATTCAGCATTTGTGTTTTAGTTCAATAAATATGACTTCTAGAACTGGACCTAGAATGAGATTTCATATTTTTTTATTTCCGGATTGATCAAAGAATCTACATCAGCCTCGAAAATGTCGCAGTTTGTCATTGGATGTCCATTGGCGTATGCCATAGTACCTTTAAGTTTTCCAACAATCTATATAAATAATATATTGAATATGCCTATTATCATTTTATTCCAACAATGCTACAGATCAAAATTCATGGCTAGTACCTTCAAATCACTTTCAAAATAAATACTCATGTAACATCATAATTTTTTTAATACAAATGATGACAACCTTAATATAATTGATGATATTTGCTAGTGGTGCCATCCCTCCACGTGGAATCTGTGACAACTTGTGCTCTGCAGAGAGGACATGTCTGCACTTTGTTCAGCCAGACGGAAACACACATCTCGCAGAAAATGTGGGAACAGCTCAAGACGACGGGAGAATAATATTCTTCGTGACAGATTGGACAGAGTTTTCCAGCTGCATCAATTTGTTCCTCACTTGGAGTCGAACCCAAACTCTAACATGAAACAATAATAAGACAAAAGTTTTAGATAAACGAAATAAAGACTCAATAGTCAAAGATTTAAGAATCAATTCATTTTTTAGTTCACCTATACCTTGACCTATACAATGGAATAATAAAATGAATTATTATCACATAATTAAATATTAAAAATACTTTTTTTTTAATTATCTCAATAGAGACGAAGTTGGAATATTTACTGTGGGAGAACCGGGAAATCAAGGCACCTACAGGGCTTACGACCTGTCATCGGCTGGTTTACGTGATCACTTTATGCGCTTGCGCAACGTTCACCAATTATGCCTTTTTAATGAGATCCCTATCAATTCAATTTTTGAAAGTTCTATATATTGCAATACTGAAATTCTTTTCGCGTGAAAATAAGGATTTTTACTACAGCCATCTATGTGTGAAATTATGAACAACATTCTTATTATTTTTATTTATTTTTGTTGTAACGCCATCTATTGAGAGAAGAGCAACAATTCTTATACCTGAGGTGACAATGCATTTTTCGCATAGAAGTCACCCCTGAATTGCGCCAGACTTATAAGGTCATTTTTGTCTTATTTACCTACTTGTACCAAAAAAAAATATATCTTTGACTCCCGACAGGGAAAAAAATCCAATGTTTGCGCATATGCAATAATAAAAATATTCTATTAAAAATACTTTTATTCAAACATTATAATTGCAATAATTACTATTTTTATGATTTCATTGTTTTAATCTAAACAAATAAAATGATAAAAATGAAATTGTGTCTCTTTATATAACTATGTACATCGTACAATGATCAACAAAGACTGATGTAATCCTCATACAATTTACTCACCGAACTTTTGAATAGTTGAATTGTTGCCGTTTTCAAAAAATTTGCCTTTTTTATTATTTCAAATCCCTTGGCTACAATATAAGCTGTTGTCAGTAATACTGACACTACCTTCTCATAACCTTGATAGGCTTCCAGCAAATATCTAATCCAAGGTTGTAGAGGCATCAGACATCTGTACATCTGAGAGAAAGCCTCAATAAAGTAGTATGTTTTCCCCTGAAATATAAATAAACAGTTGGAGAATATTGGTCTTGAGAACAGAGATTTATACATGAGACAACTGATTTCAAGAAGAAAATCACATATACCTACAAACCGGAATCAGTTACACCAAAATGCAAACTCATGACATGATTTGAATACTTTCTTATCTTTTTTTAATCTTAAAAATGTATAAATCAGTCAATCCTTATTTATTTTATCTGCTTTATCAATATGGCTTTCGTGAGGGAAAAAGTACTTGTGACGTATTGCTCAGGTTTACAAAAACTATAACTAAAAATCTTGTCTGGCTGTGGTCTTGGATCTAGCCAAAGCTTTTGACGCTGTGTCAAAAGCTTTGGTTTTTAATAAACTAGAAGCTTTGGAAATCAAAAGAGAACCATTGTTGTGGCTTGAGAGTTATTTAAAGACAGTTAGTTTGAGATTCAGGGATACAGTAGCACTTTTCAAAAGATAAATTATGGAGTTCCTCAGGGAAGTGTGCTATGTCCTAATATTCAGACCACAATGATTTTTGTGGTCTGAATATTAGTGGTGAAATTATCACATTTGCTAATGACACAACTGATTTTTCAGATTACATGAAAATTCTTCGAAACACAATTGTTCGAATGCACAATTGTACGAATAACAATTAATCGAAAATCAGTTATCAGAATGACAATTGTCCGAAAGCAAATTATTCGAACTAACATTTGTTGGAATACCAATTGACCGAATTTAATATATTTTTTTGTCATTATGTTGCCTCCTTTGACATATTTATTTTGTTGCCAGTAAAATATATTCGATGAAGACTATTATTACTTGTTGTATTATTGTTGGGTACGTATGTTTGCACATTTTTAATAACTAATCTTTGACAGCGCGGGATAGCCTAGTTTGTACACGAGTTTTTGATTTTGGCACATCATGTACAGACAGTTTATCTAGTATTCACACCAATTTAGTTATTTTATTTTAATATTACAATTACTTTTTATAATATATAATGCAACTGGCTCACGCCAGTCGCAATTATAACTACAAGCAAACCTAATCAACCTATTTTTACCAAAGTTTTGTAGGTTAAGTTTAAAAAATCGGTGTACATCCTAGGATATCCGACAGCGCGGTGCGTCGCCATGTTGTTTATTCCATAGATTTTTATTATACATAATATACCTACTATGTAGATGTAGTAGGTACTCCGTGCAAAAAGTGAGTCATGGAATAACGCGCGTACCTATTACGTTTTGGTTGGCAACATATTTTAGTTTTCCTTACATTTCAATAAATCCCAAATAACTTTTCTCTAAATCTTAATTAACAAAGTGTTTTTTACGACAAATAAATCCGAAAACAATTCACATTAGTCGTTATTCTCTATGGAAAAACGATGTACGAAAACGTCAAAAATACCCCGGAAAAATGCCTCACTTTGATTCATACAAAATTTGCTAACTACGACATCTAGTATATTATAACAAAAATCTATGGTTTCTTCCTCTCACAATACTACCAACATGACGTCATAAAAATTCGAACAATTGTAATTTCTGGTAATTGTGTTCGGAAAATTGTTTTTCGAAAAAATGTGATTTGAATAATTGCCATTCGTAAAATTGATTTTCGTATAATTGAGCATTCGAATAATTGTTTTTCGAATAATTTTCCTGTCACCGATTTTTCATGCCCCTACATGGGATAAGACTTGATATGCAATAAAGACTTGATTAGGGTGAAGAAATAGCTTGATTCTAATTTACTTTGAACACAAAAAACACTAAATGTCTAACTTTCAGTATCTGTAACAAAGGGTTGCCATCAACAAAAAAATTTTATCAAGCAAGCTTTGTGCAAGTTTTACTTAAATATTGGTACGATTGCTAGATCACAACAAAAAAGAGTGTCTCTCTCAAGTTCTGGCCAGACAGAATGAACACCTTATTTGGTAAGAGAAATTATTTTTAGATAGCACCTGTTATGTTTAACGTGTAGTATTGTTGCAGTTATCACCACAGTGGGTAACTGCGGCATAGTAGATAATTATATATTATAATTCTGGGTTCATTTGTATTTAATTAATTTACAATTTTTTTTTTCAAATATTTTTATAGAAACGTTTTACCATTTATGTAAAATTGTCAACCTCTATACAGGCCAGCCCTAGTGAGATCCATAATTTCATATCATTTTGTATGTAACATGTAAAGATAAATAAAAAATAATGTTGTAGATTCATTCAGTTAACATAATAATTGTAAATGAATATTTGCTTATATTGTTATTTATGTATTAAAATAAACCAGTTCTTACCCGTTTTTTGAATGGCAACACTTTTTCTGGGAGACAAGTAAATAATATTTTTATGTTGATTGTAAAAAACTTTAATAGAAAGTCTGCGATGACTACAACCCAGAGCATATCCCATAGACCAGTTAGTTGGTAGTATGTCGGCATTAAAATCAAATATGTGTAATCAAAATCATTAATAAAATCCACAAAAAAAATGCAACTTATGGTGTATATGACTGCTAAAAATAATCTGCGTATATTTCTATTTGTATGTTTGGTCGCTTCATCTTTAACAACATTGTTTGCGTGATAGAAAGTAAAAACCATAGCTGCTAGAGATATCAATCCTAGACTATGGTCGTAGATAAATTTTGTGCTAAGAATCAGAAAGACTGGAGCGTATTTGATGACTCTTCGCAACAAAATTATTAAGTCACTCTGTAAAAAAAAAAAAGTAATGAATCACATAATTTATTGTATTTTAATTATTATATTGGATGGTGATAATTTAACAAAAATGCAAGGTATTTCAAAATACTTAATAATTGCTTTGTTTTTCTAAATATACAATATTTATCTTTAAGCTTCCATATTCTACTCATGTCCTTATTTATAATTGTCTTATAAAGACCGATGATGAAGTGAAAAGCCACACAGTCCACACCATGGGGGTATAGTCCACACAGAAAATAATAGGATTAAATAGAGAAAGCACAAAAACAAAAATTTAGATGACTAAGATTTTTTCTCTCTGATTGAATGATAATGTTATACTGAGAATTGTTAATATAATGACTATAAATCATTCCTTGTAGTTAAGTTTAACGTTTCGTTTACAGAGTGGAAGTTCATAATGAAATTATTACAAGTATGAGACAGTTTTAATCCGCGTTATAATGAGTTTGAGCCTAAGCACTTTCAATGGTTACACCATGATTCTCAGAGGATGATGATGTAACCACCGAAAGCACTTTGTAGATTTATATTAAAAGCATTGTGAAAATATAAGTTTTTCCAACTAATATAATAAAATTAATTAATATTAATATAATTCCTCTTCTCTTCCTCTCCTTTTGTTTTCCTATTATTGATATGAACTGTTGTTATATTAAATTTTGTCCTTTTTCTGATTTTTTTGTTTTTTTTGCGTTATCTTTTCTTATTTTTGTCATGTCATAACCTTATTGCCATAGTATACATTGTATTGTGTATTATCATCAACTCTGGTTGGTTGGAATAAACTGCCGTTTGGCTATAAACCCACCAGTGTACAAATTATATCATTATATTTTTTTTTTTTTTTGTAACATAAGAAATAATATACAGGTACACATCAAAGTTTAACAATACAATATTTTTACAAAAAAAAAAGATCCCTAAGAACTAGATGCGGAATGTAAACTGCTTCACTAGGTTAAAAACCTGTTCTGAAGCAGCTTATAATTATATAGGTATATTGTTTAGGTGTGCGTGTGTGTCATTGTATGTTAACGTAGAGTTGTTTATTTATCACTGTCTTGTCTGTTTTTTTTATCCACTTCTTTAATCCACATTTAAAGCTGTTTATATTTGTATTTTTCTTCAATTCAATTGGAAGCAAATTGAAAATTTTTACTCCAAGGAAATGAAAATTTCTTTGTCCATAAGTCGATTTGGTTCTCGGTATCTGTATATTTGCTTGTCTAGTCTGTCTAGTCTGACGTGTAGTTTGGGTCGATTGGAAGTCGTTAAGGTGTGAATAGATATAAGTGCAAATGTTTTTAGCATATAACTGTGGTATGTCTAGGATGTCAAGTTTTTTGAATAGTTCGGCTGAGGGTGTGCGAATAGGTACATTAAATATTATTTTCAAAACGGATTTTTGGGCTTTAACTATTGAATCTATATTTGTTCTGTAAGTGCCACCCCACCCTATAATACCATATTCTACTATTGATTGGTAAAGTGAATAGTACATTAATTTAATGACAGATTTCGGTAAAACATTTCTGATGGAGCGAAAAATGAAATTAATTTTTTTTAATTTCATGCTTAAAATTGAGATATGGGGTTTTTTAGGTTTATATGTACAAGAAGATAAAATAAATAAAATTTCAAACATAACTCACCCGAGTTGTGTGGTTATTGGGGTCAATTGTATCATCCTCAGTATCTGAATTATGATTTACTGGAGGTGAATCTTGGATTAACGGTTGACTGTTGTTTTCTTGGCTGACATTAACAATAGGGATTGGCCTCTGACTATTTTCATGATCATCGGGTAATCTACCATTATTTTGTATTTCTTCTCGAAGTGCGAATGTCGTAGCATTTGGACCCAAATTTATGTGTGTTCTGTGTAATATGGGCCCTATAAGAGGTACGGGCTGATTCAACATATTTGATCCAGTGTCCTGCATATTTGATGTGAATCTATTGAACCAGTTTGGTGGTCGCATATTTGGATTGTTAACCTAAAAATCAGTAAAGAACAAATTTTTTGAAAATTTTACACCTTTTAAAATTGCATACAAAAAAAAACTCACAAACTTAATTTGAAAACTGAAGTCTGCCTACTTTGTGGCATTTACGAGACTCTTGACATTTCATTAATTAAAAATGCACTATTTTTTTCTTATATTCTATATTTTGTGGACTCCTATAGCTCTCCAACTATAATGTGGACCTTCCCTAGTTCTATCCGGTATGAAGCGGTATGAAGACGGGGAGGTTAAGGTAGTTTTACACGTATTGAAAATGCTTAATGTATTTTTTTTTTTCAAATGTACCATCACGTCATGTACCTCGCGGGTTTGGCAGAGTTAACTTGGTACCACAGATTTTTATTTATTTTTCACACTATGCATGTATATAATAAATTCGATACAAAATATAACTACCACCCAAGTAGGTATATCTGTTCCAGGGCCATTTTATACATGCAGATGTGTATCTTGTAATAACTTATACCTATAAAAACAATACATAGTTTTAACTTGCTTTTACCTCACTAGGAAGAAATCCCGTGTTGAGGTAGGCACTTTAAAAAATATAGAATATACATAGGTACACATAATATAAATAAATCTACAAAGTTAATACAATAAATCAAATGATTGAAATTATTTAGAAATATTTTAAAGTGTATTATTATTCAAAAAATAATTGCTTCATTTACAGTCATGCATCATGACATGAACGTTATCGATATAAAATATTATAGAAATTTTATGTAGGTAATAAAACATGTTTAAGTAGTAGTAGTTGTATTCTTTATTAAAATGTAAAACATAGTATAAAAATTAATACATCTAATTTAAATCACTTTTAAAGTTCACTTGTGAAAATATAATGATATGACATTCGACAGTCCCACGTTCATGGCCGTCTCACCAGAGAGTTGGCGGTGAATTAAATGTCTGCTGATGATTGGTCACTAGCGGCGATTCTTGCCCCCGCTCTTAATAACGCTCCATACCGGATAGAACTAGGGAAGGTCCACACTATAGTTGGAGAACTATATAATAAATGATTTTGGTAGACTAGGTTACATATTTTTATTTTCTTCAAGTAAATTTATACACAATTTGATGCTCATCTTTTGATAAATCAAATCCCTCTACAGATACAATTTATTATAATTAGTAGAAATATCAATGGATATGGTTAAAATATTTATTACTTTTGAGTATAACTTTTTTTATACGTACCAAACTCAATATTTTAAGAATTTTCACCAAACTTATTCTGAAATAATGGTGCCAAACTTGAAGAATGATTTCTCTAATATGCATAAAAATTTGTTATATGGGTATTTCAACTGGTGAAAAAAAAATTACCTGGTCGACGAAAGGAGAAATTTCGCGAATGAAGGTGTTCAACCCACTTAAACCATGTCTAGGTTGCATTGGCACAATTCTAGACGTGTTGATGTTCAAATGATGCATTCTTCTAAAGTCCATTGAATTCTGAGAATTTTCTACATCTTCGCTTATCTCCAATGTCACTTGTTCAGCCTCTTCCGAAGAGTTGGGCATAATCTTTATTTCAAATTATTGTTTCAAAAAATATAAAAACCAAGATAAGACCATGATATGGACAATATTATCTGTAATATATGGTGCAAAGTGAACTTCTAATGATAAAAGCTAATGAAACACAAAACAAATGTCACGCGTTTAACTTATACGATAAATTCGTAAAATATATCAAATCAACGTATTAAATAGAAAATGCAAGTGAAAATCAAAACTTATTTATGTTTCTATAAAAATACACAAGAACTATAAGGATACATGCAAAACGTCAGATGTCAAGTAAAACCACAAACCACGAACAAAAATATATATTATTATTTATGATTTATTGTAGACCATAGATTCTTATACATATCATAGATTTTTATTATAATATACTAGATGTCGTAGTTAGCAAATTTTGCATGAATCGAAGTGAATCATTTTTCAGGGGGATTATTGACGTTTTGGTGAGCAGACCACATCGTTTTTCTAAAGAGAATAACAATTAATGTGAATTTTTTTCGGATTTGTTTGTTGAAAAAAACACTTTGTTTATTAAGGTTGTTATTTACATAAGTGTTGTGATCGATATATTTCCATGCATTTAGATGGCAAAGAAACCCAATTACCATTGTTTTACTTTGACCTAATGTATTTATTTTATTAATACTAGGAACGGCTTATAGCGGGTCTCCAGGGCATGTTAATATATTTGAACAATATCTATTGTCATTTTTGAATTATTAATTAGCTATAAACCACTTGTTTAACAGATTCTTGGAATGTTGGTTTTTACGCGGCGGTGTCACTGATTGGAGCATTGACTTGCCCCTCTCTCTATCTCTTCCTACCTCTCTCTCTATCGCGCTCTGGTGCGATCAGGCAGTCGATCAGTGGTAGTCGGTCAGGGACCCTATTCTCCAATGTCGCCTATCGATGTCGTATGTGACATTTTATTACTTTCGCACGATTTCTAGAATATGCTATTCTTGAGTCTCACATGCGACATAGTCGAATGAAAATCATTCGAGATTTCGACGAGTGGTATAGGACCACTCGACATTCAATGTCGCATCAATGTCGCATGATTTTATCTGTCAAAAATAGCCGCCATATTACGATTGCCATTGACATAGTACATCAGTGAAGTGTGTTTAATCATTGTTTTTCCAATTTCGTGTTTTTTTTTGTAATAATAATGGCTAGTTTCGACGAGTTGGTTATTCTGTCTATTGAACAGAATCACAATATTCACGGACGACGTAATAATTCCAAAATAGTGGATGCATTCGCACAAAGCGATACGTCTTTCATAAAACACTTCCGCCTCAACAAAAAACTTACAAAGTCCCTTATCGAGGTTGTAACTCCTCATGTGTTTGCCATCTCGAGCATCTGCATTAAGTGTCGAAACCAAGGTATGTTAATCATTTTTTACTAAACCAATATCTCTCTTATGGGTTTTTTTGTAGACTATCATGAATGAGAAAGTCGAAAGTAAATACTATAAACTTTTGTATTCTTTACATGAACATTTTCGGCGTGAATCACTGGCTTAGAATAGTTCTTCCACTATTTTCATTGTTTGCAAGTGTCCCGTAAGAGCCGGGTAATGGATAACATCTCACATGATTCAGCAATGAGGTTCACCCATTCTGAATGTAGTCCCTTGTAAGGTGAAATGAGACTGTGGGTGAAAAAACTATCTAACACTTTAAACT
The DNA here is from genome assembly GCA_963576475.1 of Molanna angustata. Lineage (NCBI taxonomy): Eukaryota > Metazoa > Arthropoda > Insecta > Trichoptera > Molannidae > Molanna > Molanna angustata. The sequence goes on from OY754976.1 coordinate 26,090,787, forward strand.
ATTGCTACACGAGCATTAGAATAATTTGTCGAACGTTCCATTTGTCTACAATTTTACAGATAAAACATATTTTGATTTGAAGATCAAGATTTGACACATTTGGTAAATTTTGAAAAAAGTGGATTTGACGCTCATGGATTCATGTCTTAGCTGATGAAGTTCATTGCGTTTTTATAAACCTACTACATATAATTAATTCATGATTTATATTTTTCAGGTTCTCACAGCCTTAAATTTTCTGGGAACAGGATCTTATCAGTTACCTAGGTGGGAAGCAACATAAATAATAATATATCGCAATCTTCCGTCTCAAGATCTTTGACTGAATTTGTGGATGTACTAAATAAACCAGAAATTTTCAATGCATGGGTTAAATTTCCAAGCACAATCCAAGAGTTAAGGAGTATAAGAAATAGGTAAACTATAGTATTGATTTACTTAAGGTGTGTTGTTGGATGTGTTGGGAAGTGTAGAATCCAAATGGAACAAATATATACTTCAGGTTCGATAATACATACCATCACGCCATATCCCTAGTGTGTAGTAACCAGCAGCATGCATTACCTTCTCAAAGAATCATGACACACACCAACTTTGTCTCACAAAAGGCACTAGATCCAGAATGTGCGGTGAACCTGCTGAACTATATGAGATGTTATTTTGCCCGTTGAATTTTCAATTACATAATAATATGTTATGTGAAATGTTATTTAATAAAATAAATTACTTGTCTGTTACGGGATACCTGAAAAAAAAGTGTTGGTTGGGGAACTATTCTAAAGATTCCTCATAGTAACATTTTATAATACAACCAAAAAACAATATTTTCAAAAACATTATATAGATCTAAAAAACTTTTTGTTTCAGGTTTTATAGAAAGTAAAATCTGCCAGGTATAATCGGATGCATCGATTGCACCCATGTTGCAATTGTACCGCCAGCAGGAAACAATTTAAATTACCCTGAACATGTGTATGTAAACCGTCAGAGCTACCACTCCATTAACGTCCAACTAATTTGTGATGACTCTTTAAAAATATTAAATGTTAATGCTTTGTTTCCTGGTAGTCTTTTTATAGCTAGTAATTATTTTTTTACATAGATAATTAATTTAACAACTCATTTCTTGTATTATATTTGTCAAAATTATTACATACCTTTCATTATGGAAAGGTTGTACATATATGAGTAAATAAAGTGTATTGCATTTACTACTGTTTATTATTCTACCTAAATTAAAATTGGAAGGAAAGAAAAAAATATATATATTCAGTGTGGTATAAGAAAACATTTATTACATTATATTGAATTAATAGAGATATATAAACAAAGTTAAATATTAAACGGGAGCATTTAGAAAACTTATTTTAGATACTTATAGAAATGTTACATATGAACAACATAAAAAAATTGTATTAATGACATATTATACTGTAAATTAATAGGAACTTTTATAAAATGTTATTTATAGAAATATAAAAACAAAGCTAAATACTTAAAAGGAACATTTATAAAATGCTGTATTAAAAGACATTTGTCAACAAAGTTTCTATATCTCGTCTAAAAGTATATATAAAATTCTTTATGTATCTCTATTAAAACCTTTTTGAAATGTTCCTACTAAGAACTTAACTTTTTTTATAAATCTCTGTTAATACATTTTATAAATGTTCCTATTGAGTTTTTGGCTTTGTTTTTATATCTCTCTTAATACATTATAAAATGTTCCTATAAATTTACAGTAATAATCTGTTAAGTTTCATTACGAGATTTTTTTTGTTCATACAAGAAAATAGTTAATACATTTTGATCAAATTTTGTTTTGTAAATGAAGAGAAGCGTTAAGACATATCATATAGAAAATTACATACAAGAAAATAGTTAATATATTTTGATCAAATTTTGTTTTGTAAATGAAGAGAAGCGTTAAGACATATCATATAGAAAATTACATACAAGAAAATAGTTAATATATTTTGATCAAATTTTGTTTTGTAAATGAAGAGAAGCGTTAAGACATATCATATAGAAAATAACATACAAGAAAATAGTTAATATATTTTGATCAAATTTTGTTTTGTAAATGAAGAGAAGCGTTAAGACATATCATATAGAAAATAACATACAAGAAAATAGTTAATATATTTTGATCAAATTTTGTTTTGTAAATGAAGAGAAGCGTTAAGACATATCATATAGAAAATAACATACAAGAAAATAGTTAATATATTTTGATCAAATTTTGTTTTGTAAATGAAGAGAAGCATTAAGACATATCATATAGAAAATTACATACAAGAAAATAGTTAAAATATTTTGATCAAATTTTGTTTTGTAAATGAAGAGAAGCGTTAAGACATATCATATAGAAAATTACATACAAGAAAATAGTTAATATATTTTGATCAAATTTTGTTTTGTAAATGAAGAGAAGCGTTAAGACATATCATATAGAAAATTACATACAAGAAAATAGTTAATATATTTTGATCAAATTTTGTTTTGTAAATGAAGAGAAGCGTTAAGACATATCATATAGAAAATTACATACAAGAAAATAGTTAATATATTTTGATCAAATTTTGTTTTGTAAATGAAGAGAAGCGTTAGAAATATCATATAGAAAGAACTTAACTTTTTTTATAAATCTCTTTTAATACGCTTTATAAATGTTCCTTTTGAGTTTTTGGCTTTGTTTTTATTATCTCTCTTAAAACATGTTCGTATAAATTTACAGTAATAATCTGTTAAGTTTCATTACAAGAATTTTTTTGTTCATATGAAACATTTCTATATCTCGACTAAAAGTATATATAACTTTCTTTATGTATCTCTATTAAAACCTAAATTTTTCGAACAAATGAATCAATGGCAACAACATGTCTCTCCATCAATGCTAGTTTTTTTTCATGTATGCTTCTTTGATCTCGATTTTTTTTTGCTAGCTCTACTAGATCTTCTTGCACGCCTCTTCTTCTGGGACGAGGCGTGGTTCTGCTATTGTGTGTTTCTTCAACTGGCGGTATAAGTATTTCTTCTGTTTCAATAAAAGAATCTTCTGTGTCATGATTACCTCCCTCCATAGAACTCTCATTGATATTTTCTCCTATTGTCCGGCATACCTCCGACTCTCTACTTTCAGAATGGCCAACAACTATTATTGGAGTTAACATGTTAACAATGGCCTCTTCTGATTGGGTTAGCTGACTCCCTATGGATGGCCCGCCCCCAGTCCCTCTCCTCTCCCTCTGCACAGCTGCCTCTTTGGACTTGGCTTTTGACCAGAGACTTGTCTAGAAAGAATAAAACAATGATAATATTAATTATACAGTTCAACAAATCTTTATAATAAAAACACTTAAAGAATCTTATAAGTAAACACACATATTTTATACTTTAGGTTTGGACATAATAATACAGTTTAACAAATCTTTATAATAATTTTAAGCACTGAAAGAATCTTATAAGAAAACACACATATTTTGTTCTATAGGTTTGGACATTTTAATGCATAAATGTTCAAACCAACTTTTTTAAAATTATTGAGACAAGCCCCCTGAGTCAAATTGTCAAGCACTGTTCGTAATCCCTGTTGTCTACAAAATAGAAAAATTTTCTACAACAGACGGCAAATCCCATACAAAAAAAGGTTGGTTGTTTGGCACATGGAATTTGACTTAGCGCCAAGTATGTCAAATTAGGCTCTTATTATAAAGATATGGTTTCAGTTTTCATTGCTAAGCTTTCTAATTCCCAACCAAATTGAAATCAGCTGTTTACAGTTATTTCTAACTATATTACATGACATGTGGTTTCAAACTAGAACATTATTTTTAATCCTTTTACTTGTCAACACTAACAAACGTTTTTTTATAGAAGTACATAATTTTGTTGATTTACTACGTAATTTCTTCTTAAAAACAAACAAACTATATATTCTACTGGTAAGGTTTTCATAAAAACTTGTTTTATAATTACAATAGTATAAAATCACATTTTTCTAATTTAATATAGCTGAAAACATTGTCAATCAATTTATTTAAACGAAAGACTCAAAATCAAAAATACTGCTTACCTTCCGCCAATGTAACCAATCCTTGTTAGCGCCCGGAATTGAATTAAGTTTTTCAGCTATCTCCATCCACCGCATTTTAGCCGTATGCCTTGTGAAGTTATTGGAGAACTTCCCCGATAAAAGTTCTTTTTCTCCATTCATCAATTCCACCAACATGCTTTTTTGTGCATTCGAACAATAATTCATTTTCAAAATAATTCAAAATACACTTGTATTCGACTTTCGAGAGCGTCACAGCAATCAACAGCAATGAACGAGGAACAAAATACAAAAATTTACCATAGATTTTTGACAACCATAGAAAAAATGACAAAATAATGCATAAAAAATATTTCAAACGCATCCTAAATGCTATGTTGCCGCTACTTTCAAATGACATTTCAATGTCGAACGATTTTCAAGTCGAATGATTTCAAGAATAGACTAAATGCCCAACATACGACATTTCATTCGACATTTTTTAGGCGACATAGGCGTATGCGACATTAATCATGCGAGATTGGAGAATAGACCCCCAGTAGTAGTGAGTAGTTCGAGTGAGTCGCGTCCGAGACAGTCTCAGAGTTCAGCCAGGCATTGGTAGTCTAGCGCTAGTCGAACCGAATTCATTATATTGTCCGCGATCGTGGTTGTTCCATAAAAATTTGATTGGCTGGGCTGTCGGATGGCCTCAGCATTTGTATAAAGTAGTGATTAAGTGTGTTTCAAATCCACATAATCTTTGGGAGTGAAATTAAGAATTAATAATAAAATTTCTTTCAGATAACATTACCAACGAGGGGTGATTATAAGATAGTTTTTAAGTTATAAAAAAGTAATTAAGCGTTAAAGAGTGTTTCATCGCAGTCCTGGTTGGAGAGCAGTTTGGTAAGATCTTTCCAGTTATGTATATATTATTTTTGCCATGCAGGCATTTTATGCATTTGTCTTTTCAGACACAACATGCCAGCCGATAGTGTTCATAAGAATTTTTCTTTTCAGAGACAGCGTTTAATGTTTATTTTTGTATTTTACTTTTCAGCAGGAGCTAATGTGTTTAATTTGTCCTTTTTAGCAATTATTTATTATTCGGAACGTCTATATACCATTTTTAACAATTTTACATTATCCACCGCGAGGCCTTCAAAGCGGTAGGTTTTAATTTTGGCAATATTTTGACTTTGGCAATTACTGACAACTGACAAAACACAGCCGTGCAATCCTGCGCCCGTGGAACATGGAGTAAGAGGAGGGGGGTTTAGGTGCATCGCCGGGTGACACAGAACAAAGAATCTATAGAAGAATTTTAACAAATTCGTCTGCGTACCCACTGATCGTCTAAATACCAATTTGCCATTTGACCGTCATCTGGCACTAGCAGTCGTCCAAGTTGGTCATTTGGGGCTCAATATCAGGACCGCAGTGGGCGAAATATATTTATACTTATAGGTGTGCCTACCCCCACATTGCACCCCATTCCTCAATCCAAGTGGCTTCAATGTTTGGATGATTTTAAAATGTGTTTAACAGATATGCTACTTCTATATATTTACTCTTGTGTGCCGGGTGAAAACCAAGGTTCCAGGAATCTGCTTAGTGCATTTTACATTTTTAATTTATTTTTAATACAAAATATAATGTTAAAATATATGAGCAAGTGACGCGACCTCTCCTGTTCGCGTTATTTTCTATTTTAAATTCGGCGCCAAATCAGCTTACCACAAACAAACATTTATGGTAAAATAATGTGTGAAAATTAAAATGTAAGAAAAGAAATTTGACAATAATAACGATAACCTCCAAAATGTGACATTTACGAGTGAAAGAATTTTGACAGTCGAAATTAGACACGCGTCGTGTCTGCACGGACCGCGCTCACTGTGGCCGGAGCAGCTGCAAACCGCACCAGAGGGTGTCGGTTAGGCTCGCTCCACACCGGCAGCCATGGATGTCGAGATGGATCGGCGCACCACCATTCGGCGAGAGAGCCGCTTTCCTGGACCGAAGCGGGTGCTGAGTTTGGAAAGTGTTCCAAACGCTGTTGGGTCGCGCTGGACCCTGGAGCGACGGCCTGCGTCTCCTTGAGACTCGCGCCGCCGCTGTCGCTCCCGCCAGTCACCCAACCGGCATCTGCCGGTGTCTGGGACCCGAGGTTGCTGTCGCCGATAGCCTTGCCCCTTCGCCCATCGACGACGATCCATTCCGGCATTGGTGGTGCATCAGCACGCCCATGGCCGAGAAGAGAAAATTATGTGTGCCCCAAAACAATACTTGTGACATTCTTTTATTTTATGTGACAATATTTCGGCTGTGTGATTTTAAGTTATTTATTTTATTGAATCCATTTTAACGTGTGACGTCCAATATTGACTCTATTTAATTTTGATTTGTGACGTCCTAATTTATTACCAATTTTAATTATTTATTTTATTTCAAATTTTATCTTGTGACATGACCGTGCAGTCTGACGTTTGTGCGCTGACACTTGACATTTGTGTATCGTCAGACCACGGCTTCAATTATCGTTTACTTTTTATGCATCTCGTCCAGCGAGGTAATGTGTGGAATATCTGATTCCATAACAGACATTGGAAAAAGGTGAGCTCGACCTCAAAGCCTCTTGGGAGGAGGGTATCACAAGGCCTGGGGACCCGTTATTAGCCGTTCCTAGAATTAATAACAGAAATATATTAGTCCAAAGTTAAATAATGAAATGTGGGTTTCTTTCATATCATAATACATGGAAATATATCGATCACAATACTTATGGAAATATCACCTTAATAAACAAAGTGCTTTTTTCGACAAATAATTCCGAAGACAATTATTCACATTAATCATTATTCTCTATAGAAAAACGATGTGGTCTGCCCACCAAAACGTCAAAAATCCCCCGGAAAAATACCTCACTTCCATTCATACAAAATTTGTTAATTTCGACATCTAGTATATTATAATAAAAATCTATGATATTATTTGACATTCCGAATACACAGATATATTTAAGTCTATGGTATTTAGACAGTTGACAGCTCCACCTACGAATCATCTTTGACATTTGTCGTTTTTTGACAACATATTAACTATTAACATATTTTATAAAAAAGTTTATTTAATAAAATAAAGTTTTATAATTATATAATATGTCGCACAGTAGCGATTCCGATGAATTTTTCGATGCCGAGGAAATAACGCCCGTTAAAATAAACAAGTATGTTCAATATTTATTTTTATATTTCATTACTCATGATTTGTTTTTTTTTACATATTTTTTGTGTTCTTTCAGTAAAATTAAAGATAAGGAAAATCAAAATGAGGATAAAAAACACGACGAAAATCATAAATCCAGCGAATCGATTCTAATTAACACAATTCAGCCTAATAATGTGATGCAAGATTCTGTTTCAAGCGAGACGATTAAGGATGCTGTGGATTTAACTCCCGAAAAAAATGTAAGATTTCCAAACCGATTTAACTGTTTTGTCAAATTAGTGAGCAGTAATTACGTAATTAATTTTTAAATTGAGATCTTTCATTTATAATTTGTGGCATATTCTATTATTTTTTGTCTTTTAGGTTGGGCAAGGAAGGAGAAGATTTAGAGAACTACGACAGTTTATGCAAACAGAAGATGATGACTGTGGACCATCAGTCAATTCAACTCCGGATTCACAGAACAGTTCTGCTGAAGGTGTATTTGCTACTACTTCTAAAACTGCTCATCCCTTTAGGTAAACTTTAAATGATTTAGTATTTTAAAATTTCTCTGTGTTTTCAATTTATTCAAGGAACAAATACAAAAAAAAAAAATTATGAAATAAACAAATTATTATGAATCAACCCTTATGTTAAAGATTAAGTTTCACATTACTTTTATTGATTGCAATAGTGACAATGAACCCACCTTTGTACATTTTTTTTGTATATACTTAAATAAAATGTTTTTGTAGTTTGTCTATGTTGGAATGCTCCCTGTTCTTTGTTCAAAAAGTATGAACTGATTTAACAAATCATCCTGAATTATCAATTTTTATCCATTTTAGAATTATCGAACATGACACCATGAGTCTTCAAAGTATGTCGTCATTGGGAAGGATTGGACGTATCCTGGGAGGCACAGTGGATCCATCAGGTTAACATATTGTTACTATTATTTCATATCTAGAAAATTATGGATTTCTTTTTTTGTTTCATATCAGTGTTTTTCCTAACAAATATCTACTAATATGCTTATTGTTCAGACGTTTTGCATGTTACTAAAGCATGGGTAAGACATTAAAATATGTTTATTAAATAGATACTGTTACGTACATAATATATCAAAGTCATAAATAATGCAAGACTGACATTAAACCATAACATCATATTGATGTATCTTATCTTACACATCTTATCTATCATAATATAGTATTTGACCACTGTCTCATCATAAAATTTTCCGTAACTTACCGTAATCTTCTCCATTGGCCTAAGATATGACAACGGCGAAATATACATATTTTGTCACTTCTATATAATACGCTCTTTAATCCTAATTCACCGCAGTACCTTAAAACCAAATTCACCTATTTATCTAATCTCGGCCTATCGCTTTGATCTGCTGAACGTACTACATTAACTATCCCCATTCACAACACTGAATTTTTCAGCTCTTCCTTTGAAGTACGTTCAGCAAGACTCTGGAATAATTTGAGTCCTGATATAACTTCGTCAAACTCGCTTTCCATTTTCAAGAAAAGGCTAAAGCAGGGATATCTCTCCGAAAATACCTGATCCCTCTCCTTTTCCTTCCTTCCCTTTGCTACGTATTATTTATCCCTAAACACCTGATCGCGATTTCCTCTTCTTGTTCCTTCCCAATCCTTTTTTTTTGATGATTTTTTTTTTTTATCTTGGTGTTGTGTATATTTTCTTTGTTCTTTTGTAGCTTTCATTTTTTGTTGATGTACATGTATAATTCTGTCACTCTGTAATCTGGTTGGTTGGAAGAAATTGCCTAATGGCAATAAGCCCGCCAGTGTGCATTATATTTGTTTATATTATGTACAAAAAGTTAAATAAATTAATAAATAAAATTGGCAACGTGAAATAACAGTAAATTATATACATAATATATATCATAACGCTATAAATGCAAAATAATGGAGCACTTTATATACGGAGATTATTTAATTTTCTTGTTACAATGGTGTCTTACAAATGAGAGAGAGTGTTGTCACTCTACTCCGGATATATATCAATGAGTCCTGGTGTTGCCACCTTACATACAATATGTTATATATAATAAATTATTATTTGTACGATATATAACAGCTATATCAAATCAAAGGTTTTTCTTCTTACGTAATCCTAAGATTAATCTTAATCACTTATTTAGTCTTTCTTATATTTCAATCTTATCGACTGCAATCAACATCTTCTATTATTTGTATAAATTAATTTACTATTTTATGATATATTCTGTAAATGAATGTTATGCAATATCTAACATATTTTATGTGTAGGTATTTTAATTGTGAACTTAATTTCAATTTAAGTTATGTACTTTTTATTCCTAAATTCATACTTAGGTACATGCATTACACCGTTGCCTTCTGTGTAGAAGACAAGAAGGAACAAGCAATTTATATCCAGACTGAATATTTTTATTGTTGCATATACGCAAACATTGGATTCTCTGTCGGGAGTCAATGATATTTTGTGACAAATTTTTAACATCTCAATAGAGGTTTCTTCATCACTTCATAGATGTCGATGGTGTATTTCAGCTTATTTTCAAACAAAAAGATTTTCATTATTAAAATATATAGATTTTTTAAAAAAATGGATTGATTGGGAACTCAATAAAGAAGGTATCATTGGTGAATGTTGCGCAAGCGCATAATAGATCATAAGTATATAGGAAAGTATGACATATAGAAGAAAAAAGGATTCAAAAATATAATGTAGAGTCTTTCTTCCAACAAATACTACCAACCAAACAAGTTATGTTGAAAAATTATTCATGAATTGATTGCTTCTTTTTTAATTTCCCTTTGAAAAAATTCCATATAAAAATTATAATATCCATTAAAAAAAATTGTGTGCTGGTATGTTGAGAAATCTTTTAAATCGTTCCATGATGTGTATTCATTCTTAAAACATTTTTCTAATCAGAGTGTTATTCATGTGTTTAAATATGAATTGCATTGCCCAGTGAAAGTTATTATAAATGATTCATACTTACACTTTGGAATGCATGTCTATCAGAAAGTGAATATGTATTGATGTCTGACTAGATAACATTTCGAAATGATCCCATGATGTTTAAGAGAAATTGTATTTCTGATTTTCGAAATATGAACCAACCAATGCTAATTAGTTGACATGATAATGTTTTCATTTTGAGTAAAAATATAGTTATTATTAATATCTTTTTAAATATATTATGTAAACAAATTAAGAATTGTTTCTTTTATTTTATAACTAAGGTGAAGGATTTTTTTTTCACCCCTTTTGTTTTGTGGAATGTTTTTTTTAATTTCTGATGTGTTAATAATAAATTCATAAATATTTTCAAATAAATATCTTTGGATTATACTTGAATTATATATAAAATGATTGTAAAATTAATTACTTACATACTAGGGCTTATTAGTAAGTTATCTAGAAAATGTATACAACTTATTGAGTCACTAATTAGTAATCTGTGTTCAATTTTCATCCAATCAAGCCATAACCAAATGCAACATTTTCTTCCCTCTTGTTTTCATGTTTTGTTTTAGATGTAGATATATTACAAATATAAAAAAATACTTGGTATTAGTTCTATTGAAATTTATTTGATTATCGATGCATTTCTTGCAAGGCACATCGTCAGAATAATGTTTTAGATGTTGCAATAAGTGATCCAGTGATTTTTCACTTCTGAGAATTAGTAAGAAGTATCAATAATTATAATAATCTTTGTAGAGCATTTTAATAAGTGCTCAAAAATATATAAAATGCAAAATATAATGTAAAAAGTAGATTCGAAATTTCAATATTACATAGTTTTATAGTTTTTGGTACTTTTGATTTGCAACTAAATATTTTGACATTTTGTGAAGTATCAACAGTCTTTACGTGTAGGGCTGCGTTCACAATGAACACCGAGTGCACTTAATGACGCTCTAAGCCATTCATACAGAAACAGACGCTCTAAGCCATTCATAATGACCAGAAACAGACGCTCTAAGCCATTCATAATGACCAGAAACAGACGCTCTAAGCCATTCATAATGACCAGAAACAGACGCTCTAAGCCATTCATAATGACCAGAAACAGACGCTCTAAGCCATTCATAATGACCAGAAACAGACGCTCTAAGCCATTCATAATGACCAGAAACAGACGCTCTAAGCCATTCATAATTACCAGAAACAGACGCTCTAAGCCATTCATAATGACCAGGAACAGATGCTCGATGACACTGTGGCGTTCAGATTGAACATCGAGTGTACGCACCAAACGCTCGATAAAATTGTCGGGTGAAAAAAACGCTCGGACAGTTATACTATCTATTGACTTCTATTTTATATGTTGAATGATGACTTCTATTTGTTTCTGTGGTATCTATTATGTCAGTCGACATTATTTATGATGACAATATGAATTCACGAAGATGTTAGTTTATAAAAATATCATTCAAAAATTTCCAATAAAAGGTCTGAGATTATTATTTACTCCATTGCCCAAATGTTGTCTTTCGATGACAATATGACCTAAAAAAAACATGTATGATAAATTATATTTGATATTTAAAACGCCCGATGCTGTATTCATATTGAAACGCCGCTCAAAAGATTTCAGTGAGACTGGTGTGAAAAACGCCATAATCTGCAATTTCAAGTACATCCGATGCCCGTCGTCGAGCGTTGTATCTGAACACAGCCTAGGAGTAAATAAACATACTCATTCACTATACATAAACAATAAACAACTGCACCAAGAATGAGTTCATTCTTTTACTGCAATTTCGCTACTTAGATTGCCCCTTTTTCACAAAAATATAATGCTCTATAGAAAACCGTTAATTAAAATTATTTTTTTTTGAAACAATGTATTTTATGATGCACTTATTTAAAGTTAACACAAGAGAATTGTTTTAGGATTAAGTCTAGGAAGAGATAGTCATTTAGGGACGGGACTCACATCATCTTTAACAGCTGGTTCGCGAGAACCTGTTGATGAAAATACTATTGAAGAAGATCAAACACAGGAAACCAACATAAGTAAGATTTCTATTTAATTTTTGTTATTCACTAGAGTACATTTTTTTCTCTAAGCATCAAACTATAATATTTCGCAGGTTAGCTAATTATTTTTGTGCAGTTAGAAGTTTAGTTTTATACATCATTTTATTGATGCACGTTTAAAACATATGCTATTCTTGTCTTTTTTTACATTCATTTCCTGTCTACCTATTTACTTCTCTTTAGCAGCCTATTGATAATTTAGTGCAAATGTGCAAATTATCAAGGGAAGCAAATGTGTAAATTATGTCATAATTATTTAACGTGCTTAGCTAATGATCTTTTTGATGTGTTTGCTGTTAATATTTGTTCCTTTTTCCAGTAATGCCAATGCAAGAACCAGACGTCATTGCCAGCACAAAAGCAAATAGTTTAAAGCACACAAGAGTCACTGGACCAGAACAGTCCATAGTCACCATGTCGCATTTGGGAAATCCCATCAGAGCGGTGGAACCTCAGTTGCCGGTGGCGCCACCGAGGAAGAAAAAAAAAATCAGCTCAGCCATTAGTCAATCTCTCAACTCGCCGGATGCCGATCAGATTCTATCAGAAGCTTGCAGTGGCTCAAAAATGAGTATTGTTGAAAAACCATCTTTACAGAATATCAATGTTAAAGTAAGTAGTAGGTACCTACTGATAATTCAATCCAAATTAATTGACTTGGTTCTATCATTTGTATTGGTATGATATTCTACTATTGAAGTATTAGATGTAGTGACTTCATCTTCTTCTTTCTAGTCTTCCCTCCACTGCTGGATGTAGGCCTCTTCCATCTGTCTTCATTTTTCTCTATTCTGTGTCGCTTCAATCCATTTCTTTCCGGCGACCACAACATTATCATCGGCCCATCTCTACTGTGGCTGACCGATACCCCTTTTGTTTTCCCATGGCCTCCACTTTAAGACTTTGGGAGTCTATCTTCATTTTGGCCATTTCAATTTTGCGATCCAATCCATGATATCGGCGACTTTTGTTGGCGTCTGATTTCTGTATTTGTAATTCTATCACTCAGACTTATGCTGCTCCATGGAACGTTGCGCGAATTTTAATTTGTGAACAGTATCTATGGTCAGGGACATTGTTTCCAAACCATATATGTCATCACAGGCAAGATGCATGCTTCATAGGTTTTCCTTTTTAAATTAATGGGGATATCCTTGTTTCTCATTATATGATTGAGCTTTCCAAAGGCTGCCCAACCAAGTCCAGATGTAGTGACTTCATAATCTAGTTTATTTTTTTATCTTCAGATTGTGACAGCGAGATTGTAAATATATATTAAATAACAATATTGTCAAAATGTAGTTCAACGAACATGTGTTTTTTATTATTTGAGCGTTAATTATGAAATTATTATATTATTAAATAGTTTTTTTTAGACATTCTCGAAGATGTAACTCAATGTAAATTAGTTTTTTTTTTCAGCCTCCTTCGTTAAGTGAAATTTTAAATCCAAATGGTATGGCCCCTCTGCCAAGTCCAGCAAGCACTATCGAATCATTAACAAGAGAATTTCAAAATTCTCTTGATTTGACATCTTCTGAAATTCCTGATAAAAAAGGTTTGTAAAACTAAATTATAATTATATTCGCTTTTTAAACCAGGGGTCGGCAACCTTTTGTTGTAAAAGGGCCAAATATTTTACGTGGGGATTAGTGCGGGCCGCACCAGGGTTACATGTCGCGGGGGCGGGGCCATCGTGCCCAGCCCCCGCGGTTCTAATATTTTTATTTATTTATTTATTTGTTGTATTCCATAACTCCTTTATTTATTGCTTGAATAACATATATTTTTTTACGTTATTCAAGCATAGTCGCTACTCGCCGTGTTCGACTATTGGTCGATTTGTATAATATCGTCCGTCACATGCATTGTGACGAGAATCTCGTGGGCCGCATGCGGCCCATGGGCCGCTGGTTGCCGACCGCTGTTTTAAACTATCATTTATTTATTTATTTATAAAAATCTTTCAAGATTTTTATTGAGTACCTACAATTAATATGAAATAATGTATTCAACCTCACTAGGATAAACCTGTATCGAAATTAAATAAATTCACATTTTTGACAGACATAAATGTGACACAAAAATAATATTATACAAAATTAATGGGTAAAAACAATCATTAGTTTTTACCCATTTATTGGCTAGATATAAAATTAAATCTGCAATCAGTTTGTGATTTCTGTAAGAGAATCAACATAAATTATAACAATCTAGTATCTCTTCTCAGCCTAATCCCGTCCACTCATGGACGAAGGCCTCGTCCATCTCCATTCAAGCCACTCTATCTTGTGCTCTAAGCATCCAATGACGGCTTACCAGCATGACGGCTGATGTCATTCCTCCATCTCCAACCTAAAATCATCCTTGGCCATCTGTCTTTGGTGAAAGAATGTGGTGAACAACATCAACCATTTTTGTTCTTTTCCTGATGGCATCATTTTGCGCACTATCTCTCAGACTTAATCCCAGCACGGCTCTTTGGGTGACCCTTAGTTTTTGGCACTTTTCTTTTCATTGTCACAGTCTCCAAGCCATAAGTTCAGAACAAACGTCTTCAGAATATATGTATCAGATTCATCTTTGAGTTGAATAAATTTGATCACATATCATCTTACCGCAATCTTCTTTGTTGGCCCAAGATACGCCAGTGGCGCAATATACACATTCTGTCATTGTCGTACAATATTCTCTCTAATCCAAACCTGCCGCAGTACGTAAAAAACAAATTCACTTATTTATCCAATCATGGACTTCCACTCCGATCTGCTGAACGTACAACACTATCCATCTCTATCCATAATACAGAATTTTTCAGTTGTTCGAAATACAATTGATCGATCAAAATTATGGAATAGCATATATCCAGATATTGCTTCGTCTAACTCACTTCGTATTTTCAAGGAAAAAAAAATCATATCACCATTACGCCTGCGAAATCTGCTATGTGTTTACAAATCTGTTATTGATTTGAATATCGTTCAATAAAAAAAATTCTAACAATACACCCGTGCGTCAAAATTATAATAAAGTAATATTGTGTGGTTATGCTTTCATATAAATGCAGATTGTATTTCAAATATTCAGAAAACTTAATTTGATTTTTCGTTACTCTTGCGAAAAAAAAAAATACCATTTTGTAGAGGAAAATAAGTTGTACTCAAAACATTGTCAACGTTTCAATATCATGTTAAAACGTTTGTATGAACTAATTGTATTCTTCAAATTCAAAATTTCGTCTTTACCTATTTGGAGCTGATTATCCATTGAACTGCGCTAAATTATAATAATATACGGGTACATAAAACTATGATATGGCGGACTTATAGCCATAGAGCAATTTCTACCAGTCAACCACGGATATAGTGATTACAATAAACGAGTGGGTTGTGGCCAACGTTAAACTCTGAAACTGAAATGAGTTATTGATTATTTTTTATTTAAATATTTTATTATGAAAACTTGATAACTCTTCAATGCCATTTTATGTAAGTGGTGTGCCTTTTTACCAATTTGAAAATAACAATTTCAAATTTTAAGTTTCCTGAGTTTGGGGTCACTTTGAAATATTTGACAGTTAAAAAAATTGAGAAGCACCATTCATATATCATTCAAAATCTAATGGAGTCTAAGCGAGTATTAGATATATATATATTTACAAAATTTGAATACAATCGAATGAGTACTTTAGCCTATAATCGATAAAGTAAAAATGAACACGCCGTACATAGCACACTGCACATAGCACACACACACACAGATACATTGTGATGAAACTTTCAGAATACAATCTCAGCATGGTACTAGTTGATAATCTGCAATAAAAAAAAATACCCTTAAAAATTGCGAAATCATAACTCCCCACTATATCCCCTTGGGTTAGTGAGGAGTAAAAACATTACAAAAAAAATATAACAACAAAATAACATTGTAAATATTAGACATATACCTATAAGAAAACAAACATAAGTTAGTGGTATTGTTTCAAGGCAACACTGCATATCCGGAGATGGGATTGGAAAGAGGTGGGGGGGAGGAATTTAGGAAGGGAAAAGAAGAAGTAATGGTGTCATTCAATTTGACTAAAAGTGTATTTTTAACCGTCTTTTAAAAACGGATATCGAAGAAGCATGTCTAAGAGTATCGGGAAGCTGATTCCATAGGCGAGCTGTGTGAACTTCAAATGTGTAGCTCTAAGTGGATGATCTGTGTGTTGGTATTGAGATTGTGCTGTTTTGTTGGGAACGTAGATTTTGTCCATGTGAGGAAATTTCAAATATGATTTTGAATATTATATTTTATTTAGAAATATAAATGACTACGCTCCTGCTTATACACTTAGTATAGACAACAGATTGTTTCATTAGATTACTTTGAAATAACTTCATTTAATATTCTTATTATTGTAGTGTATACAGCATCAAAAGAATCATCCGCTAGTGGTGGCTTTGCTGGCAGAAATAATTCATTCGGTAGTGATCATCGGTCGTCTCCCACCGACAAGATTACCAAAAGTGAGACGTCTTCGAGAAGCAGCACCATCAAGTCTGTACACAGTCAACACAGCGGTGGATCTTCATCCCTCAAGGGAAACTCCCTTGATATCAGATCTGCCGTAAAAGGTTTTCCTGTCTTGCTAATCTGTTTCATTAATGCTTTAAACCGGTTTCAGTAAATGTACACGCTTATTGTATGTCCATTTTGTTTTTCATATTGAGAATGGTGTGAGCATTATTAATTCTCATTTAATATCTTCCCTCAATACTGTGAAAAATATATAAATACTGTGATTTTAGGGCAATATGTAGTGAAACCTCAAGACGAAGAGAAGGCAAAGGCTGCTGGACCAACTCTGGAGGAATTGGAAAGAATTGAAAGAATGAAAAAAGAGCTGTTTAAATGTGGACCAGACAGTATTAGTTCACACGCAATATTTACAGGAAACATGGGTCATTCGAGCTTAGGAGCATCTCACAGGTTTTATTATACTTTCATTTCATCTTTATGATAGAATAATTAACACATAAAACATCTTATTTTTTTCATTTCCATAGTACAACAAAATAATACAATATAACTTTATCTCTATATTACAATGGAATGTACTTCCTCACTAGGCGAAGTCTGTTCCTAGGTAATTCTAGCAATAATTGCACAATACATTTACATAATCCAAAATTATGAAATAACAAGTCGTTTACATAAGTCGATATTGTGTTTATTTAATGAAGGCCTAATGGCAGAATGGTTAATGTACTGAACTAGCAATTCTTTGAATTCTGGTCCAAATCCCGTTTCAACCTTATTTAATATCCTTTGTGAAAATTTGACGATTCAATTTAGATTTGATTTGACACAAATGATGCTATATGAGCTGTTGTTTATTTTTTTAATATTGGCATTTCAAACACTGACAACTATTTCATTTGTCGTTTGATTTAGAAACATTTAATTTGTGAATATATGAGTCAATATTTAATTTTGTATAATATATTTCTCGATATTTAAAAAATATTCAGTTTTATTTTCACGGAAGTAACTTTGTGGCGTCATTATAATTTTTATTTTATAATATAAATAATATCTTAGTACACACCACTTATGAGCACAAATAACTGTCCGGGTTGTCGCTTGCCCCACTACTTTCAAATTGACTCCTCCCACATCTTTAGCTTAGGTGAAGTCTATATTTTCATTTTTAATTTAGTACGTAAGTCATCTTGAAGATGAGAACATTGTTCTCGAAACCGGTCGACAGTTATTTGTGCTCATAAGTGGTGTATACTAAGTTATTATTTATATTATAAAATAAAAACTTAAAAAATATGTTTGCTAATGTGTTTTCAGAGGCACAAACAATTCAGATAAAATCTTCAAAGAAAGGAGAAAATCTGCTGGAGACGAAGACTTGCTGAAACAACTTAATATGTATGTGAGAACCAGAACAGATTCTGGTAAACAACTAACTGATATGGAAATTTTAGAACAAGTGACTGTTTTAAATTTGGATACAGGTATCATATGTCATAATTCTATTATTAGATACAAATTTTATAACCCTAAACGATGAATTGATACAATTATAGTAAAATTATGATGGATATTGAACAAAATATATTGCATGATGGGAAAAATTTCAAAGACCTCGTTACTAGTTGGCTGAAGCAGATTGGAAGAGAAGGATCCTCCTCGGTACTCTTAGATTTTTTAAGATAGAGGTTTTAGAGTTTTTCATCCTGGTTGTCAATGTTCTAAGTGAATGGAATATGTGAAGAAAAGAAAGAAAACAAATCATATGATCGCAGAGTAGCCATAGCAATTCAAAACTAGTACTGCCTCAAAACAGACTATGTCTAGTGAGGCAGTAAAATTTCCAAATGTGTAAAAAGGAAATATATTGTATATTTGTAATTAGGTAAAAATTAAATTGTATTTTGTTCCTTTGTAATATTTATACTGTTGGAAATATATTATTCATTCAATTCAAGGTGACCTATCATTGGCTACTTTTTCTAATATTTAGAGTACATTTTTAGTTCGGGTTGAAAATATGAGAAGTTCTTCGTTGGTAGTTGGTAAGGAAATATGCTTCTGAATTGTACAATTTCCTTACAAATTTGCATGTTAAATTTCAGGAGAACGAGTACCATTAAGTATCGCTGAGGACAAATTACCGCAATGTATTAATCCTTTAAGTTTACATATTATGAGACTCACATCTGAATACGTTAGCAAATCATCACTCTACGATGATGACAAGCAAAGGTAACATTGAACAAAATATTTATGTAGTCTATTTTCATGTGGGTTAATGGTGTCTCATTATATTTGTTTTTTGTCCAGTAAATACTTTCACATTGCAACTTTAAATTGCTCAATCATTAACAAGCAATTTTTGGACATTAACAGAGAATCTGATGAAGACATGATAAGTGTGGGTAGATCCTGTGGTGTGTCAGTGGGAGAGGGTTCTGTCGGCGGAGGAAGGGGCATTCCTGCCTCGGAGAACTCGGACGAACAGGCAACTGGTGGATTGCGAAGGAAGACTGCCAAGTATGTACAGTTATATTGCTTCATTTTACATATAATTATTGTCATGCATTGTTAAATTTAGAAATTCGAAAAAAAAAACGTACCGAAAGTTCGAAAGAAATACCTACATGATGAAATTTAACTATCTTAATATCACACTTTTAACTCTATAATAATTCCACTTCAAATTTATTGCGACTAAGACTATCTTTGTGCAAAGCATATTTTGTGTATAGGTTTTACAAAACAGATAATGTTAACCAGAGATATCTCCGAATTTCGAAAGAGAGCTCAACTGAAAGAGAGAGCCTGAAATAACAGACTCTTGAGTCGTAAATATGATATTTATTTTAGTTTATTTTTCACATGTTTTTTTTTAATATCCAATATTTAAGACGTAATCATGTTATTCAGAAAAATAATTGAAAATTAATGGTTAGAATCTTATTATATTTTGTGTACATTTTATTACAGTTTTATCTTTTAATACACAAAATGTAACTGTTTATTTCCTTAATGAAATAAATATAATATAAATTGAAAAACAATATTGTTTTAGGTTAAAACGTTTTCTGGGTTCAACTGTTAAGAAAACTATGGATAAAGCAAAGTCAATTGCTGCTGAAGTTTCACATGCTCGTCACAGAGAAGATGTAGCCGATATTGTAGATGAAGTAAGAGGTGAACAAAATATCAAATTGAAAGCATCAAACTCTCATAAAGGGCCCTATGATTTTGATGGATGCGTTAGACATGTTCAGGTATGTTTTTTATATTTTAACTCAGCAATTCTTAACCGGAAGCCCAGCGCCACTTTGTGTGCGTTTTGGATGTCTATCAGAGCATTTTTCATTTAATTAGGGGACATTGCAGAATTTCGAGTTGGCATTGTGTCAATATAGAAAAATAAATTATGCTCATTTGCTCAAATGTTGCGTACACTGTACACATAATCATTGTTTTCAAAATCAATACCCTCTTCTTTGTAAAGAAGTAAATTATTATAGCATTGCAAAAAATAATAGTTTTACTTTACTCTTTTTGAAAATCTTGAATGTTTTCAGGAATTCTCTGGTGAACACGTAGGTCCAGTTTGGTGTATGAAATTTTCTCAATGTGGAAGACTTCTAGCAACTGCAGGTCAAGACAAAGTGTTGAGAATTTGGGTAGTTCGAGATGCATATACGTTTTTTAAGGTATGTTCGATTGAGATAATTTAACTTTTGAACTTTTAAATTTCATCATTTCTTTATAATGTGATATATTTATTTAAATCCACATAAAAAATACAGAATAACAATAATGCAATAAAGCAACCATAGTACAATTTGTTATACAACGTTAAAGAATTTAAAATATGCTGGCACTGGCAAATTGCTCCAAGAGGTTACTTAATTATAACATGAACAGAATCAGAGTAGATAAGAACTATTCCATTAAGCAATGCCTGTGTCGGGATAGTCTTTTTAAATGACAGTCAATACTGTACATATATTTAAGTTTAATATTGAGACAATTTGGGTTAATAATTGGGTTACCCTGGCAAATGAAAATGAAAACAAAAAAGCAAATTTTTTTTAGACAAACAGAAATCAGAATGCTAAGTCAATGGTAAGGCCTAAAAGATTATCATGAGAATCATTATGAGCGAACTGTGTTTTGAATGTGGTTCACAGGAATGAATAGGTATAATAATAAAATCATTGCATTATTTTTTAACAGATTTTTAATTAAAAATTATTTCTGTTAAAAAATATCTTTGACTCCCGACAGGGGGAAAAAAATCCAATGTTTGCGCATATGCAATAATAAAAATATTCGATCATTGCATTATTTAAAAAATATATTTTCAATATTCAGTCTACCTTTATCAAGAATCCCAAAAGATAGTTTTTTTTTCTTAGCGCTTAGTGATGATATATTTTATTGCCACTAGATTCTTTGATAAATACGTTTAAAGATTGAGGTGAAATACAATAAAAATGTTTTTGAGCAAATGTGGTATGAGTTCTGGGACTAAAAATTTGTGTCTAATGTTGTAGGAATTTTAAACACGAGTATATTGTGTAATATTGTGCTTATCTAAGTATATGATTGATTTCTTAAGGTATAGCTGACAAATATTTACAACTTCAAATTCTGAAAATAATAAATTTAATGGATATCTAAATGGTTTTTTTATTTATTACACACAAAAATACTCGTCTAGGCAATTTCAATGGGACTAAGTGTGGTTTAATACGTACCTCCCCAAACTATGATGCCATAACGTAGTATTGATTGAGCAACTGTATAATAGGTCCTTTTTTTAAATATTGCGATTACATATGAATAGATGTATTAATTTTCGAACTTTTATTGAACATATACATATATATGAAAAGACGTAAAAAAACAGACAATTGCTATTTTGTATAGGAATGTATGGCATTTGGTTCTCTTGTCCATATATCACTTCAGGGACACACTGTGATGGTATATTTATATGTATAATTATTTCAGTAAAACATATTCATCTTTATTAACAGCATTCCTGTCACTGCTTACCCCACATTGTGGATATCCTGTGACAGTATAAATGAATGAAAATAATTCATCTGTAATAAATGTGTACATAAAATGGACTCCCGGTAATCCGCCACCTGTAATCTAACATGCCTATGCTGTCTTTTGTGCTGTTTGATTTACTAAATTCCACATCGTATGTTTTTTAGTACATATATAATCTTACCATTTCTATAATGTAATTTGTCAGATTACGAGGTACTCTTTTACAAAAAGTTCTGTACTACAGGGGATCTGTGGCAATTCTCTATAATCCGAAAAATTAGATCATTCCAACACCGCCTTACAAAACTTATGTCGGATTACTGCGGGTCTACTGTATTTGTTTGACCCAAAAGAAAAACATATTTGTATTTTTATTGAAAATGATTTTCTTCTAGGATATGCGCACAAAATATGATGCAAACAAAAAGTCTTCTCCAACACCGTCACAAGAATCTTTAGTGTCACATCATTCTGTGCACTCTGCCGAAGATCCCAATAATCCGATGAATCAAAATGACGCCCCCAGCACACCGTTTATGCCGCGACCATTTTGCACATACTCTGGGCACACTTCAGACCTGCTGGACGTTTCATGGTCAAAGAATTACTTTGTCTTGTCCAGCTCCATGGACAAGACAGTCAGGCTCTGGCACATATCTAGAAAGGAATGCCTCTGCTGTTTCCAACATATAGATTTCGTTACGGCCATTGTTTTTCATCCCCGGGACGACAGATACTTTCTCTCTGGCAGTTTGGACGGAAAATTAAGATTATGGAATATTCCCGATAAAAAGGTCTGTATAATTTGAATTATTATCAAGTTTTAACAGTATTCAATATAAGTTTTAATTAAATAAAAAGAATCATACTCACCATTTCTGAAGTACTATTAAATGTAGTGCATAAGAAAAACTATTTTTTCTAAAAGAATTTTAATTTTCCCTGTATAAATTTGTTGCTATACCACAAATATTTCATGTTGTTTGTATCTTGTTATAAATACATTTAATTCCATACTTGATGACTTGAAAAAATCTCCACAGTAAATAGGTTAAGCCAAAAAATATAAAACAATAGTAAATAAATTAGTGGAAGCTGGTATTCTGATTCCCCCACTACGCTCGGTCTTCAGCGACTCTCTTCTACTCTTCATGTTGCAGCACACCTGTTCTAGATACTCCCAATATAAAACGGATGGAATAAGAAGCTTTTAAAGTCATTTATATCTGCACTTCTAAGTATATTTTTTACAGGTTGCCGTTTGGAATGAAGTTGATGGACAAACAAAACTTATCACAGCGGCAAATTTCTGTCAGAATGGAAAATTTGCTGTGGTCGGATCGTACGACGGACGCTGCATATTTTACACGACGGACCAACTCAAGTATCACACACAGATTGACGTGCGATCGACGAGAGGGAAAAATTCGACCGGCAGAAAGATTAGCGGAATCGAACCGATGCCCGGAGAAGACAAAATTCTGGTCACGTCAAACGACAGCAGAATCAGACTGTACGATTTACGGGACCTGAGCTTGTCTTGTAAATACAAGGGTTACGTGAATGTATCCAGCCAGATAAAAGCTTCATTTAGCCACGACGGAAAGTACATTGTCAGCGGTTCTGAGAATCAATGTATATACATATGGAAAACTCATCATGATTACTCCAAATTCACTTCGGTACGAAGAGACAGAAATGACTTTTGGGAGGGAATCAAAGCGCACAATGCGGTTGTAACGTGTGCCGTATTTGCACCCAATCCAGATAACATAATCAGGATGATAGAAGAGAGAGAAAAGGCAGCAAAAGGAAATGAACAACCCGTTAATGACCCAGACAAGGTAAGCTACAATATTATTATAAATATGTATCTTCTTGAAGTGCCGTCTCAGGTCCCCCAGACATTGGCTACTACCTGGGCAAATACCTCTATATTTAGGGTAATATGGAGCAGTTCTGGACAGGCTTAAATGTGGCAGAGCCACGACTTATAAATTTGTATAATATGGCCAAAATATGATTTTCTTAATGATTCAAATATTTTTTTTTTTAATAAAAATGAATATGTCCTTGTTAAACAAGTACATATACATCTTCCTACGTTCCCTAAAATAAGCAAATAAATGCTTGTGCTATAGGCGAACGAAATCGGTCGAGGCAGGATTTGAACTCGCAACCACTGGATTACTAGCCCAGCGCGCTAACCGTACTGCCATCGACCCATCTATATATATTTCATATATTTCACTTGTTTAGAATAAAAAATCCCATACATTGACAGGGAAACCTATGTAGTATGTCATGAAAAAATAACATTTTCACTATTAAAAATTAAACAAAATAAAGTTTCTGAATAGTAGGTGATGCCTTATGCCAATGTTATAACACCAGTCTTCATATACCAGTAACACCAGTCTTCATATAACATAACACCAGTCTTCATATAACATTGAAGACATCAAATTCATTGGATTAAATATTGAACACTTTAAAGACTTTGACTATTGGGGACTTGACCTGTATATTTGTGTTACTGTGTGGTTGCAAAAACAAATTATTTCTTCCTTGGAAGTAATGAACATCTGAAACTAATATACCTATTTCACAAAGGAATCTTGTGTTTATTAATTAAAGTTACTTAACCTAACGTAAATTAACATTTTTTTTACAAAGCTTTTTGCTTTGCAAAAAAATGTCTGTTTTCCAATTACATAGTTGCATTATCTATATTAAATTAAATCAATATATTGGGTATTTAGCTTGGTAATTTTTTTAATTTTTCTACAGTCCTTTAGTGCAAATCTTCCTTATCTACCAGTTCAATGTTCTGATTTCCTTTTTGGCTTATTTATTTTCAGGTTGAAGATCCTGTCGTCGAACAACACACCAAGGGTTGTGGTGGCCACGTTTTAGTTAGTGCCGATTTCAGCGGCTGTATTAAAGTATTTGTAAACAAGACTAAACCAAAACACAGCTCATTACCAGCTTCGGCCCTTGCTTAATTTGCTGAAACAGATATTTTTTCACATATTACATACCTATATTAAGAGCAATATATTTTGTTAACGTTATCATTAGTTTTGAAAAATTTCTGAACCAATGTTTGCCATATTATGTACATATAAATGTTATATTATAAATTGTTTTATTTTCGTAAAATTTATCAAAATATTTTTACATTTTTATTTTTAGTTACATGATGTGAAATTATATTAGGCTGCTTAAATTGTGATACTGAGTGAAAAACTATCTCAAAGCACAACCTTAAAAAATTCTCTATGAAATCTTGTGTTTCTTCATATTAATTTTGGACAAAATAATATGTTGATCTGCACAGCTCAAATGCATAGATTATTCATTATCTGAAAACCTATTTTTATTCTTTCATTCCAAGTTCATTATTTAATGCATTTTTTTTATTTTTTTTATAATTCTCATAGATGTACTTTTGACTTTTTTTAAAGTATTATATCTCAGCAGTAATAATTATTGATAAGTACTTGTAAAACCATTCACACCACCATAGATTCTAAACTGGTATTGGCGACTGCGAACCCTCAATCTAATCTCTACTGTGCACATTGTGTTCTAACAGATAATATTAATTTTATAATTAAAGTCAGTTTAAACAGATAATAGTAATTTTATAATTACAATAGGTATTTGTTAAATCATGGGCCCACATTAGTACTTACTTACGCAATTCCTCACCTTCTGTCAAAAGCGAGATTCTTTTAATCAATCTCTTTTGAGCCGGATCTTGGTGTTTCCAAGAAAACATAATATTTCATTATTCCTCAAAACCCAGTACATTAAAAAAAATGTTCATAAATTTGTATTTTTTATTTCAATTCATCTACAACCAATTTTCTTTTTGTTTTACAAAACAGTATTATCTTGTTTGTTTTCTTTCTAAAATATTTACTAGTTGTTCGAAATTGGAGGAACATTGGTAAATACACTAATAGCCAACAATATGAGTATTATAAAGACTTGTTATAATTAATCAATTAAACTATGATTGCCATAATTTTTATTCTGACGTACTTTGTCTAAACAATGCTTTATTCTTATTTATTTTATACTGTATTTGTACTACAACTGAAGTCAAACAAAATCTTTAATTTGGTTTAATTTTTAATGAAAATCAAAATCATCAATAATATATTTATATTTTTGAAACTAAAATAACAAGAATATTATAAAAACATTTATATTACCTATCTATTATTTGAAGCATACAATGCGATTAAATTAAAAATAAAATTGTATGTTTATCCTAAACAACATGTTACCATTTTATTACGATAATATGTATTTTTGTATATTTAATATTAATTTGAAACACTATGTATTTTTTAGCGAAATTTAAAATTTGCAAATTTTTTTGTTTTAAATTATTATTGATCTAATATATTTAAATTAGGTTGTTGGTGTATGTATGCATATCTATATTGTTGCATTTATTTTTTTACAATGAGGACATGTTAAATTGTGTATTATTTAAGTAGTATTATAATTTTTATAAAGCTTACATATATTATTATATTTGGTTTAACAGATAAATTATGTACTCATAGTGGCCATTAAAATAGCTATTTGTATAGAATAATTTTATCTTTCCTTGTATATGTGTTATATTTTTTTGTTTTTATTAATACGAAAAACACCGTTGTTGAAATCGGTTTATTTTTCACATAATTTTTTTGTAATTGCTTTTTTGGTAAATGCAATATATTTAATACTCATCAATATTGATAGCCATTTTTGTACAAAAATATACTTTTATAAAGGTATATAAATATCAATTTAAATTTGCAAAATTTTTGGATTATTTTTAGTGAGCTCGCTTACCCACTGACACTCACTGTCAATTACTGTATATTATTTAATAATTTTGAATATAGATTAAATGCCTTTATTTTACACTAATATATTTTTTGATAGTTTGATGTAATACATTATTATTCCGGTAGATAAAATATTGCTAATAATGTTTCAAAATATTGCTAATAATTACTATTTAAAAAAGAAATAAACTATTAAAAACTTCATAACTACCAAAATCTGACTGTTCCATTTTATCATGTTTGTATCAGATATGATAATGTAATGTGTTCAGAAATTTTATGAAATCACCAACTAAGTTATTACACTCTAAGTCAGTTATTTTATCCTAAATTTATCATTTATGGATTCATATCTCATAAGAAAATTGTTCCTGTTAACTTGCCACACACAATGCTATTTATTGAAATAATTATTCAAATTAACAATACAGTATTTAATATATTAATTCAGTAGAATATATTAATGTATTCCACTTATTTTTCATTTAGGTTATGATTGTTTATAATTAATTATTATTGTGACTGACATAAGAATGAGGCCGAGGAGAGCTGAACCTTCCCTCCAGGATATTCAGGTCATATGACCCAATATACACCTACCAATGTTGCAAATAAAATATGTACTGTCAGCACCATTATGATTTGGGATAATTTTATATTATTTAAAAAAGAAAAAATGAATATGTCAAATACATATATGTCCTCATACATTTCTTAAACTAGGCATAAATGTTTGTGCTATAGATGAACGGAATCGGTCATGGCTGTATTAGAACTCGCGATCATTTGATTACTGATCCGTTGCAATAATCGCAATACCACTACCCATCTAAATATGCAGAGTTATAATATTGATGTAGACACTTTCTTGCACCCTGGATAAGTTGGGATTTTATTATCATTTAGTTATTCCAGACCAGAAAAGCATGAGAAATAATTTAAATAAATTACTTCTTTATTGGGGATCAACCCAAGACACTTACGTGGTTCAATAACATTTATTCAATAAATTATTGATGAATCTTCTGAAATTTTTATCAGATCCATTTTGAAGGAGCTAAACCAAGAGCTATTGTTTCATGAAATATCTATACACCACTATTATGATCAGTATCAGATCTGCCAAATATTATGATCAGTATTTGACAGAATAATCATTTTGAAAATGAAACATCGCTTTCCTTTTTTTTTAAATTTATGTGAAATTCTGTAATGATTGTTTCTTAAATTTATTCAATCTTTTCATCTATCTACCGTGTTTTCGTAAATTTATTGTAAGAAAATGTCAGGGATGATTGTGATACGGCCATTGTAATAATTTAAATATGAGAATGTTGTATTTTAAATAAATAATTAATATTATTATATGCCTTGAACAATGCAAAAATATATATTATACTATGTAGATATATTTTTATTAAATTATTTTTGTCCGTGTAATTAAATATTTTAGAACAAAAAAAAAATAGGTTTAAATAAAGAACCAAACAAGTAATTTTAACGAAATTTAACAAAAAGATTTTCAAAATTTTTTGCTATTTTTAAGAATAAAATCATGGTTGTTATAATTATATTTATCTTTCGTGAAATTTATGTTTCCATTTGTTGTATTTTTTTTAAACCCGATGTACAATTTAAATAAATAATGTTATATTACATAAAACACAACAAAAGTTATTTGCCTAGATATTTAAAATTTAATTCAAGGTTTCATCCACTAATTAGCATTATATGTCAAAAAAATGAATCCGAAATTATTCAACCAATTAAAAATAATAGGGTTTAAAATAAATATTGATAAAAATATTACTTTGTCTTTTTTTAATTAAAGGGTCTTTGGAATTTATTTGATATTTTGATAACGCAATAAGATTTTCAAAATTATTAGAATGTTTTTTATTACATATTAGATATTTTCATACACGAATATCAGTAGATTATAAGAATATATTATGATAATTATATTGGTCTTTTTTGTTATTTTTAAAGATGAATAAAAATATTATTACGAAAATTTTAACTATTTTTTCTCATTGCAATCGCCTTTTTAAATACATTATACCATAAAATCATATGTTGAAATAACAAGTGGAAAATTAACCCGATTTTCTATCAAAAACTAAACCTATATAATTTTTTATTATCTTCAAAATATTGTTTTTATGCCCTAAGCTTTATATCTATTGTACCACCAAGGCCCTCAGGATTGTTGGTCGTTCGTTTTCCTGATAAAACTGCAAATTCAGATGGCGCTGGTACCACAAACAAAAGAATCTTTATTGGCTATGAATGCCTGAAAGAATAAGTGTTGGATGATACTAAATATTTGAACAAAACAGTGTTCAACTATGGTGAATGAGCATTTGCTTTTATAAATCCTTGAGATTAAAACAATAATGGCACAATAACATAAGTTAAAAAATGACATATATTATAAGACTTAGTTAAAAGTAAAAGTCGGACTTAATGAAAATATATGTTTATTGTACGATCACACTTTGTGTACATACATGTAAATAGGTACTTAGTATAAAAAATAATTTGAATTTCTAATAATATCATAAAAAATTATTATAAATGCATCATTATTAATTAAAAATAAAATTATTGACTTATTTATACAAAAATAAACATTACTATACATTAAAAATTTTATTTAACAAGAGGGGGAGTGCCCTGTAAGTGAAATATCGTGCTCTAGGGTATATAAGTTTCTTTCACACATAACATGTCACGTGATATTTTAAAATTATTACTACTACATCAATAAATGCAAAAACTGCGTTGTCTTTATAAAATGTTTTAGAATATTGTCCATAGATACCTCTGCTATGCATATATTGAAGTTATTTCCCATAGTGTGTTCATAAGACCATGACGTCGAGGAACGCTGACAAGACTTTAATGAAAAGTTATTATTGACGTTGAGGAAAGTCCATAACCCCCTACTTGTTAATAAAAGAACAAATTATGCAGTCATATTTGAGCAAAATTAGCCATAAAATAAAACATTTTTCACCATCTATTATATTTATGTGCATACATATAGGATGGATGAAGATGACAGGATAACTCTAGTTGCATGTAACACATGAGATCCAACTGTCGATAGCGATAGTATGTAATGTATAGTTGAAGAATAAGTACCAAACTATAAATCCAAATTATTGAATATTTTAAGATATTTTGTTTTCTATACAACACATGTAGGTATGTATGTCAAGATAGGATAGTGTGGAGGTCAGTCCTTTTTTCCTACCCACAATATGAAAACAGCATGATTGTATGTAGGTATGTATGTTTGGAGATTAAGTATCAAACTATTAATTCTTTTTAGATATTGTGTATAGGCGACTGCCATACAAATTGTATGAAGCAATATTGTCACTATATTCAATTTTTATAAAAATTGTTAAAAAATTGAGATGTACTACTACAATGTTAATATTTTTATAGAAAATTAAATTATCTAGTTGGAGTGTTTCGGCTTTATACAATATTTTTAAAAACTTAGGAAATATAGGCAGTTAAACACATAAATTTATCATAAGAAAATATTTTTCTTAAAAAAAAATGTTTGAGAATCTCTGGAATTTTTTTGAAAACACAAATTTGAGATTTTGTATTTGTCTATATTCATACCAATTTTCAGCGTTCTAGCTTTTATGGTTTCCGAGATATATGGAAAAATTAAGTAAAAATTCAAAAGTTGATAACCCCTGACTGAAACAAAAAATTCAAAATTCTGAGTATCAAAGTTTTGTAGGCCTATAACTATTTACATATTCTGAAATTTTGGGCTCTGTAAATTGAGCGGATCATAAGTTATACTTAAGAGGGGGGGGACAGACAGACACTAAATGTTCTACTCCAAATTCTGAGTAAATCTGTATATAGAACATATATGCTGCGAAGCCATAGGTGTTTTTTTTATTTCAAAGTTGGAAAAGCCGTGAAAAATGTAGACCTTGCCTAAAAACTTGCATATCCTGGCTTGAAACTTTGTCGATATGTTAAGAGAACAAAGTTCTCTTGAACAAATCGACAGTTGGATTATAGCAGAGAAATGCTGAAGAACTTGGCTCATCATATACCCATTTCTATACATAATATTGTACCATTTCTATAACAACCCGTATGTATTGGCAACGTAGATATGTTTTTAAATGGCTCAACATCAATTCCGTTTTTCATATATTTCAATTATAAATAGGTCCAGCCAATTTTAATTTTATCAAGTTTTACTAAGCGGAACGGAGACTGTATAATAGATAATTAAAACAATTTACTATGTACATATATATGTACATGTAAGTTTTCATGTACATTAAATATTGTTATTTTATTTCACATTATTTATTTATGGTTATGAATACATAAACCTAATTTAAAAAATACCATATGATTAGAAAAAATACTTAAAGAATTTCAATTTGAATTTTTATGAAATTCATATAAAAATATCACTTGTTTAATTTTATATTTATTAGTTTTGTGCTAAGCACATTAGCTTGTGACTATGAATGACTTAAGATTATAGGAAAAAAATGAATGAAGAATAAAAATTCAATGAAATTTTTACACTACAAGCGATTGAATTAAAATTTATTCAAGTAAAATTAATAGATTTAATTTATATTTGAATATCAATATTCTATTATACCTTTTTTTTTATATAAACTTATTTCTATATGGAAAATTTAAATTTAGATATTGGTCCCTATTTAAGTAATGTTATGTAGGTACACAGTAATATTTCTTAAATTTGAACGGAAAGTCTTAACAAAAAGCTCCTTTATACTATTTTTAATACTTAAATTTTATGTAGGTAAATAAACCGTTCAACAGACCTGCATAGTTTTCTTCAGAAAATTTATTTCACCAACTCAATTGAAAAACTCTTAAACAATATTATGAATAGGTTAATAAATATATTTCATTTGAAACAAGTCAAATCTATAAATTAAATTTCATATTATTCATAGTAAAAATAGCTAACAGAATAAAGAATTATTAATATAAAAGAATGCCTTACAAGTGAATTTTTTATAAGTTCGTTTGGATTTTCATATTTTTCACTGTTCATTATTTTTAAAGATGCTGTAATATTGAAATATAATGTATCAAAGTATATAAACATGTATTTACTCTAAACATATCAAAGAAATATGTGATATAATAATGAATGCAATATTTCATAATGATCATTTGATGATTGATCATATAATAAATAAAATAAAAAACAGAAAAATAATGATACCATATACAAAATATTAAGAATTCAAAAGGAAAGACCATAGGTCAATAAAATCTGATTTTCTGACCAAAAATACAATATAACACTTCTAATATCTGTGACTCTGTGTTGACAGAACATAAAAGTAATAACATACTAAAACATGCATCAGTTTAATATAGATAATAAATACACTTATATCCCTTATATCACATATTATTTTTTTAGATCTGTTAAATAATTCATAGAATGTAGTAAAAAAATAGACAGTAAATTATCAAACTAATTATTAGGTCAAATTATAAGAAAACTAATTACATTATATAAACATATACATAAATTAAAAATACATTAAGATAATATATCGAACTAAAATAATAGTACAATTTTATTTAAACATCGTATTTTATCTCACATGCAGTTTAACAAAACACGGTGAGTTCCGGAATGCTGGTGTGATGATAGAATCAAAGCACAAATGTTTTTTCTTGATTTATATGAACCCATAACTTATAAACCAATCTCTATTGCACAAAACCTATATGCCAAACAATATTGATGTTGGAAAGGTGAACTAACTGAAGCAACACAATCAGGTTGATAATGAACAGAAATATCTTATTTAGCACTTATTTTTCTAAATTTTAAATATTTTTTTGGCACTCTGATGCTTTTCTAAATTTAAATCATGGAGCACAGAATCTTTCCTCAATTTAAATTGAGTCATATGTGACACAAGGACAACTATAGTAAAGCCCAACTTGGAGACTTGAAAATATAACCACAGAATGGAGTAATAAATTCATTATAATATGGCATTTACTACCACATATGTGTACAAATGAGCAGTGTATTATTTTCTATTTTTGAAAACATTAATCAGCTCTTCAGTTATTTAAAATCTCCAATGTTAATTTTATTTCCAAGGAGGTTTTAAGTGTAAATGTCTATTGTACATTTTCCTATCTGTGTCATTATTCTTATCACTAGTTGGCTGATCATCATCATCAGTTTGTAGCACTTTTGTTCTTTGATCACTCTGACTGCTTCCTGTTTTCTTTTCCGCTGATCTGCTTGTTGATTCCATGAGATCGTTTACACCTGGTGATCTTTGAAGAAGCTTTAATAGAACAAAATTAAGAATGAAAATTACATGTTAAGATCATCTCACAAGTCCAAATATAACCCAGAGTCTCAAGATTTTTTAAGCTAAAGAGTGCCTATTTTTTTTTTTAATTTTGTAAGAATAAAATATATCCCCACTAGTAATGGAACCCAAGGAATACAAAATAATATGAATTAACTCATGAAGCACAACCTTTTAGGCCATCTTTACCCTTTTTATGAAGTTTCAATACACTTACAGTCTTGCTAATAAAAATCTACTGCACACCCGTTGACCAGTGTTTTAGTTACACACCATGTAAAGCCCGTGCAGCGATTATTTAAAAATCTTACCAATAAATGCTGTATAATGACTGTGTAGTTGCAACAAGCGTACAACAAAAAATAATTCGACAACAATGTAATTTCGCACTCGTGCATACGCAAAGACGCCATCCGCCATTATAATTTTGACGTTTGTCGTAGTTAATATTTTTATATGTTTTTCACATTTCAAATTAGGAGTATGGAAAATATAATGAATAATTTCATCATACGAATACCCAAATGAACATCATTGCAGATATTATAAATGAGCAAACTTTTTGACAACTTTTCGCTCCTAAAATGCACGACTATCGAGAATATAATAATTTGTAGAGATTTTGTCATATTATTCCAAGATATAACAATATAAACACGCATATCAAAATCAAATTTGATTTGTGATAGATGAAATTTGTCTTAAAACACCGCTAAACTATGTCGAACAGGCGTGCAAGCGTTGTGTAAAATTTGTATGAGAGACACACAGTCGTTGACCAACTGATCTGCTACACAGCATATATTGGTAATGTTTTTGCCTACACGGGTGTTAAACGGTCACGTAACTTTTACAACACGTTTATTAGTAAGACTGTTAATGTGGTTTCCTAAATCAAAACATAATATTATTTAGAACTCTTGCGATTCTCTCTGTCTCTACTGTTTAAAAACTTATTCAATTATAAATTGTATCTATGGTTCAATTTGACACCCAGCTCTAAATGAATTAAAAAGAAAAAACAGAAAACTAACCATTTTCACATAACGGTGAATATCTTCATCATTCAACTGTGCTTGGCCATTGGAGTCTTTCGTTTTGTCTTTAGATACAGAAGGCATCGAAACTATGTTGTTGGAATTACTGTCTTTTCTCGAAAGTTGCTCTTCACACTTTTTCAACATTTGACTTATACGATTGTTATATTCACGGTGATACTTTAAATCCTTGAAAAAATTTGGATTGTTTTGATATTCCTTCTGACCATGTGTGTCACTTTCATTAGATGACTGTACACCTGAATCACAAAAAAATCAACTTAAATCTAAATGGATGAAAACCAATAAGGTCAACAACCATCAGAGGATATTTTGTAAAAGTTTATCGTCAAAAACATAAAAAAAATCCATAAATTATGGAAATGATATTTAATTAGTTGCGTAGAAAAAGAATCTATTTTTAAATAAAATGGTGATTTTTTTATGAAACAATATGAACTATTTGATTTCTTTCTATCTTTCTTTTAATTTTCTAACCTTCAAGTTTCTAACATACTTGTTTTGTGACAATTTTTCCATCTTATATATGATAAAATAATATAAATTATTTTACTTTACCTATGACACTGGAAGAATGATTACCATCCCCTTGGGCGCCATTTGTAATTATTTTAAGGGCTTGCTGCCATTGACTTTCCATTACACTGTGGAGTTGGGCTGCGATTTGTCCTCTTCTGTTTTTGTATGACGCCAAACTCTCCTGAAATAAAACTGTACTAATAAATTCAATTGATAAAACTTCTTGTAGCCAAGAGATTCTTTTAAAAACAAATGGGGGCTACTTCAGTTTTATATATTGTTGATTGTACACAAAATCTATTCATAATTAATAAAATTGAAACTATTTTTCATTGCTTAAGTTTCAAGTAAATTATGAACTCAATAATGTGACGTACCTCCAATTGGGTTATGGTTTGACTCGACTGAGCTAGCTGAATCCGATACAGTTTTATTTCCTCTTTTTGTTTTTCTTCGAGAATGTTTACTTCCAATTTGTGTCTAAAACAAAAAAAATATATATAGCATTTGACATGAACATTAAAATAATTACCACATTTTGGAGAATTGAATGCACATTGGTGTGTCTGAGTGTAAAATATTGTAAACTTGGAATGAAATATCAATTAAATCATTTAGTCAGATATCTAAATAATTGATTTTCGGATAGTGAGTTCAAAAATGGTCTTTTTTGACATAACATGCAATGGCACACAGTCACAATCTGCACAAAACTAAATAATGGAATCAAACAAAAACATGATCTGCCTGAACGTCTTTCGGCCTCCTCAATGCACGAATATACTTTGCTCAGGAAAATCACTGCCAAAGAAATAAATAAAATTGCCTGGGTTAGGCTCGGGTTCATCAATACAATATAGTAAAAATCATATTTACTCCTCCAAGTAAAAATCCAAGTCTGAATGAGACTCAGGCAAACAATTCAAGTGGTGGTTAAGGTTGAACTTGAAGGCAGGAATTGTGTGGGTCTAGAAATTTGCTTATGGAGTTGTTGTACGAGTAAAAAATTAATCTCAAAGGGAAAAAGTTATACTAATTCAAACAATGAACAATGTTGAATGCACTCACTGCTGTTCTAGTTTATGTAACTGTTTGGCAAACTGCATGGCTATTTCCTTCTCTTTATTTTGCATCTCATTGTCCATCAAACTTTCAGCAGTGTTTAATTGTTTTTGAAATTCATTCAGTTTACTCAAAACAATATTTTCAACCTGCCTCTGGTAGTAGGTCTTCATTTCATTTTTCTGTTCTTCAGCTTGATTTTTAAACGATTCGAATTCCATTTCCAAGGATTTCTAGTAAAAAAAATACTTTGATCATATTTGTTTAACCCCCTTCAGTAATCATTAAAAAATAAAAAATATGACAAAAAAACACATTTTTTTTATGAATGAATTTTATTTAATGAGCGTAAATATCTATCACAAAAACCATTTCAGGCTCAAAATGGGTCGAAAATTTGATATTATAGTGCATAGTGTGGGTCAAGAAATAAAAGAAATTCAGAAAAAAATATTAATTTTTACTTATCATATTTTATTAATAATTCAAAAAAGTCTGAATCATCAAGGAAAAAAGTCTATAAAAACATCGACAAAATATTATAGATGCAATCAATCGAAATTGATCACGTAATTCAAATATAAAACACACAACCTAACTGCGCAAAACACTGGACGGTACTCACGGTACTAAACATAGAATAATATACTCAAGAGGTACTAAAAGTAATAACAGTACATCGCATAATGACAAGATGTACTTTGGGTGTGCGGTGATTGGGAGATAGGGGGGTGGTACATCGTTTGAATCATCGCAGCTGTCTTTTGTCTCGCTTCCACATACCATAAATCGTATTTATTTACGCCCGAGTATATTCGAGAGTGGTCTTTTCTGCCGATAAAGTTTGCCCGAGTTATCTCGGGTGTGGGAATTTTTGCAAATAATAGCCGCCCGAGTATATCGGGCGTAGTCCTTAAGCGGTTAAATGTAATATGATAAAATAATTATTTATTTTATTGAAACTGAAAAATTGATTATCAAATAATTTATTACTCCCACACAATTAAGGACTCAATATGAGATTTTGTCTCCATCTCTGCAGAAGGTGCATTTCATAACAAACAAAAAATATTCTTTATTATGTATGATGAAAATATTAAAGTCATATAAAGAGTGATGATTTTGTAAGTAAAAACAATAAGATTTTACTATACTCGGGGCA
The DNA here is from genome assembly GCA_963576475.1 of Molanna angustata. Taxonomy (NCBI): domain Eukaryota; kingdom Metazoa; phylum Arthropoda; class Insecta; order Trichoptera; family Molannidae; genus Molanna; species Molanna angustata. Next base: position 26,127,737 of record OY754976.1, read on the forward strand.
ACGCATGTAGGCATTTTTGATATATAGTAATAATAATAAATTATTATAAAAAAAGGATACTTACAGAAAATAATCACATCATGACAATAATAAAATACATATAAGTTATTACAATTTGAATTTACCCGAAAATATGAAAATATTATGCTTCAGGAGGAGTTCATAAAATTTACAATAGAGAAAAAAAAAATACAAAACACAATTTTCACACACATACATACAAACACTCAAAACATTAATATGGCACAATGAGGATAGATTATTTGGCTCAAATGAGGCATTTTTGCCCTCACACTTAGCTGTCAATAATTACGGAACTTCATGAAGTGTCCAAACATCAAAATAGCAATCATACGTTGCCCCAAGTATAATGAAATTTTATTACTATTCAATCTCTTCACGGGTTAACCGATGAAAAAAACTAAGTTGATTAGTTATTATGTATAATATTTATAATGGAGATAACAAAAATTTTCGAAAAATTTTGTTTATAATCACACTCTTTTGAATCTGTGTGATTATAAAATTTGGCAGATCAAGTTTCTTAATGGAATCATTTATATTTTTTGGTACAACTCCTGTAGATGATATAATAAACGGTATTATTGTAACTTTATTTTGTCCCCATTGGGTTTTGATCTGTTCTGCTAGAGGGAGATATTTTTGAATTTTATTATTATTATTATTATTATTTCGAGCTCTTTAATACCAAAAAAAACAAAAGATTCACCCACCCTTTTTTGTTATTATTATTATTATTAGTTAACAGGTAGGCAGCTATTGCTGATGGGCCTGTATCATGTGCTTATTTTTGTAATGTGCATCCAATATGTTTTTAAATTGATTGAGTGTTCCAGCACTCACAACCTTATCCGGTAAACTATTCCAGGCATCCACCACCCTGTTGGTCAGGAAGTGTTTCCTTGGATTCAGGGAAAAGGATGTTTTATTCAGCTTTAAGTGATGGCCCCTCAGTTGTGGATTCTGATTCAACGTAAAAAAGTTATCCATAACACTACAGTGATAATAGCCATGTAAAATTTTGTATGTCTCAATCATATCCCCACGGTTCCGGCGTTCCTGCAGAGTTGGGATTTTTAAAATTTGCAATCTTTCTGAGTATTCCAGACCACCCATTCCAATTGGCAGTTTGGTTGCTTGTCTTTGCACTTTCTCAAGCAGTGTAATGTCCTTGATAAAGTAAGGATTCCATATTTGAAACCCATACTCTAGGATCGGCCTCACATAAGTTTTATATATTTCTAGGAAAACTTGTACACTTAGGTGGTGAAATAATTTCTTGATAAGATGAAGAGTAGAATTGGCTCTCTTAACAATCATTGTGATATGTTCACACCATTTCAAATCCTCCGAGATAGTAATGCCCAAATCCTTTTGTTTCTTGACTGGAGTTATCAGGTTTTCACCCAAGGTGTACTGGATAAGTGGGTTGTTTTTCCCAATATGAAGAACGGTACATTTGGAAGCATTCAGATTCATTAACCAACGCTTTGTCCATTTATGTATCCGATCCAAGTCACTTTGTAGTACGTTGTGGGCAGTCAGTGGATTTGCGAAGAACTTTGTGTCATCTGCGAAGAAGCTGGGAGTGCTTTCTATGATTGCTCCGATGTCCAGAATGTATAGAATAAATATAAGTTTTGATTTGTTAAAAAAGATTTAATCCAACATAGTAGTGGGCCTCGGACACCTAGATGCTCAAGCTTTGCAAGAAGTCTTTTGTGAGGCACCCTATCGAATGCCTTTTCAAAGTCCAAGTAGAAAATGTCCACCGGCTCGCCCAGATCATGTTTCTCAGTCCATTTATTGAGACAGGTTAACAAATTCGTGACAGTTGAGCGTCCAGGTACGATACACATTAGTCTCATTAATCTGATACTTAAGGAAAGAATAATAACTCAAATAAAAAAATAGAGTATAGACAACCCGTAAAAGATTTTGATTGATAGTACATAGTCTATTAAAATTATTTTAATACCCAATGAAATTTTTACGTACCAATTTTTTATTTGCCCCGTCCAGCATTGTTTGTAACTTGGCTTTCTGTGTATCTAAATGAGTATTTCTTGATTTTTCCTCTGATAATTTTAAATTTAAATTATTCATATCTGTCTTCAGTACGGAAATATCATCTTTGAGAGACTCGCAAACTTTTTGTGAATTAGTCAGTTCTTCCTTTACTTGAATATTGTCATCTCTCATCTGTACGATAAAATCAAATTACATTATCAACAATTAAAAATATTAATTCAAAAACTTATTGGTTTTAGGCTGAATCTAGTATAAAATTTATACAGAATGTTTTTAAATTTGTTACATTTTTTTGCCTACACATATGCGTTGTTCACAAACCAATTTATTTAATCAAACTAACGATGTTTGAATTCATATTAAGTATGTGAATGAACAACGACAAATGGTTTAAAATTCATAATAAGTGTAATAAATAAACAAATCTTTGTTTCAGGGATTGTTTTTAATTCATAATATGAGAAGTTTGATATAAACTGGAACTTTTTCTTACAAAATGGTTTGAGATATTGTATTTACCTATATTTATACAAATTTTCAGAGTTCTAGCTTATATGGTTTTTGAGATATATGGAAATATAAAATAAAAATTCAAAAATTGACAACCCCTGATTGGAACAAAAATTTTAAATTCCGAGTATCAAAGTTATGTGGGCCTAAGATTTTTTATATTTTTTGAAATTTTGGGCCCTGTGCATAAAGCGGATCAAAAGTTATACGGGGGGGATGTCAGACACACACACTAAATTACTCTGAATTCTGAGTTAACCCATAACAGATTATGCTGCGATTTTGCTGTGTTTTTTGACTTCAAAGTTAGAAAAACTATGCAAAAAGTCCACTACTCCATATAATTCTCTCACACATGACTAATTGTACTAATGCCCATTCATTAAGTTGGATTAAGTAACAGAACAATGATATAACATTATAAGCACCTTTTCTAAATTAGATTGTAGATTATTTGCACTTTCTGAAATCTGTTTATTCAACTGAATTACCAGTGCATTGGAATTCTTAAGCTCATTAAAGAGATCCTCTTTATTATTGATGATTTCTTTACATCGTTCTATTTCATTTTGAAAACTCAACACAAGTTCTGCTTTTTCATTATTTAGCAGTTGGTATTTATCCTGTAATGTATGCAATGACTGGACAGCCTTCATTGTTTCAGACTTTTCAAGATCAATCATCTGAAAGAAAAATAAATCATATTGTTCATAAATATAATTATTTTTAACATCAACTCTTGTCGACTTGTCATCAACGTTGCCTTGTCGACTGAAGGACCGTACGAACCAGATGAATACAAATAAACCAAAAAACCCACCTTCGTCCTCCCGAAAGGGGGGGCCTAGACTCGCCTACACAGGGGAGTCATTATCAACCGTAGCCGGAGGTAATACAGCTATTCCCGCCCGAAAGGGGGGACCAAGACCCGTCTGCAAAGGGGGGTCGCCAACCACGATAGAAGCATCCAATGAGGGGGAGGAGGGGAGACTGCTGCATGAAAGTGGTTCAGATTAATCTGCACCACTCGAAGGCGGCGTCTGCCGCATTACTTCTCCACCTCTTAGAAAAAGGAGAAGATGTTGTCTTAGCCCAAGAACCATGGGTTGTCAAAAATCTAGTGGCTGGGTTAAAATCTAAAGACTACAGAATCTTCTATACAAACAATAAAGGTAAGCCAAGGTCTTGTATTCTTATAAAGAAGGAGCTCAATGCCTTTAAGGTGTCAGAGTTCTGCAACGAAGACATCACGGTGCTGGCAGTAGAACTTCAGTCCCACACCATTTGGCTGATTTCTGCCTACCTAGCACATGATCACGAAGAACCGCCCCCTCCAGGTATCCTTCAACAAGCCATACATAGAGCAGAAGATGAGAGGATACCTGTGGTGACAGGTGCAGATGCCAACGCACACCACACAATCTGGGGCAGCACAGACACAAACGAGAGAGGTGAGTTAATTTTTGAATATATTTTATCACATAACCTCGAAATTTGTAATATAGGTGATACTCCAACATTTATTACCGCAATAAGGCGTGAAGTTCTAGACATAACAATTGCCAATGAATATGCTGCCGAATATGTAAAAGAATGGAAAGTCTCAGCTGACCACTCCTTCTCTGATCACCAGTACATTGAATTTAACTTAAACTTTCAGAAACCAGATAGAGTCATGTACAGTAATAGAAGGAACACACAATGGGATAAGTACAACACTGCCCTCAGTGAAATTCTTTCTGAAATACCAACCAAACCCTCAACAACAGAGGAATTGGATAACATGGTAAAGACCCTTACTAATGCTTGTAACCAAGCCACCAGGGAATCGTGCCCGGTGCGTATAGCTAAAGGGAGAAAAAGACCACCATGGTGGACAGAAGAGATAATTACCCTAAGAAGGGAATGTCGCAAAGTATTTAACCTAGCCAAGAAAAACAATGAATGGGAAACTTATAAGGCTAGTCAAAGAGTTTTTAAGAGTAAAGTAAAAACGGCAAAAAGAACCTCATGGGAAGATTTCTGCACAAAAATTGAAACAATCCCTGAGGGAAACAGGATTCGCAAAATCCTAGCTACGGATCCAGAGATGCCTGAATATATAAAGAAAAACGACGGCAGCTGGACCTCAAGCAGCTCTGAAACATTAGAGCTATTAACAGAAACACACTTTCCTGGATGTAAACTCGACATGCCTAGGGAAACCGTCCACCCGATAGGGGGGGCGCAGACCCACCTGCAAAGAGAGGGCATGCCTGAGACAACAAAGCAAACCAGGAAACAGAAAAACTCCCAGAAATTATTTAATACAGAAATGATTGCTTGGGCAATTTACGAGTTTGAACCATACAAGTCGCCAGGTCCGGATGGTATCATTCCAGCGGAACTGCAAGCGGCCTCGGAGACTGTCATACCCTGGTTGGGGACAATCTTCGAAGCATGTATAGAACTCTGTTATACCCCCAAATTATGGAGAGAAGTAAAAGTGGTGTTCATACCCAAAGGTGGAAGAACATCTAATAATACATCCAAGGATTTCAGACCAATCAGTCTATCCTCGTTTGTCCTTAAAACGCTAGAAAGACTCATAGAAACCAGAATAAGGGGTAAAATAGAACCTTCAAAGTGGTCAGAGTCTCAACATGCGTACAGCAAAGGGAAATCTGTAGAAACAGCATTACACACCCTGATACACAGAATCGAGAAATCGATGAAGTATAAAGAGTACACACTGGTCTCCTTCCTAGACATAGAAGGAGCCTTTAATAACATTAAATATGAAACAATGACTCAGTCTCTGAGGAAATTGGGGATAGAGACTTCGCTCATAGAATTTATCGACAATATGTTGAGAAATAGAGTTATAAACTCAGAACTTGGGGGCTCAAAGATAAAAAGATACCCGGTGAAGGGAACACCCCAAGGAGGCGTTCTATCACCTCTTTTATGGAATCTAGCCCTAAATAAACTGTTGATGGAGTTAGACGACATCGGGGTCGGAGTAATCGCTTATGCAGATGATCTCGCCATAGCGGTGTCCGGTAAGATCCTCAACATACTCTCATCTCTCTTACAGAGGGCACTAGACAGGATAACTCAGTGGTGTATTAATAGTGGGTTGGGAGTGAACCCAAAGAAAACAGAGTTGATCCTCTTTACAAATAAACGGGTAATCCCGGCATTTACATTGCCAACCCTAGAAGGGGTGACATTAGAGATTTCAGCTCAAGCTAAATACCTAGGTCTGATCCTTGATAGAAAACTGAGCAGGAAGCCTAACACGCAGGAAAGAGTACGGAAAGCTACAAATGCACTGTACACCTGCAGAAAGATCGTGGGAAAACGGTGGGGACTACACCCCAAGATAATCCACTGGATGTACAAGGCGGTCATAAGGCCAGTCATGATGTACGGAGTGGTGGTATGGTGGCACTGCTTGAAAAAAGGAGTGCACCTAAAAGAGCTGGCAAAAGTTCAAAGACTAGCAGAAGTGACAACCACTGGCTGTCTGAGAACTACACCATCAAAAGCCCTTGACACCATCCTGCATCTGATGCCGCTTGACCTCCTAGGAAAACAAATGGCAACGAAAGCTGCCATAAGAATGACTTGTGTCAACCCTTGGAGGGAGACACACATTGGACACTCCATGGTTCTTCAGGAGTTCAAAAAGCCATCCGAAGGTATCGACTATGTCATTCCCAAGCCTTTCTTCGAGAACAGGTTCTCAACCCAAATCCCCTCGCGGGAAATGTGGAAGGAGAATCTGATCCGTCACGGTGAAGCTCAGGTGTTTTTCACTGATGGGTCAAAACTGGAAGGTAAGGCGGGCGGAGGAGTCTTTTCGGAGCAATTAAATATTAACATTTCTTTCAGGTTGCCGGACCACTGTAGTGTTTTTCAAGCAGAGATCTTGGCAATCCAGGAAGCAGTAGAATGGATACAAGGCAATGCAGTATCAAACAGCATTGTCCGTATTCTCACAGACAGCCAAGCGGCTATTAAAGCCTTAAAAGGCGTAAGTACTACTTCTAGAGTGGCCCTGAACTGCTGCAACATCTTAAATGGGGCAGCGGAGCGGTTCAATCTACAAATCATGTGGGTGCCAGGTCACAGTAATATAGGGGGGAATTGTAGGGCAGACGAACCTGCCAGAGCAGGTACCCTGTTATCTCTAGACAATATCAAACACAGACCTGGAGTCCCCATGGCAACATGTAAACTCCGGGTCAGTGAGAAAATTATTGCTTGTGCTGACCAAAGGTGGTCTGAGGAGAGCACATGCTCCATTGCCAGACAAACATGGCCAAAATATGATCTCAGAAGAACCAGAGAAATACTCTCGTTCAGAAGAGACTCACTCGCCAGAGTCATATCAGTATTAACGGGACACTGGGTTATAGGAAAGCATGCCAGAAGGCTAGGGCTGGAGGCATACGATTACTGCAGAGCATGCCAAGACGAGGAGGAGGAGGAGACGGTGGTCCACTTCCTCAGGGTTGGGAGGACAGCCCCAATGTGGTATCACAAAGGGCCAATTGGCCTAAGTGTGTTCTCCTCAAGACCTGCCACCCGCAAAAAAAAAAAAAACATCAACTCCTTTCAGCTGACCATGGGATAGACAGAAATATTCTCTCTAAGTAGAGAAGCAACACAAACTATAGCTACTTAGTCATATTGGAGAAAATCAACTTTTCGATTATAAAAATGCATACCTTCTTGAGTTCCTCATTTTCCAAGAAAACACTTTTAAGATGCACATCGGCTTTGGTCAAATCCTGGTTATGATTCTCTTGAGCAGATGACAACTTCTGAGTCACTGTTAATAAAGCATTCCTCAATCTCACGATGGCCTCATCTTTGGCCGCATCAACTTGCACGGCAATAGCTAACTTTTGTTGTTGTTCTAAACTCTTCTTTTGCAGGTCATGAATAATACTTTCACAATGCTAAAAATAAATTCAACACATCTAACTGTTATATCGAATATAAATTAATCAACAATGAATTCCTTCCATTTTTTAATTTTGTTACTGAATAAGATTGTAGTTATATTTTTATATAGCCTTGAAATTTACAGCCGTAGATTCCCGGGAGTAACTTTCAGAGCAAGAACAGATCCACGATCTACAAGAAGATTCAAGAAGAAGATTCACAATTACAAGATAAATTGCATCATATAAGGTTTAATTTGAAAATAAATCAGTAGAAGATTAACCCATTATCAGGCAAAAATCAGTCTTGTATATATCAGCTTAATAATATTGAATTAAGGCCACACAGGCACTCAAATTTGAAAAACTCAAAACTGTCTTGGGCTCCACTATAGTTGAATATTGAGTGCAATGGTGCCAGATTGCAATACCTATTTATACTGTCGCTTACGTCGTTCCTGTTTCGCACTAGTTAAGTTGTACACAATGTATGGCAGGACGAACCCCACCGCTTCTACTTCAGTACGAGAAGTGGAGTTCAACTCCCTAAAAATTCTCAGTCTATGAGGCCTTAAGTATGTACTGTGAAGTACAAAATTTTTTGAGAACCTATTTAAAAGACAAAAGAAAAGAAAGGTCTGTGAATTCAAATTTTCTATCTAGCAACACTGATTGTCTTTAAAAAAAAAAACAAAACAAATGCAACAAATATAGAATACCTCGCGTCTCATTTTTTCTTCTTCGAACCTCTGTATATTGAATTCTCTTTTTTTCCCAATCGTATCTGATACCCTCCAAAGATTGGACAGGCTGGGCAAAGTGTTATGCCTTTCACCCTGTTGCTTCTCCGATTGTGTCATATTTCTATTTTCAAGTTTCAAATCCTCGCTGTCAGTAGACATATTTTGAACGCCACTCATTTCAAAGGTTCGACTTTTCCCAGTGTTAAAATTGTCACTTTGATTCATTGTGGCCAATTCATACTTTTTCCTTTCGCTTGTACACGACGTCAAGAAATCTTCCAAAACACTCTGTTTATTTTTTTCAGAGACCTTTGTTTTATGTGATTGTGGTGAATTTTCCAGCCCCTTAAAAGAATCTAAATATTTTTTCTGTCTTATGACTGAGTCTCTCTGTTCGATTTTGGTGCTGTCACGAACATCTTTGTTTGAGTGAGGTTTTTTTTCACAATCATCATGTCCAACTGCTTTTTTCGCTACAGGAGTTTCTACAGAAATTGTAGAACTCTCGGGATACATAATATCTCGCATACCGAAACCGAGATTAGGAACTGTATCCTTTAAATCACCTTCTTTAACAATCTCTCTTGTGGTGCAAGGTTTCTCTGTTGTGAGTTCATCAAATCTTCTCCAATTACTATATTTAGAAGAAAAATCAGGAGTAAAAATTATAGAAGAATCGTTTTGTGTAGTCATGTCTAATGTTATAGGTTTAGTTGGAGAATATCCTTGTTCTAGATCAATCTTTCTAGAAACACTTTGTAGTTTGGATGCACCTAAATTACTATATTCATCAACTGTGTCATCTCCTATTTTTATTTTGTTGATGTTATTTAGAAATGTGTCTATTTCAGACAACATGGTGTTATCTTGCTTTTTAAATGGTGTTGATAATGCACTATTGTCAGAATCCATATTTAATGATGCCAAAGAGAGATATGAAACAATCGAACATTCACTCGATGATTCAAAATCAATATTCGAGAAACTTTCTAAATCAAAGAGATATTTTTTCTTTGGTGATGTACAACCATTGAATTCACTATAACAACTCTCAACAACATTTTTCGAGGAAAAAGGATCTATTGAATTTGTCAAGTGTAATTTAGTTGATTTGGAAGAAAATAGATGTTTTTTACCAATATAGGATCGATTTTTGGCAGTATTTTTATGTAAGACGCTGCTTCTTTGTTTATTTGGGATGTTAGATTTCCTAGCGTTAAACGACGTCTTCAAATCATTGATTGATGAACAATCTGAACATGATACACTTTCTAACTTTTGTAGGCATAACTTTAGATTATCAACTTTTCGGGAAATATTTTCAAGGTGTTTCTGTTCTGATCTTTTAGATAAACTAATAGATTTGCGCAAAACTGAATCACAGCTCTCGGAAGACGATTCAATAAACAAATTTGGAGGAATAAGCAACAGCTTTTCAGTGTCATCTGTTTCGCTCATTCCAATAGCTTTCGATTATGTGTATACATTTCTTTAAAAAAGTGGAATACTAAATGAACTTGAATTAAATAGAAGTATCAAATTTGTTAGTTTTTAGTTATCATTATACTACACGAATATTAAAAACTTTCCCTATTACAAATCTGACGCTATTTTGAGTTTTGGCATGTAAACATAAATAAAAAGAAATGCGAAGAAATATCAGAAAAAATATTATGATCAAATTAATCTATGTAACATTATGAATGCGCAAAGGCCAAGAAATATAGTACATTTTGTATTAATTTCTCCAAAAACGTATTTTTTTCTGGAATTAGTTTATGTTTTATATCTGACAAAAAATTCATCCAATAGTCTTTCGGCTAAGCGAGGCCATCCGGATGTCGTTTTCTGTATACTTATCCGTAAGGTATTATATACTCTTTGTGTATACTCAGAGCACAGAACACAATAAGTAGAACACTGGGAGAAGCCAAATTATATCGCGGCGGGGAAAAACAATTTTGTTTTTCAACAATGTCTTTTATAGTGTGTCCACTTTTTTGAAGAGAGAACAATTGATGTATTTGATTATATAAGTTAATCTTGACACAAACATAGCGAATGTATAAAAAAACAAATGGATGGTCGATATTGGCAAATGTGACTTTCAGGAAATAAATCCGTATATATAATTATATTTTAATGCAGGTAACTTTCTATATAATGAGGGTGATTTGTGTAATAATTCTATCACATTGCATGTTTACCATTATTTACACAGTGTAACATGCTGAGCCTTAGCCGATTAACTGCCATATTATTCACCTGTAGGTTGAGTATTGTTCCACAGCATGATAATAAGAACAAATTATAACAAAAAATACGACAATCACACATTATACTAGGTATTACTTCGAAGAATGCAGCAGTTGGACGTCTCAATCAATCTCATTTCGGTTCATACGTCGTACTAAACGATACGTGATTTTTTTAGTCTGTAGCAAAAATATGATGGCTAACTTTTGTGGACAGCAAAGTAATCCTTTACTCTTTAGATGTCCTTATATATAATACTTCCGTAGTATAGTCCGCTTGTACCGAGATAATCGATGTTAAATGCATTCTGCCTTGCTTATTATAAAGGAAAGTGTTCGAAGAACTAAAAATGATTGTGATACCATATTTTTCCTTTACCGCTATTAATTTGCCGATCTAATTTTTGTCTATTTACATTGTCAGCTATAAATCTTTTGACGCTGTCCATGTGGGTAAAAGGGATACTTGTACCAATGTCAAACGAAAATAAAACTTAAGTATCGTCAGTGAAGTTTTTATGATAAATAAATGCAGTCTCTTGTTTTCTTCGCCCATTTCGTTTGATAAAACATCTCAATATAAAATCATAAAAAAATCATTATTGTTTTTCTTTTCTCACTCTTACGTTGATATGACTTCCTAGCAGACGGTTGGTTCAATGCATAGTTCAATGCCTGCTATTAGACAAGTAGGTATTGGTTGGTCGCATTAAAAATAATTATATTTTCTTTTTTATTCACACCAGCATTGATGTGGCTTCCCAGCAGAGGGGAGGTTGAAATCAGTTGAAATAAAAAATAAGAGGAATTTTATTCAATTCTAGTTTCAAATGAAACATTATTCTTTAAATAGATGGGTCGATGGCAGAGCGATAAGCGCGCTGGGCTAGCAATCCAGTGGTCGCGAGTTCGAATCCTGCCTCAACCGATTTCGTTCGCCTATAGCACAAGCATTTATGCTTATTTTAGGGAACGTAGTAAGATGTATATATACTTGTTTAACAAAGACATATCATAGCCTACTGTAGGCTAAGGACATATTCATTTAAAAAAATATATATAAAGGCATTAATACATTGTTATCTTCTGGCAATATTTTGTATACTAGCGCACTGTGAAACAATGTGACGAAAATTGTAACTTTCAGTACTTCAACTTTCAGAGCGTTGTCTCTCGCAAACCAAGATGGAGGATCTAGCGGTTGAAGTGTATGGTGAAAATGGAGCTTATTATAAGGTCTGTAGTGGCCTAAGTACTGCTATATTTTCGTTTGTTGTTACATAAAATTAAATATTATAACGCGATGTGCAGTTTTCAAGTTGTATTTTCAGTTTTTGCATTATACTTTCAAAAATATTTTGATGTAAAAATACACTCGCGGCGAGGATGGACGCCATGTCCATTTGACAGGGCGTGATTTTTTCCATGTGCAGCCTTTCATCTTTGCCCGAAATAGTGTATTTAAATATAAAATGGTCACTATTCACCGTTTCCATGTATTTTGGCGGATTTTATGTCAGTATGCACTCGATATCATTTGTCAAAAAGTACCATCGTGCTCACGCATTCTTATTTTTCTTGGGTCATAAAAATAATCTATTATTTCATTTCAGGCGTCCGTCACGGATGTTTTGGAAGGAGAAGTATTAGTATCATTTGAAAATGAGTAAGTATTATGTGTTCAATATATTAATTTATTATGTATTATGCACTGTGTTGTTATTCTTTTCAACCATTTTGTTTTTTTTTAGCTGGAGTCCAGAAGCTAAGTTTCCCTTTTCTCGTGTGTTTCTGCCCCCAAAAGAGACTGTCAAAGCGGAATTCACAGAAAAACAAGATGTAGAAGTCTATTCAAGGGCAAATGTTAGAGAGGATTGTGGATGGTGGACTGCCAAAGTTCAGGTGTGTATAGTATACTTATATACCTACCATTATACTGAAAATATGAACCTGTCTGCCATTAATATTTGTGCATTGGATACAAATTATTTAACATGCATTCCCTAAGATATTTTTCAAAAATAATTTATAGCCTTACATAGTTGTATTGCAAAGATATTTTGATGTTTTAAAGTACTAACTTAGATGGATCAAATTACACTTTCAATCAGTTGTAAACATTCATACCAAACTATTATTGAAGTCATTAGCATTTATATATTCATATTATTTATTTTTCAGTTTTCAATATTTTATTTTTATATTTTTACCCGGAATCTTTGTTTTTGTTTACATTAGATTGTTTTATTGATATACATAAAATTGCAATGAATAGATAATGCCAGGCCAGCTATTAAGATAATGAATATTTCTGACTAAATATATGTTTGTTGGTGGTTTATAGATGCATTTGGAAATGTAATAATGTATTCATTGAACCATATTTCTGTTTTTATAGATATAAATATTTAAAAATTGAACAGTAAAAAAATTAAAGCCTTCTCAAAACAATATAGCCACCAACACTAGCGTAATATTTGATTATGTTCCCACCAGTGTCTACTTTCTTAAAAGTGTGCATTTGTCTAAATGTCTTGACTATTCCAATTCTGGATTCACCATAACCATAGCGCAGCACTTAACTCCAGTTAGTATATTATACAAATAAATGTTATCAAGACAAAATTTAAACCCACTACTTATACCAAAAAGGTAATTTGCTCAGCTGTACACCACGTGGAGACCCATAGTGCATCTGGTTCTCAGCAAAATCAATGAATAATTTTTCTGTGTATACTTGTTAATTTTAATTTTATATAATGATTTATACGCAAGTAGAGAAATCACCAACTTAGATTAAAATTTTCGCACATTCAAATTTTGAAGTAGTGTTTTCGAAATACAGCCGATGTAGGTACAGGACAGAATATATTTTGGATAGAAGTATTGGATGTTTAATATTAAGCAAAAGAAAATAACTCGTCAGTCTGTCATGACAATTTCCTTAGTTTATTACCCCCAAATCCACATAGCTAAAAGCTGTAGCTCTCAGTAATAAATAATAAACAATTTTGTTTTATATAACAGAACAATCGACCTATCTGTACATTCAATGTGATTCTGAATCATTAAACAACCCTGGATCGATACTAATTAATTTACAGTATTAATTTTGTTTCATTGTATAAATACAATGAGAATTCTGCATTTTTTTTAAATAATGGACTTTTATTTGAGCATTTTATGTGAAAATGACAAAAATAATTTGTAAATCAACAAAATTTAAGACAATTGTAGTACAATCAAGGGCAATCAAGTGAGATCTTCTTTCCTTAAGTAAACACGAATGTCATATGGAAGTATGAAAACAACATTATTTGCATTGTCAGGCAAACATGATATAGGGCCGGTATTACAGTCGGCCCTCAACTCATTAAGTTTGTTAAACTCAAGATTAATGTTAAGGGGAGATTGAATCCATTTCCGTATTACAGTGCAATATGACATGTCAGTTACAAAATCTTCAATTATAGAAATATTTTACTTTTTCTGTGGTTATTATCTGTCAAATTTTAAATAACCTCAGATAATACGAACTGCAAAACGGGACGCTACGACTTGAAATACTATTGTTTTATTATACAACATGGTAAATTTAATTTTTTTCACCAAAATAACGCTTTTAAATGCCCATGTTCATTTCAATATGGCTGTCAGTTTGTTTTGTTGTGTGGTGCCACCGTCAATACAACTAACGCCTCTAGTAATAGAACACTGAAACTACATGCGTTGCCTAGCAACGAGTCGAGAATTGACTCACCGTTAAGTACTTAATCCGCCAGAAACGTTGAGTTAAATATTTGTCGTTTTAGTGACGTATTTGAGGGAAGATTAGGCCTAAATGGACACTGTAATACGCTATATTTTTGTAAAACTTAAGTTTAGCTCTTTAACTGAGATTGTAATACCGGCCCATAGTCAATGGTAAAATATTAATGAAGCATGTCATGAACAGATTATCATTATTTAATATTTTTCTTTCACATCTTTGCGCATGTTTGCTTACTGCAGGACATAGGCCTCCACTCCTCTCGATCCTATGCAATTTCCATCCACTGGGGTTCAATGAATCTTTTAACATCCAGTTGTTAGGTGGCCGCCTTTGTGGTCTCGACTACAACAGTCTTTTTGTCTTTCTATTATTTTTCATTCTTGGAATGTGTCTTGCCCGTCTCCAATTTTGCTCATTATTCGTTTCCACTCTTGTATCTTTACTAATGAAATGATAAATTATCTACTATCTTTATAGGTTTATATTTGAATGCTGATTTGCTGAGATTAGTTTAATTTTGTTTGTTTTTACTTTGGCATGCATTGTATTGCCTTCATTGATAAATACTACCAAATATTTATTTTAAAAATTGTGTTAGATTCAACACAATTCGTCTTATCTGTGATAGTAATCGTAAACTATTTGCTTCTTGTACTTGTAAAGGATTGTTTGAATAATGACAGAACTTATTCGTCCGTAAAATAGGAATTGCTTTTAATTGAAACAGTAAAATTGGTTATATCTTTCACATCGTTTATGGAAAAAAGAAACTAAAAACATATATAGGTGCTATTGTAATATAAAACATAGCTTTCATGTACTTTGTGGTTTAAACTGTGAATGAATGAATGAATTTAAATGACTAGTATCAATATGACTACTTCTTCCTCAAGACAGATGACAACTTCAAAACTGATTTATAAAATAGCTCATTCATGTTTTAACAATGTAATACTAAATTATTAAAATAAATGAGATTGTAATAAATGCCTATTTAGTTAGATCGGTATTCAATGGATGTAATGATTGTACTTAGTTTGTAGTATGGAAATGTAAAAAGAGCACTCGGAATCGTCAAATTGATATACGCTTATTTTCAACATTTCTTTGTTTCAGATGATCAGAGGTGATTTCTTAGTATTAGAATATCAAGGTTTGGATACTCCTTATACGGAAATTGTATCTTCTGAAAGAGTCAGACCAAAGGGATCCAACCATCAGCCAATTGATAAAAATACATTTCTCAAATTTGAAATTGCTGTGCCTGAAGATCTTAAAGAATAGTGAGTAATATTATTTTTAAATAGTTATTACTAAATTACAACAATATTATAATTTATTCAATATTGCAATTTTACGCTATTGGAGTGGTGTTTCATATAAAATTGTGACTAGTACATTTGGCTCTTGTATTCTTTGAACCCTTTAAAAAAATCTGAATTCCTCGGCAAACAGTATGGTTGTTATTGGCAACTTGCCAACTTGTGTTGAAATCCTTGTCCTAATTTAGCTCATGTTTTATATTGCAAGCCTTTTTTATTTGACGTCAGTTCTAGGATATTTTAAAATTGTCGAGTTGAAAGTTTCTTTCAAAATAATGTGTGGTAAACTTTTGAGCACCATTTAGTAAAAATCAGCCCATGGGCTCATTAGATCGTCTACAATATTTCAGCACTTATTCAATAGTATTGTTTTGATGAATTTAAAAGAACTATTATGGGTTCAATCATCAGCTGTATTCACATAATACTAATAATAATGATAATGAACACTTATTTGCACCCTGTGCAAGTGGTGAGTTTATTGTCTTATGGCAATTTCTTCCAACTAACCAGTGTTTCCGGCCCAGATAAGCAATATTTGCGTGAGAAATAAATTTAAATAAATTTCTCCTCTGCTGGGAATTGAACCCAGGACTCCCGCACAGAAACCAAACGGCTTACCAACTGTGCCATGGCGGTCAGCAATAATCAACACTTCCATGCAACCTGCGCAAGTTGCAAAATTATTGTAAATTTCTTCCATCGAACCAGTGTTTCCATCCCAGACAAGCAATAATTGCATAAGATTTAATTTTACATCAATTTTCCCTCTGCTGGGGATCGGACCCAGGACGCCTGCAGAGAAACCAAATGATTTACCAACTATGCAACAGCGGTCGCCATTCATAAGTTATCAAAAGTAAATGTCAACAAAGGAAATATAACAGATTGAGATCATTATTTTATGATTTAATTAATATTTATATGTTCTTCAAAATTGTGTATTGTATGTCTCTAATTATTATGCTTTTTCAGTGCCAAGGTGGAAAATGCACATAAAGAATTTCAAAAAGCTATCGGAGCTTCTATCTGCCGTTATGTTCCTGACAAGAATGTTATAGCCGTTATATCACGTAATGAATCATGCAGGCATAGAGCGGATATGCTACAGGAAATATATTTTAGGTACAATATTTTTACAATATTATACAATATTTTTGTTGAACAATATTTTTTATTGTTTTTTTTTATGGATCACACATGCACAAGTCATGTGTTAATACTGTATAATGTGAATAGTTTAGTAATGTTTAAATAATCAAATGTGGAGGCTTCAACTTTGTGGAAATTCATATATAATCAATTATTTAAATTTAAATTAAACATAAACTATATATATATTATATATATATATATATATATATATATATATATTATATATATATATATATATATATATATATATATATATATATATATATATATATATATATATATATATATATATATATATATATATATATATATATATATATATATATATATATATATATATATATATATATATATATATATATATATATAGATCCCACTACATTTTTTGCGTCCGCCAAATATCCGACAGATCGGCGTCCACCACTTCTACTTATTATTTTAGGTTTATGTCAGTGAATTTAGAGCTATTTGTTGCTCACAATCATTGTAGCCATAAGGTTTTTCTTGTAAATTGAAAAATATAAATATTCAGTTTTATCCTATTTTGGTACGTTTGACACGTCATTTTCATACTTGCGTCCATGTGTATATTTTTTGTATATTTTACAAATATCTTCCTATAGTTTTCACGTCCATTTTTTTATCTTTATTACTGCGTCCGGTGTATATTTTTTGTATATTTTATATATTTCTTCATATAGTTTTCACGTCCATTTTTCTATCTTTATTACTACTTCCGGTGTATATTAAAAACTTTCCTATGCATAATTGACATCATACTTGCGTCCATGTGTATATTTTTCGATATTTTATATATTTCGTATATTTTATATAGTTTTCACGTCCATTTGTTCTAGCTTTATTACTACGCCTTCTGTACACAGGCGATTTCTTAGTGTGTACATAAGTGCACTACACTGCCTTCTAAAATTAATAAATATATATTATATCCAAAAAACTTATTCAAAACACTTGCCAAAATACGTTATAATGGTACCTAGTAACTTTGTTAGTAGATGCGTGTTTGTATATAGCGCCAAAATTCGTATATTATAGGATTGTGTGCATAATTTATATGAACGTAATTTTTCTACATATTATCTCATAGTAATACGAAATTTTGCCGATCCGTGATTGTGAGCGACACAGATAGCGCTTCATTGGTATGTGTTAGAAAAGGACAGAACACTGTCCCGGTCCGTGCTTTGCTCCAGACATGCGTATTGAAGACATAAATACTGTCCATAATGAGTTAACATCAACATGCGTACTAACAACATTTTACTTATTATTTGTAAGGATTATTTTACATTAACTTACGTACAATGTTATGACAAACATCTGTGGTGTGATGGTGAAGTTTGTCCGAATGTTCATTAGTGTCAGAGTAAAATTAAAAACATCTTTTGTAATATCAATAAGGATATTAAAAAAAATATATCAATTAAATTGCTCGTTCTATATTATAGGGATGTTTATTTCAATGTCGATGGACTGATATTATCAATTTAACAACTATGTTTTTTTAAATACCTACGATGTTTAGAAACATATTGTGAATTATTGTTCAATTTATTGACAGCTTACTGTTGAGTCCGACGGTGTTTTTATACGCAGTTTTGAAGAAAACTACATTATTATAACATAAGACCATCTCAATATTTTTTCAACGATGTTACACCAACAAACATTTGATCTCCTCTATCGTAGAGTTTTATACAATCGTGTAATCGAAAGGCATGCACAAATTTAAGAGCGTTGAACTTTTTTTTAAATTTTCATATAGATATCAACCGGGAGTATAACATCTAGGATTTTATGAATCTTTTATATATTTTGAAGTACTCGTATATTATACAAATAACAAAAGTTTTTATTTGATTTTTTTGTTGTGATATATTTAGTCAAAAGATAATTTTGTGTTAAAAAATGTTGGGGAAATTCATTATTTAAATATTATATAAAACACACTACATAGGTACCTACTTTGTTTAATGTCACTATTTATTAGATGAAGTACTTACGTACTAGGTACATCATATAAATTTAATATGTACCCAAACATTATTTCTTTCAAAATAAATTATAAAATAAAACAAAATTCAAAGGCTCGCCATTGAAAAAATATATATAAAATTTAAAAATAATAATAAATACTTCCTTGCACCCTGTGCATGTGGCCATTTCATTGCTATTCGACAATTTCATCTAATTTATTTACCTAGTGTTTCCAGCCCCGATAAGCAAGAGTTACGTGAGAAATAATTTTAAATAAATTTATAAACATGAATGTAGATACCTACATAATATATTATAATATTGTGTATAGGCGACTGCCATAGAAATCGTATGAAGCAATGTCGTCACTAAATTCAATTTATGTAAATTTGAGATGTACTACTACAATGTTACTATGTTTTATAGAAAATTAAATTATCTATTTGGATTGTTTCGGTTTTTTTCGATATTATTAAAAACTAAGGAAATATAGGCAGTTAAACACATAAATTTAAAAAAATGTTTTTCTTAATAAAAAATGTTTGAGAAACTCTGGAATTTTTTTGAAAAAACTCGTTTGAGATTTTGTATTTGTCTATGTTCGTACCAATTTTCAGCGTTCAAGCTTTTATGGTTTCTGAGATATATGGAAAAATAAAGTAAAAATTCAAAAGTTGATAACCCCTGACTGAAACAAAAATTCAAAATTCTGAGTATAAAAGTTTTGTAGGCCTATAACTATTTATGTATTCTGAAGTTTTGGGCTCTGTAAATTGAGCAGATCAAAAGTTATAAGGGGAGACGGACACACACACACACACACCCTCACACACACACACACATGCGCGCACGCACGCACGCACGCATGCACGCACGCACGCATGCACGCACGCACGCACGCATGCACGCACGCACGCACGCATGCACGCACGCACGCACGCACGCATGCACGCACGCACGCACGCACAAGCACACGCATACGCACACAAAACTCACACGAAATATTTTACTCCGAATTCTGAGTAAATCCGTGTATGGAACATATATGCTGTGAAGCCACTATGTTGGTGTTTTATGACTTGGAAAAGCCGTGAAAAAAGTAGACCCTGCATACAATTCTCGCGTATCCTGGCTTGAAACATTGTCGATATGTTAAGAGAACAAAGGTCTCTTAAACAAATCGACAGTTGAAATATGTAATTAAGATAAACGCAAAAAAACAATAAGAAACTAGTTGCATGTAATACATGAGATCCAACTATCGATAACGATAGTATGTTAGTTGAAGAATATGTAAGTACCAAACTATAAACCCATAAATCCAAATTATTGAATATTTTAAGATATTTTGTTTTCTATACAACAGATGTAGGTATGTATGTCAAGATAGGACAGTGTTCGGTAAATGTGGCAACACTTCCAACCTTTTCCGATCCCTGAAATATTGTTACCTACATAGGAACAAAAAACAATCGTCAATACTCTCTCGTCGTGTGTGAACGCATTGCACTGTGACAGAAAGTTATATAGTCGACTCAAGAGAAAATATACATATTTTCTACCTTTTCGCATCAATCATCGAAACTACGCGCCGTGCGCTATTTTGAATTCCTGAACCGTGTTCAGAGGAAGTTTTAAAGTGTAAATCAGTGTTGTGTCATAGAGGTTGGTGTAGTGCCCTCCGTGAAGACACTACACAAGACGAAGGAAGAAGGCTGCCAAGGTAGGTGCAATATTTTCCCTTCTCTCTATACGCAACATCTTTTGGTCCTTTCGATCCGAATTGTCCATCCTATGGTCCATTCCGAGCCTATTATCCTAAATTCCAGCCACATCGGACGTCATCAAATCGTATTTGTATGACAAAACACACGTAAATTGTGTTATTTCGTTATATTTGTAATATTTCAACATAGTATTATACATAATATTATTCTGAAATATCAATTTATTATTTGAAGACAATAGCAAACAATAACCTCGTTTTGGTCGGTGTACTACATAATTATGTAGGTAAAATTATATTTATTATTTTTTTGTGGCTATTCTATAATTATTTTATTTGTGAAACGGCAATAGTTGCTTAGTTCAGAGCAGTGTGAATTATTTTCTATGGTCAAATATCTGTAACTAACTTCACGTTGTTTACTACTGAACTGACAGCCGTACAGTACAATATTATCTAGGTACCTATATCTCGATCTTATGTTGACAAATAACAATAATAAGTGTATATTATATTATTATATTGTATGTATAGTGTAAAGTATTATATACTCCTTGTGTAGAGTTATATTATCTGTGTTTAAAATGACGAACAAAACAGTTAAGTGTTCACTTGCAGCTTTAAATTTAAAGTGTTTATTCGATTTCGCTATACAGGCGAAATTAAACCCCTCGGAATCGAACATAATAAAATTTAAAGTGCGTTATTCTGACTTAGAGAATATCAAATCCGAATTTTATGAGAATCATATTCTCATAGAAGCCGCGGCAAAGTCTGATTTCGATTCTGAGACACATAGTGATAGGTATAATCAGTTTATCGAAAACTATTATGAAATCAAACAAATATATTTTGAATTATGTAGTGATAAGCAAGTATCAAAAAATAATGAAAGCAGTAGAATTCAAAATATCAGTCTGCCACATATACCGTTGCCTACCTATAATGGTTCATATGTAGATTTCAACAATTTTATCTCGATATTCAATACATTGATTCACTCGAATAATCAGTTAAATGGCATTCAAAAAATGCATTATCTGTCCTCTTGCTTGAAGGATGATGCCTCACGTGTGATAAAACACTTATCCTTAAGCGAAGAAAACTATGATCTGGCATATAAACTTATTAATGAACGTTTTAATAATGTAAGGTTAATTGCAGATAATCATTTATCGAATTTGCTCGCCGTTAAGCCTGTGGAAAATGTATCACAGTTGCGTAATTTTCTAAATATTGTCAAGGAAAATTCGCAGGCGTTAATTTCTTTGAATATCAATGTTAATGAGTGGGACTTTATTTTGGTTCATATATTAATAAGAAAATTGTATTCTGATTTACGCTGCCGATTTGAAATAACATTGCCCAAAAATGAGATGCCAAAATTTCCCAAACTGTTACAATTTTTGGAAGATCAATGTCATGTCTTAGATGTTACTTCTGTGCAATTTTCAAAGGGAAAAACATTCAAGAGTACATTCCATTCTGTGCTACCTTCTAATAACATTAAATGTCATTTCTGCAAGAATCAAGCGCATGCAATTTTCGCATGCGAACAATTTAAAAGGCAGGACGTTAAAACACGTCGTGATTTTGTAAAGGAAAATCGACTGTGTTTCTCTTGTATGAAAAATCACGATATTAAAAATTGCAAGAGTTCCGGAAAATGTAAATTGTGTCAGTCACATAAACATAATACTTTGCTACATTTCGAAAACAAACAAATTGTTCAAACAGTTTCAGATCAAAACAAGTTAATTACATCTGCCGAAATTCATTCAGGCACAATTTCTCAAACGAAGCAAGTCATACTTGCTACAGCTCGCATACCTATTAAAGATTCATTTGGGAACTTTCATCTTGTACGGTGTCTGCTAGATAGTGGGTCAATGTCCTCCTTCATAACGGAGAGTTGCATTCAGCGTCTATCATTAAAGCGCAATAAAATTCAGGTTCCAGTGACGTCACTGGGAGGAAATATTACTCAGGTTCGCGGTTCAGTTTTTCTTACTATGAAACAACGCAGTGGTGAATTAATTTCTACTACGGCCCTAGTACTAAATCGCCTAACCAACAATATACCATCAGCCCGTGTCCCTCAAAGGGTTTTTAATGCATATAAAAATTTATCCCTTGCTGATGAATATTTTTATGAACCTGCTCAAATAGACGTTCTATTGGGAGCAGATTTGTATGCAAGTCTTTTGGATGGCTCGTCAGTTCATTTCTCAGAAGGCATACCCACGGCATTAGGAACCATCTTTGGCTATGTTATTAGTGGTCCATATGATGATTCATCTCATCGCACGTTGAGCAATAATCTTGCGATACATTCCTTCCACTCAGAAACTTCGTTAGATAAATTAATTGAAAATTTTTGGCACTCAGAAAATCTTCCTGAGGTAATGCCTTGCAACCCAGAAGATGATCAATGTGAGGAGTTTTTCATGAAAACTCTTCAAAGAATACCTAACGGTAGGTTCATGGCTAGACTGCCATTTAAGAAAATTCACCCTCAACTGGGAAATTCTTACAACGCCGCGCTGCGTAGGTTTTTAAATTTGGAAAAACGATTTTCTCAAAATGAAAACCTAAAATTCGAATATACAAATTTTATGAATGAGTATTTATCATTGGGTCATATGACTCTTTATAAGGGTGTGACTCAACCTGGTAAGCATTATTATATACCTCATCATGCCGTTTTTAAAACAACAAATCAGTCAAAAAAAATTAGGGTAGTATTTGATGCGAGTGCACAGACATCTACTTCAGTTTCTCTCAACGACTGTCTGTATGCTGGCCCCAAATTACACCGCGATATTGCAGACATCATACTTAACTTTCGTATTCATCCAATAGCTTTAATTTGCGATATTAAAATGATGTTCCGTCAGATTCTGATTGATCCCAAGGATCAGCCATATCAGTTGATTCTTTGGAGAGACTCTCCTTCAGATCCTATTAGACATTACGCCTTGTGCACAGTCACATATGGCGTGACGTCATCGCCTTATGCCTCCATGAGGGTGCTCCGTGAGCTCGCAAGGATTGGGGAGTCTCAGTTTCCTATGGCTTCGGAAGTCTTACAGTCTCAAATATTTGTTGATGACATCATCACCACTGCTGCAACACTTCAGGATGCAGTACTACTTAAGCAGGAACTTATTTCACTGCTAAAAATGGGAGGTTTCGAGCTACGTAAATGGTCATCGAATTGCAACCAGTTGCTTGAAGATGTACCAGCTGATCATTGTGAAGTGCCAAGATCTTTCGACGTTGCAGACTCGTCTCCTTGCATTAAGGTCTTAGGGATCCAGTGGGATCCATTAGCTGATGTGTTTAGGTATCGAGTGAATGTGCCCGGAGATGAATGCACCAAGAGAGCGATTTTATCTACTATTGCAAGAATATTCGATCCATTGGGTTGGATCTCTCCTATAACGTTCAAGGCAAAATTAATCATTCAGAAATTATGGTTGTTGCACACTTCTTGGGATGACATTCCGCCTCAAGAAATTGTCAAAGAATGGAAGAATTTTGTAGCTGATTTAAGTGTTATTGAGAGATTTAATATTCCAAGACAAGCATTTCACGAGGGTTTAACTGAAGTATCCATACATGGATTTTGCGATGGTTCACTCTGTGGATATGCTGCAGTCGTGTATCTTAGAACCGTGAACAATGAGGGTCAGGTGAATGTCAGCCTCTTGGCGGCTAAGTCAAAGGTAGCCCCTGTGCGCACGAAGATGACTATCCCTAGACTAGAATTAAATGCTGCATTGTTGTTAACACGTTTAATAAATTTTTGCGTTTCGTCATTCCTTGGTAGAATCAAAATTGAAAATGTAATTTGTTGGTCAGACTCCACTATTTGCCTGTCGTGGCTCCAAACCCCGCCTCACTTACTACAAATCTACGAAGGAAACCGTGTTTCCCAGATTTTAAGTTCTACGGCCCATATCACATGGAGATATGTACCATCAAAATTAAACTGCGCTGACATTTCATCTAGGGGTGCATATCCCTCTGTATTATTGGATCATGAATTGTGGTGGCATCCACCATGGCTAAAGGACTCTTTCGAAACTTGGCCGTGCCAAAAGAGAGAGTCTTTAGACTCACACAAACTCCCTGGTCTCCGTGAGACCAAGGTGATTGCTCTATGTGCAGACATGGAGGAGTCTTTTGTTATTAAATTTAGTTCCTTGCAACGACTGCAACGAACTACAGCTTACTGCATAAGATTTATCAATAATTGTCGTCACAAATTTAAAAAATGTACCGGTCCTCTTTCTGTAGAGGAGTTAAAATTATCACTCTTCAAACTTATTAAATGGGAACAATTAATTGCGTTTTCTGAACAGATAGACAAGTTGAGGAATGGCCGTCCCTGCTCCGTGAAACACTTGCAAAAATTATTTCCCTTCCTGGATAGCGAAGGTATGATACGAGTTGGAGGGAGACTGAGACATTCTACTCTTCCATATAATTCTAAATTTCCCATTCTTCTCCCTAAATCTTCTCACTTAACTAATCTGATTGTAGACAACTATCATAAGGTACATTGCCATATCGGTCCCAATGCGCTGAATGCTATTTTACAACAGCAGTTTTGGATTGTTTCTGCTCGACGTGTAATACGTAGTCGTATTCATAAGTGCGTCACGTGTTTTAAGGTAAACCCCAAGTCGGTGTGCCCTCAGATGGCAGACCTCCCATCGGACCGTGTTCGAGTCGGTCGGGTCTTCGAACGAGTCGCCACAGATTATGGTGGTCCCTTTACTATGCGAGCAAATAAAATAAGAAACTCTAAAACCTTTAAGGCCTACTTATGCATATTTGTCTGTCTGGCCACGAAGGCAGTCCATCTAGAAGTTGTGTCGGACCTCTCAACTGAGGGATTTCTTGCAGCCTTCTCGAGGTTCTCATCCCGTAGAGGACTTCCGACGTTTATTCGATCAGATTGCGGCACAAATTATGTAGGGAGTAGCAGACATCTCAATGAAGTTGATAAGTACCTCTCAAGTTCAGCAGTGCAGGAGGTATTGTCAAACAAAGCCAGCCAGCGTGGTATCACTTGGCATTTTAATGCTCCAAGTTACCCAAACAGCGGAGGATTGTTTGAAGCCGGAATTAAGGTGGCTAAAACCTTACTGAAGAGAGTAATTGGAGAGCAGATATTAACTTTGGAAGAGTTCATGACGGTTTGTGCGGAAGTAGAGGCAGTCATGAATTCAAGACCTTTAACGTCTCTGTCGGAGGACGCCTCAGAGTGGAATGTACTAACTCCAGGCCATTTTTTAATAGGTCAACCTCTTGTAGCCGTTCCTGAAAAACGTATGGATGACGTGCACGTTTCTAGACTTACACGTTACCAATTAATTAAGTCGATTTCCCAATCATTCTGGAACAGGTGGCAGCGAGAGTATCTGCATACTCTCCAGCAGAGATCTAAATGGCTTAAGGCCACGATTCCTCCAAATGTCGGAGATCTTGTTGTCATACGAGAGGACAACATGCCACCCTTGCAGTGGCGATTGGGTAGAATATCGAAGCTTGTCTCCTCTCAGGACGGAGTCACTCGTGTGGTTGAATTAAAGACACCTAGTGGTATCTTGATGAGACCAGTTTCGAAGCTATGCCCACTTCCTTGTCAAAATGACAATGATTTGTAAAGTTTAAGTTTTCCTTTATTTTGTATTAGTTAGGTATACTTTTTTTTACCTTTTTTGTTTATCTTATTTTTTTGCTTATCTTATTTTTTTTGCTTGTATGAAGGTCGTACCTTCACATGACCATTAAGTTTGGGGATTTGTTTGCTATATGTCTCCAAATTTATGTATTTTTTTATATTTCGTTATGTGTTTGTCATATAGTTTTAGAAGAGCCGTGGTATACATACCAGGCCTCTTCGGAGGGGAGGATGTTCGGTAAATGTGGCAACACTTCCAACCTTTTCCGATCCCTGAAACATTGTTACCTACATAGGAACAAAAAACAATCGTCAATACTCTCTCGTCGTGTGTGAACGCATTGCACTGTGACAGAAAGTTATATAGTCGACTCAAGAGAAAATATACATATTTTCTACCTTTTCGCATCAATCATCGAAACTACGCGCCGTGCGCTATTTTGAATTCCTGAACCGTGTTCAGAGGAAGTTTTAAAGTGTAAATCAGTGTTGTGTCATAGAGGTTGGTGTAGTGCCCTCCGTGAAGACACTACACAAGACGAAGGAAGAAGGCTGCCAAGGTAGGTGCAATATTTTCCCTTCTCTCTATACGCAACAGACAGTATGGAGGTCAGTCCTTTTTTCTAACCAGAATATGAAAACAGCATGATGGTATGATGGACGACATTATATAGAATATGATATTTGCTGCGAAGCCTCTAAGTTTGTGTTTTTTGCATGCAATAAGTCCACTATGGTAGGTATACAAAATGTTCCTAATACGCGCATCTTGGCTTAGTACTGTCGATATGTTTAGATAAATAAATTTTCTTAAACAAATCGACAGTTGGATTACATAAACATCAACCATTATACACAGTTAGTACAACATCCGCCGGGTTTGTAATATTTTTAAATTTTGTTGAAAGTATCATTAACAGATTTTTAATTATCTCAATAGAGACGAAGTTGGAATATTTATTGTAGGAGAACCGGGAAATCAAGGCACCTACCTACAGGGCTTAAATATCATTGACTCCCGACAGAAAAAAATCCAATGTTTGCGCATATGCAATAATACAAATATTCGAAAGTATCATTATTATTTATTTTCTTCGCAAATACACGATACTGTGGTGAGTTCGAAAGAGAATGTGTAACAAGAGTTAAGTAATACGATCGCTAATCAATGTGTTATCTGATCTGCGTGACAAACGGGAAGTCTATAATACAAGCCTAAATCCCTTTTACGGAAATGTAGAAATTATGTTTACCACTAACGAATTTCTATTTAAGCCGGGACGCGGCCAATCTATGGTTTGAAAAAAGGTAAAGTAATTATACTCACTCCTCAAAAATTCACTGAAAACCAATGATTTAAATAATATACGGAGTAAATGAAATGACCCTTAATAAACATTTAGTGACATCGAAAATAAACAGTCACCAAGCTTTAAAATATTCTCATATCATTTATATTAATTTAATGGATGGATGGGTCGATGGCAGAGCGGCTAGCGCGCTGGGCTGGTAATCCAGTGGTCGCGAGTTCGAATCCTGTCTCGACCGATTTCGTTTACCTATAGCACATGCATTTATTTGATTTTTTAGGGAACGTTGGAAGATGTATATGTACTTGTTTAACAAGGACATATTCATTTTTTATATTTAAAAAAAATATATATTAATAAAGATGCCGGTGTGTCGACAAAAATGCGCATGGCATGCTTTTTTATAGGATAATGCACACCCGTTCACCTGCCGATGGTTACCCCACATTGTGTGGAACGCAGTGAGGATCGATCCATGAAAGTGTACAGTATGATACCAATGATTAACAATAAAATGAATGAGTTTGTTAATTTTTTATTTATTTACATAAGGTACTAAAAATATAATAATTAAACAATAATAGTAGGTATTCAACAATCATTTCGAAATGAATGTTGTGTACTATTCAATATCATATTCTAAATAATGATAGACGACAATTTATTTATTAAATAACTGTAACACTGAAAGATAATTAATATCAATATGTTAAGTTAATTTTTTAATCAACAGATATACATATTTAGAAAATAAAACACTGAACGAAAACCAATATTAACATACGATTGAAACCTCGACTATTTTATATTATGAACATTCGATTGAAACCTTGAACAACTTAGGAACTCAAACACTGAACGAAAATGAATATCAACATTCGATTGAAAACTCGTCTATTATAAAATAAGATGATTTTTTAACCAACAGATTTTTAAAATTAGTTGCATGTAACACATGAGATCCAACTGTCGATAGCGATAGTATGTATAGTTGAAGAATAAGTATCAAACTATAAACCCATAAATATAAATTGTTTAATATTTAAAGATATTTGGTTTTCTATACAACACATTACCTAGGTATTTATTTATTTATTTATTTATTTAGGGACAAATACAGTCTTAAAATACTAAAATAGTTTAATACACTATAAAATAAAAATAAACAGACCAATTACATATGTCCACCGATATTAAATATGAAACATTTTAAACATCATTAATTTAAATATAACTAAGATGTATGTTTGCCTGTGACGGGAAAGGAAGGGAAGAGAAAAAAAAAAGATGGGAAAAGGATTGTGACAGTTAAATTATGTATGTATGTCAAGATAGGATAGTATGGATGTCAGTCCTTTGATCCTACCCAGAATATGAAAACAGCATGATGGTATGTATGTATGTTTGGAGATTAGTATCAAACAATTAAGTCTTCTTAGATATTGTGTGTAGGCGACTGCCATACAAATTGTATGAAGGAATGTCGTCACTAAATTCAATTTTTATAAAAATTGTTAAAAAGAATTTGAGATGTGCTAATACAATGGTTATATTTTTTATAGAAAATAAAATTATCTAGTTGGGGTGTTTCGGTTTGTTCAATGTTTTTAAAAAAATTTGGAAATATAGGCAGTTAAACTCATAAATTTTTCATAAAAAAATATTTTTCTTTTTAAAAAATGTTTGAGAAACCCTGGATTTTTTTTTTAATACTCATTTGATATTTTGTGTTTGTCTATATTTATACCAATTTTCAGCGTTCTAGCTTTTATGGTTTCTGAGATATATGGAAAAATATACCAAAATTTCAAAAGTTTATAACCCCTGACTGAAACAAAAATTCAAAATTCTAAGTATAAAAGTTTTGTAGGCCTATAACTTTTTATATATTCTGAAATTTTGGGCTCTGTAAATTGAGCGGATCAAAAGTTATAAGAGGGGACGGACACACAGACACACAAAACTCACATAAAATGTTCTACTCCGTATTCTGAGTAAATCCATGTAATGGAACATATATGCTGCGAGGCCTCTAGTTGATGTTATTAGCATGCAAAAAGTCCACTACGCCATAAAAAATGTTCTTTCGTACACGCATCTTGGCTTAATAAGGACGATTCATTCAGAGAATTGAATTCTCATAAACGAATCGACAGTTGGAAAATTAAATTATCTAGTTGGGGTTTTTCGGTTTTTTTCGATATTCAAAAAAATGGAAACATAGGCAGTTAAACTCATAAATTTATCATAAAAAAATATTTTTCTTTACAAAAAATGTTTGAGAAACCCTGGAATTTTTTTGAAAAAACTCATTTTAGATTTTGTATATGTCTATGTTGATTCCAATTTTCAGTGTTCTAGCTTTTATGGTTTCTGAGATATATGGAAATTTTCTATAAAAAATATTAACATTGCAATAGTAAGTAAGTAGGTACGCGCATCAGAGTAACAATAAACAAATTGATAGTTTTATGAACTATGTAAAAATAAAAGTAAGTAGGTACGCGCATAAGAAAGTAACAATAATCAAATCAACATATACCTAGTATGAACTTTGTAAAACTGAAAGTAAGTAGGTACGCGCACGAGAGAGAGTAGGTATCAATACATATATCGACAGTTGTATGAAGTCGTAAAAATAAAAGTAAGTAGGTACGCGCTTTTTCAAGGCAATATTTAAAATGCGTTGTATTGTATTCATTTTATCGCGAAGGTCACAGAGACATGGTTGAAGAGTATTGAGCGCGGACGCAAGACGATCGGAGCCATATATATAAATCACCTTCAAAATATACTCCGAACAAATCTCCGTGCGGCCAAGGTCAACATGTAATATTTTGCCGCGGATGCAAAACGATCGGTGGCTTAGTAAAAATATACACCTTCAAAATATACACTAAATAAATCTCCGTGCGGCCAATGGTTGAACTAATAATATTCATTTCAAGATATTTTGATATTTTTTTTGCTTCCATGTAAATTTTTGCCAGTTGATTCTCTATGGTATAAGCAACAGAATGGTAGTTTTTGGCGTGAAAATTATCTTGCGTCCGTATACCGGACGCGAAAAGTTGGTGGACGCAACAACCCTATACGAATTTCACATAGGTGACGCAACAAGTATTGCGGGATATATATATATATATATATATATATATATATATATATATATATATATATATATATATATATATATATATATATATATATATATATATATATATATATATATATATATATATATATATATATATATATATATATATATATATATATATATATATATATATATATATATATATATATATATATATATATATATATATATATATATATATATATATATATATATATATATATATATATATATATATATATATATATATATATATATATATATATATATATATATATATATATATATATATATATATATATATATATATATATATATATATATATATATATATATATATATATATATATATATATATATATATATATATATAGTTTGTGTTTAATTTAAATATAGTTTGTGTTTAATTTAAATTTAAATAATTGATTAGTAATGTTTAAATGAAATAAAATTAATTTGGATAGACCAGTAACTTTTGTCTTAACTGGATGACTTTGAAACTTTTGAGTTGCTATATGTACATACACACGAAAAATACCATTAATTCGGGGACGTCCTTAGAATATTTGAGAGCTAGTCATATATAATGTTGTATACCATGACATGTGTGTGTATGCACTTACAAGTTTTTTATATGTTCCTATTATATATTGTTCCTATTAGTTTAGCATCCATTATATTTGTTTTTCTTTTATTTTGACATTTTATACACTTAACACAGGTTGTTTTCTTAGTGGTGTATTGCAGATAATACTAATAATATTTTTTATAGTATCGTTTAATGATTCACTGATTATTCCAAGGCCGCTGATATTTCAGTCTTATATTGCTCTACGAAACAAAGCTGTTTTTAGTCCTTCAGAGAAAGTGCTCTTGCTTTGAGCTCTGCGGACATCTGGAGGCAACCTATTCCACTTATAGGACTACTCACACCAAAGCATCAATCATAGTAAGACACCTTGTTGGATCTGTCCAACTGCTTTAGGGAGGTGTTATTCTGTGATCCTGACGGAATGTTTAAATGCATAAATAAATATATATTGTCAAATTTTTCATATATATATATATATATATATATATATATATATATATATATATATATATATATATATATATATATATATATATATATATATATATATATATATATATATATATATATATATATATATATATATATATATATATATATATGTATATATATATATATATATATATGTATATATATATATATATATATATATATATATATATATATATATATATATATATATATAGTTTGTGTTTAATTTAAATTTAAATAATTGATTAGTAATGTTTAAATGAAATAAAATTAATTTGGATAGACCAGTAACTTTTGTCTTAACTGGATGACTTTGAAACTTTTGAGTTGCTATATGTACATACACACGAAAAATACCATTAATTCGGGGACGTCCTTAGAATATTTGAGAGCTAGTCATATATAATGTTGTATACCATGACATGTGTGTGTATGCACTTACAAGTTTTTTATATGTTCCTATTATATATTGTTCCTATTAGTTTAGCATCCATTATATTTGTTTTTCTTTTATTTTGACATTTTATACACTTAACACAGGTTGTTTTCTTAGTGGTGTATTGCAGATAATACTAATAATATTTTTTATAGTATCGTTTAATGATTCACTGATTATTCCAAGGCCGCTGATATTTCAGTCTTATATTGCTCTACGAAACAAAGCTGTTTTTAGTCCTTCAGAGAAAGTGCTCTTGCTTTGAGCTCTGCGGACATCTGGAGGCAACCTATTCCACTTATAGGACTACTCACACCAAAGCATCAATCATAGTAAGACACCTTGTTGGATCTGTCCAACTGCTTTAGGGAGGTGTTATTCTGTGATCCTGACGGAATGTTTAAATGCATAAATAAATATATATTGTCAAATTTTTCATATATATATATATATATATATATATATATATATATATATATATATATATATATATATATATATATATATATATATATATATATATATATATATATATATATATATATATATATATATGTATATATATATATATATATATATATATGTATATATATATATATATATATATATATATATATATATATATATATATATATATATATATAGTTTGTGTTTAATTTAAATTTAAATAATTGATTAGTAATGTTTAAATGAAATAAAATTAATTTGGATAGACCAGTAACTTTTGTCTTAACTGGATGACTTTGAAACTTTTGAGTTGCTATATGTACATACACACGAAAAATACCATTAATTCGGGGACGTCCTTAGAATATTTGAGAGCTAGTCATATATAATGTTGTATACCATGACATGTGTGTGTATGCACTTACAAGTTTTTTATATGTTCCTATTATATATTGTTCCTATTAGTTTAGCATCCATTATATTTGTTTTTCTTTTATTTTGACATTTTATACACTTAACACAGGTTGTTTTCTTAGTGGTGTATTGCAGATAATACTAATAATATTTTTTATAGTATCGTTTAATGATTCACTGATTATTCCAAGGCCGCTGATATTTCAGTCTTATATTGCTCTACGAAACAAAGCTGTTTTTAGTCCTTCAGAGAAAGTGCTCTTGCTTTGAGCTCTGCGGACATCTGGAGGCAACCTATTCCACTTATAGGACTACTCACACCAAAGCATCAATCATAGTAAGACACCTTGTTGGATCTGTCCAACTGCTTTAGGGAGGTGTTATTCTGTGATCCTGACGGAATGTTTAAATGCATAAATAAATATATATTGTCAAATTTTTCATATCAACCTCAAGTCAGTGGATATCCTTCATTGCTAATGGATCGAGAAGAATGATATATTCTTACAGAAGAATCAAGAATTATAATATTCATTTTGATTGAGTAGTCTAATTAAATTTTTTTTTTTCAGGAATTTGTCTCAAAAAGTTTTATTATTAAAACGCACAGAAGAAGCGGCTAGACAATTGGAATCTACAAAACTGCAACACACGCAAGGAGGGTAAGAAAAATATTCAAGCTTTAAAAATGAAGACTGTTGCATTGTTTTATCTGGGTTATTTGACTAATTTTAATAATTAAATGGGTGGTGGCAGAGCAGTTAGCGCGCTGGGTTAGTAATCCAGTGGTTGCGAATTTGAATCCTGCCTGATTTCGTTCACCTGTATACAAGCATTTAAGCTTAGTTTAGGGAATGTATGAGGATGTATATGTATTTGTTTCAAGGACATATTCATTCGTTTTTAAAAAAATATATTTATACACCGTATCATGTATATCATCTATTTTCACAATTTTCGAGTACATTCGCAATAGTTGTAATGTGGAAAGTGTATACTGTAAGCTTGTTGGTTTCTTATATGAAGTAGGTAGTTACTAAGTTCTAAGAACATATGTAGTTAGCCATAACACTCATTTTTGCATACACAGAAATTTTTACAATACTTTTTTCTGCATATCTTCCCATTCAAGCCTTCTTATATGATTTATGTTTCTTCAATAAAAGTAGATTGATTTCATTTTTGACATTCCTGGTTTATACTTAAACAGTGTGAATATTTTCAGGTATACTGATGAATTTATTGTACGTGAAGACTTAATGGGATTGGCAATTGGTGCTCATGGTGCTAACATACATCAAGCTCGTAAAGTTGATGGAATCACTAATATTGAATTGGAAGAGTCAACTTGTACGTTTAAGATCTGCGGGGAGGTTAGAATATGTTTATATTCCATATACGGTTTTCAATTTTTTAAGTATTTTAAAACTAGACGGACAAAGAATATTCCATATTATTCATCATCATAACCTTGACAGCCCGGACAGGCCTTGGCTAAATCCGGCAGTCTATTCCATTTCTGCCTTTCCGTAGTCTTTGTTTTCCAGTTTCAATATCAGTGCTAATAGAGTCCATTCATCTCAATTTGGGCCTTCTTGGTCTTCTTCCTTGTTGTGTGGAGATGAGAGACGTTGTCCATTTTTATTATGTGACACTCCATGTCAGGCATTCCACCTTGATAGAACTGATCACACTGCGTTGTCCATATATATCATATAACTCTGTTGTATAGACGACGCCAACAGCCAGTATCTCTCCCCTTAGAACATTTAATACCCAGTCTTCAAAGGCATATGTCAGGATTAGCTTTATTTGAGTTTTATGGAATAAAATTTGATATTATGTATTAATCAGTAATACCAAATGCAGACTCAAGATAGGAGAGCTCACGAACGAATTTACTGTTTCTCAAGGTCTCAAACAAGGTGACGGACTAGCTCCCACACTTTTCAACCTGGCTCTAGAATATGTTATAAGGAAGACATATCATAATAACACTAACCCCAACATATACTTCCAAAGCAGCCACTGATGGAGATCGCGATACCACTTACACGCCGAGGATGCTATAGGACCCATTGGTCCTGTTCACCCCCGTACGCGGCCGCAACGTCGGACAACACAAATATCCGCTATCCATCGGGTTCAACCACTGCCCCCGAGAATCCAATCTCAAACGGCGGGGCAACCGCTCAAGATCGGCAGCAGGGACAAGCCCCCAAGCACACCGATCGAAAGGAAGGGCTTGTCCTCGCACCCCTCGGTCCTCATGTTGGCGTCCGAAGGTTCCGCGGGCTAACACCGGGGGCATCCGACGCAATCATCACCTGTCAGATTTGACGTCACTTGTCAACACAGGATATCTGACCCGACATCTGCGCTGGCGGTGTGCCCGAACCATACAACATTCGCCACAGTTGACGAGTCACTGCCGAGCGAGACTAAAGGCGTTCGTCCTGCTCTTCTCTAAGTACAGAATTGAAGGGGGCACAACAGCGTCGGCCGCCCACTCCCCCCTTTACTGCCTAGGTCCTTCAGATTGTAGGGTATGCTGATGACCTCAATATAGTAGGAAGATCCCTATTAGCAGTGCAAGAAGTTTTCGAGCCCTTGGAAACAGCAGCCAAAGAAATGGGACTAGCAATAAATGAAGATAAAACAAAAATCATGAAGCAATCTAGAAACACGACCAACAATCCACAACATACTGTAAAATTCAAAGATAAATGTAATTTTGAGATGGTGGATGACTTCAGCTACCTGGGTTCCAATATAACAAAAGAAAACGAAGACTATGCAGAAATTAAACGAAGAGTCGCAACAGGAAACAAGGCATTCTTCTCTCTTCCAGTGCTGAAGTCAAGAAGTGTTCACAAAAAAAACCAAAATCACCCTTTACAAAACAATCATTAGAACAGTTGTGACATACGGGTGTGAGGCGTGGACAATGACGAAAAAGTCCGCAGAGGTACTGGACACCTCTGAGAGGAGGGTGCTGCGTAGAATACTGGGGCCCGTGAATGATGGCGAAGCCTGGAGAGTGCGCTACAACGATGAGCTGTACAGCATCTACAAGGCACCCAGAATATCTGTACATGCCAGACTGAACAGGCTAAGATGGGCCGGACATGTGCAGAGAATGCCGTCATCACGTGCACCAAAAAGGATCCTGGAAGGGCACCCAGGTGGAAGAAGGAAAGTCGGGAGGCCAAGGCTGCGGTGGGAGGACAAAGTTAGGAGGGATGCTGCCGAACTGCTCCAGGCAACAAATTGAAAGGCTGAGGCGGGAGACAGGAGGGGTTGGAGGCGAAAAATCATGGAGGCCAAGGCTCGATATGGGCCGTAGAGCCATCGAAGAAGAAGATTATGTATTAATCTATTTAAAATAAACAACAAAGAAATCTGTTATATCTGAACTAAAGAAATTTGTTACAACTAAACTTTCACGTACCTTGCAGAAGCATCAGAGCATAGGATATTTTTACTGTAACAATTCTCTTAAAAATGCACATCAAAACTCTGGGCTGCGTTCACAATGAACGTCGAGTGCACTTAGTGAAGTTCTAAGCCGTTCAGAATGACCGGAAACAGACACGGTCACATTCAGATTTAACGTCGAGCGTATGCTCCATATGCTCTGTATAATCGTCGGGTGAAAAACGCTCCGACAGTTATAGTATCTGTTGACTTCTATTTTCTCTGTACTAAGATGACTTCCATTTGCTTTCGTGGTGTCTATTATGTCAGTTGACATTATATATGATGACAATATGCTTTCACAAAGACGTTAAATAAAATATCATTCAAAAGTTTTCAATTCAGAGAACATTATTTACTCCACTGCCCAATTGTTGTCTTTCGATGAAAATATAACCTAAAAAGACACTTGTATTATAAATGACATTTGACATTTTAAACGTCTGATGCGTTCAGATTGAAATGCCGCTAGAAAGCGTTCAGTGAGATTGGTTTGAAAAATGCCATAATTTGCAACTTCAGATACATTCGACACTCAACGTCGAGTGTTCACACATGCAACAACTATATAATGTGTATTCCTTTTAAAAAATTTTGATATAGTTCGTATGTACAGGAGCATAATGCATAGAATGTTGTTGAATAATAGAACAGTGTGAATAGAATGGAGTGTTTTTGATATAGTTGGTATGTACAGGAGCATAATGCATAGAATGTTGTTGAATAATAGAACAGTGTGAATAGAATGGAGTGTTTTTGATATAGTTCGTATGTACAGGAGCATAATGCATAGAATGTTGTTGAATAATAGAACAGTGTGAATAGAATGGAGTGTTTTTGATATAGTTGGTATGTACAGGAGCATAATGCATAGAATGTTGTTGAATAATAGAACAGTGTGAATAGAATGGAGTGTTTTTGATATAGTTCGTATGTACAGGAGCATAATGCATAGAATGTTGTTGAATAATAGAACAGTGTGAATAGAATGGAGTGTTTTTGATATAGTTGGTATGTACAGGAGCATAATGCATAGAATGTTGTTGAATAATAGAACAGTGTGAATAGAATGATATAGTTGGTATGTACAGGAGCATAATGCATAGAATGTTGTTGAATAATAGAACAGTGTGAATAGAATGATATAGTTGGTATGTACAGGAGCATAATGCATAGAATATTGTTGAATAATAGAACAGTGTGAATAGAATGATATAGTTGGTATGTACAGGAGCATAATGCATAGAATGTTGTTGAATAATAGAACAGTGTGAATAGAATGATATAGTTGGTATGTACAGGAGCATAATGCATAGAATGTTGTTGAATAATAGAACAGTGTGAATAGAATGATATAGTTGGTATGTACAGGAGCATAATGCATAGAATGTTGTTGAATAATAGAACAGTGTGAATAGAATGGAGTGTTTTTGATATAGTTCGTATGTACAGGAGCATAATGCATAGAATGTTGTTGAATAATAGAACAGTGTGAATAGAATGATATAGTTGGTATGTACAGGAGCATAATGCATAGAATGTTGTTGAATAATAGAACAGTGTGAATAGAATGATATAGTTGGTATGTACAGGAGCATAATGCATAGAATGTTGTTGAATAATAGAACAGTGTGAATAGAATGATATAGTTGGTATGTACAGGAGCATAATGCATAGAATGTTGTTGAATAATAGAACAGTGTGAATAGAATGATATAGTTGGTATGTACAGGAGCATAATGCATAGAATGTTGTTGAATAATAGAACAGTGTGAATAGAATGATATAGTTGGTATGTACAGGAGCATAATGCATAGAATGTTGTTGAATAATAGAACAGTGTGAATAGAATGATATAGTTGGTATGTACAGGAGCATAATGCATAGAATGTTGTTGAATAATAGAACAGTGTGAATAGAATGATATAGTTGGTATGTACAGGAGCATAATGCATAGAATGTTGTTGAATAATAGAACAGTGTGAATAGAATGATATAGTTGGTATGTACAGGAGCATAATGCATAGAATGTTGTTGAATAATAGAACAGTGTGAATAGAATGATATAGTTGGTATGTACAGGAGCATAATGCATAGAATGTTGTTGAATAATAGAACAGTGTGAATAGAATGATATAGTTGGTATGTACAGGAGCATAATGCATAGAATGTTGTTGAATAATAGAACAGTGTGAATAGAATGATATAGTTGGTATGTACAGGAGCATAATGCATAGAATGTTGTTGAATAATAGAACAGTGTGAATAGAATGATATAGTTGGTATGTACAGGAGCATAATGCATAGAATGTTGTTGAATAATAGAACAGTGTGAATAGAATGATATAGTTGGTATGTACAGGAGCATAATGCATAGAATGTTGTTGAATAATAGAACAGTGTGAATAGAATGATATAGTTGGTATGTACAGGAGCATAATGCATAGAATGTTGTTGAATAATAGAACAGTGTGAATAGAATGATATAGTTGGTATGTACAGGAGCATAATGCATAGAATGTTGTTGAATAATAGAACAGTGTGAATAGAATGATATAGTTGGTATGTACAGGAGCATAATGCATAGAATGTTGTTGAATAATAGAACAGTGTGAATAGAATGGAGTGTTTTTGATATAGTTGGTATGTACAGGAGCATAATGCATAGAATGTTGTTGAATAATAGAACAGTGTGAATAGAATGGAGTGTTTTTGATATAGTTCGTATGTACAGGAGCATAATGCATAGAATGTTGTTGAATAATAGAACAGTGTGAATAGAATGGAGTGTTTTTGATATAGTTGGTATGTACAGGAGCATAATGCATAGAATGTTGTTGAATAATAGAACAGTGTGAATAGAATGGAGTGTTTTTGATATAGTTGGTATGTACAGGAGCATAATGCATAGAATGTTGTTGAATAATAGAACAGTGTGAATAGAATGGAGTGTTTTTGATATAGTTCGTATGTACAGGAGCATAATGCATAGAATGTTGTTGAATAATAGAACAGTGTGAATAGAATGGAGTGTTTTTGATATAGTTGGTATGTACAGGAGCATAATGCATAGAATGTTGTTGAATAATAGAACAGTGTGAATAGAATGGAGTGTTTTTGATATAGTTCGTATGTACAGGAGCATAATGCATAGAATGTTGTTGAATAATAGAACAGTGTGAATAGAATGATATAGTTGGTATGTACAGGAGCATAATGCATAGAATGTTGTTGAATAATAGAACAGTGTGAATAGAATGATATAGTTGGTATGTACAGGAGCATAATGCATAGAATGTTGTTGAATAATAGAACAGTGTGAATAGAATGATATAGTTGGTATGTACAGGAGCATAATGCATAGAATGTTGTTGAATAATAGAACAGTGTGAATAGAATGATATAGTTGGTATGTACAGGAGCATAATGCATAGAATGTTGTTGAATAATAGAACAGTGTGAATAGAATGATATTGTTGGTATGTACAGGAGCATAATGCATAGAATGTTGTTGAATAATAGAACAGTGTGAATAGAATGATATAGTTGGTATGTACAGGAGCATAATGCATAGAATGTTGTTGAATAATAGAACAGTGTGAATAGAATGATATAGTTGGTATGTACAGGAGCATAATGCATAGAATGTTGTTGAATAATAGAACAGTGTGAATAGAATGGAGTGTTTTTGATATAGTTCGTATGTACAGGAGCATAATGCATAGAATGTTGTTGAATAATAGAACAGTGTGAATAGAATGGAGTGTTTTTGATATAGTTGGTATGTACAGGAGCATAATGCATAGAATGTTGTTGAATAATAGAACAGTGTGAATAGAATGGAGTGTTTTTGATATAGTTGGTATGTACAGGAGCATAATGCATAGAATGTTGTTGAATAATAGAACAGTGTGAATAGAATGGAGTGTTTTTGATATAGTTCGTATGTACAGGAGCATAATGCATAGAATGTTGTTGAATAATAGAACAGTGTGAATAGAATGGAGTGTTTTTGATATAGTTGGTATGTACAGGAGCATAATGCATAGAATGTTGTTGAATAATAGAACAGTGTGAATAGAATGGAGTGTTTTTGATATAGTTGGTATGTACAGGAGCATAATGCATAGAATGTTGTTGAATAATAGAACAGTGTGAATAGAATGGAGTGTTTTTGATATAGTTCGTATGTACAGGAGCATAATGCATAGAATGTTGTTGAATAATAGAACAGTGTGAATAGAATGGAGTGTTTTTGATATAGTTGGTATGTACAGGAGCATAATGCATAGAATGTTGTTGAATAATAGAACAGTGTGAATAGAATGGAGTGTTTTTGA
The DNA here is from genome assembly GCA_963576475.1 of Molanna angustata. NCBI lineage: Eukaryota > Metazoa > Arthropoda > Insecta > Trichoptera > Molannidae > Molanna > Molanna angustata. Next base: position 26,168,522 of record OY754976.1, read on the forward strand.
TATAGTTCGTATGTACAGGAGCATAATGCATAGAATGTTGTTGAATAATAGAACAGTGTGAATAGAATGATATAGTTGGTATGTACAGGAGCATAATGCATAGAATGTTGTTGAATAATAGAACAGTGTGAATAGAATGATATAGTTGGTATGTACAGGAGCATAATGCATAGAATGTTGTTGAATAATAGAACAGTGTGAATAGAATGGAGTGTTTTTGATATAGTTGGTATGTACAGGAGCATAATGCATAGAATGTTGTTGAATAATAGAACAGTGTGAATAGAATGATATAGTTGGTATGTACAGGAGCATAATGCATAGAATGTTGTTGAATAATAGAACAGTGTGAATAGAATGATATAGTTGGTATGTACAGGAGCATAATGCATAGAATGTTGTTGAATAATAGAACAGTGTGAATAGAATGATATAGTTGGTATGTACAGGAGCATAATGCATAGAATGTTGTTGAATAATAGAACAGTGTGAATAGAATGATATAGTTGGTATGTACAGGAGCATAATGCATAGAATGTTGTTGAATAATAGAACAGTGTGAATAGAATGATATAGTTGGTATGTACAGGAGCATAATGCATAGAATGTTGTTGAATAATAGAACAGTGTGAATAGAATGATATAGTTGGTATGTACAGGAGCATAATGCATAGAATGTTGTTGAATAATAGAACAGTGTGAATAGAATGATATAGTTGGTATGTACAGGAGCATAATGCATAGAATGTTGTTGAATAATAGAACAGTGTGAATAGAATGATATAGTTGGTATGTACAGGAGCATAATGCATAGAATGTTGTTGAATAATAGAACAGTGTGAATAGAATGATATAGTTGGTATGTACAGGAGCATAATGCATAGAATGTTGTTGAATAATAGAACAGTGTGAATAGAATGATATAGTTGGTATGTACAGGAGCATAATGCATAGAATGTTGTTGAATAATAGAACAGTGTGAATAGAATGATATAGTTGGTATGTACAGGAGCATAATGCATAGAATGTTGTTGAATAATAGAACAGTGTGAATAGAATGATATAGTTGGTATGTACAGGAGCATAATGCATAGAATGTTGTTGAATAATAGAACAGTGTGAATAGAATGATATAGTTGGTATGTACAGGAGCATAATGCATAGAATGTTGTTGAATAATAGAACAGTGTGAATAGAATGATATAGTTGGTATGTACAGGAGCATAATGCATAGAATGTTGTTGAATAATAGAACAGTGTGAATAGAATGATATAGTTGGTATGTACAGGAGCATAATGCATAGAATGTTGTTGAATAATAGAACAGTGTGAATAGAATGGAGTGTTTTTGATATAGTTCGTATGTACAGGAGCATAATGCATAGAATGTTGTTGAATAATAGAACAGTGTGAATAGAATGGAGTGTTTTTGATATAGTTGGTATGTACAGGAGCATAATGCATAGAATGTTGTTGAATAATAGAACAGTGTGAATAGAATGGAGTGTTTTTGATATAGTTGGTATGTACAGGAGCATAATGCATAGAATGTTGTTGAATAATAGAACAGTGTGAATAGAATGGAGTGTTTTTGATATAGTTCGTATGTACAGGAGCATAATGCATAGAATGTTGTTGAATAATAGAACAGTGTGAATAGAATGGAGTGTTTTTGATATAGTTGGTATGTACAGGAGCATAATGCATAGAATGTTGTTGAATAATAGAACAGTGTGAATAGAATGGAGTGTTTTTGATATAGTTGGTATGTACAGGAGCATAATGCATAGAATGTTGTTGAATAATAGAACAGTGTGAATAGAATGGAGTGTTTTTGATATAGTTCGTATGTACAGGAGCATAATGCATAGAATGTTGTTGAATAATAGAACAGTGTGAATAGAATGGAGTGTTTTTGATATAGTTGGTATGTACAGGAGCATAATGCATAGAATGTTGTTGAATAATAGAACAGTGTGAATAGAATGGAGTGTTTTTGATATAGTTCGTATGTACAGGAGCATAATGCATAGAATGTTGTTGAATAATAGAACAGTGTGAATAGAATGATATAGTTGGTATGTACAGGAGCATAATGCATAGAATGTTGTTGAATAATAGAACAGTGTGAATAGAATGATATAGTTGGTATGTACAGGAGCATAATGCATAGAATGTTGTTGAATAATAGAACAGTGTGAATAGAATGATATAGTTGGTATGTACAGGAGCATAATGCATAGAATGTTGTTGAATAATAGAACAGTGTGAATAGAATGATATAGTTGGTATGTACAGGAGCATAATGCATAGAATGTTGTTGAATAATAGAACAGTGTGAATAGAATGATATAGTTGGTATGTACAGGAGCATAATGCATAGAATGTTGTTGAATAATAGAACAGTGTGAATAGAATGATATAGTTGGTATGTACAGGAGCATAATGCATAGAATGTTGTTGAATAATAGAACAGTGTGAATAGAATGATATAGTTGGTATGTACAGGAGCATAATGCATAGAATGTTGTTGAATAATAGAACAGTGTGAATAGAATGGAGTGTTTTTGATATAGTTCGTATGTACAGGAGCATAATGCATAGAATGTTGTTGAATAATAGAACAGTGTGAATAGAATGGAGTGTTTTTGATATAGTTGGTATGTACAGGAGCATAATGCATAGAATGTTGTTGAATAATAGAACAGTGTGAATAGAATGGAGTGTTTTTGATATAGTTGGTATGTACAGGAGCATAATGCATAGAATGTTGTTGAATAATAGAACAGTGTGAATAGAATGGAGTGTTTTTGATATAGTTCGTATGTACAGGAGCATAATGCATAGAATGTTGTTGAATAATAGAACAGTGTGAATAGAATGGAGTGTTTTTGATATAGTTGGTATGTACAGGAGCATAATGCATAGAATGTTGTTGAATAATAGAACAGTGTGAATAGAATGGAGTGTTTTTGATATAGTTCGTATGTACAGGAGCATAATGCATAGAATGTTGTTGAATAATAGAACAGTGTGAATAGAATGATATAGTTGGTATGTACAGGAGCATAATGCATAGAATGTTGTTGAATAATAGAACAGTGTGAATAGAATGATATAGTTGGTATGTACAGGAGCATAATGCATAGAATGTTGTTGAATAATAGAACAGTGTGAATAGAATGATATAGTTGGTATGTACAGGAGCATAATGCATAGAATGTTGTTGAATAATAGAACAGTGTGAATAGAATGATATAGTTGGTATGTACAGGAGCATAATGCATAGAATGTTGTTGAATAATAGAACAGTGTGAATAGAATGATATAGTTGGTATGTACAGGAGCATAATGCATAGAATGTTGTTGAATAATAGAACAGTGTGAATAGAATGATATAGTTGGTATGTACAGGAGCATAATGCATAGAATGTTGTTGAATAATAGAACAGTGTGAATAGAATGATATAGTTGGTATGTACAGGAGCATAATGCATAGAATGTTGTTGAATAATAGAACAGTGTGAATAGAATGGAGTGTTTTTGATATAGTTCGTATGTACAGGAGCATAATGCATAGAATGTTGTTGAATAATAGAACAGTGTGAATAGAATGGAGTGTTTTTGATATAGTTGGTATGTACAGGAGCATAATGCATAGAATGTTGTTGAATAATAGAACAGTGTGAATAGAATGGAGTGTTTTTGATATAGTTGGTATGTACAGGAGCATAATGCATAGAATGTTGTTGAATAATAGAACAGTGTGAATAGAATGGAGTGTTTTTGATATAGTTCGTATGTACAGGAGCATAATGCATAGAATGTTGTTGAATAATAGAACAGTGTGAATAGAATGGAGTGTTTTTGATATAGTTGGTATGTACAGGAGCATAATGCATAGAATGTTGTTGAATAATAGAACAGTGTGAATAGAATGGAGTGTTTTTGATATAGTTGGTATGTACAGGAGCATAATGCATAGAATGTTGTTGAATAATAGAACAGTGTGAATAGAATGGAGTGTTTTTGATATAGTTCGTATGTACAGGAGCATAATGCATAGAATGTTGTTGAATAATAGAACAGTGTGAATAGAATGGAGTGTTTTTGATATAGTTGGTATGTACAGGAGCATAATGCATAGAATGTTGTTGAATAATAGAACAGTGTGAATAGAATGGAGTGTTTTTGATATAGTTCGTATGTACAGGAGCATAATGCATAGAATGTTGTTGAATAATAGAACAGTGTGAATAGAATGATATAGTTGGTATGTACAGGAGCATAATGCATAGAATGTTGTTGAATAATAGAACAGTGTGAATAGAATGATATAGTTGGTATGTACAGGAGCATAATGCATAGAATGTTGTTGAATAATAGAACAGTGTGAATAGAATGGAGTGTTTTTGATATAGTTGGTATGTACAGGAGCATAATGCATAGAATGTTGTTGAATAATAGAACAGTGTGAATAGAATGATATAGTTGGTATGTACAGGAGCATAATGCATAGAATGTTGTTGAATAATAGAACAGTGTGAATAGAATGATATAGTTGGTATGTACAGGAGCATAATGCATAGAATGTTGTTGAATAATAGAACAGTGTGAATAGAATGATATAGTTGGTATGTACAGGAGCATAATGCATAGAATGTTGTTGAATAATAGAACAGTGTGAATAGAATGATATAGTTGGTATGTACAGGAGCATAATGCATAGAATGTTGTTGAATAATAGAACAGTGTGAATAGAATGATATAGTTGGTATGTACAGGAGCATAATGCATAGAATGTTGTTGAATAATAGAACAGTGTGAATAGAATGATATAGTTGGTATGTACAGGAGCATAATGCATAGAATGTTGTTGAATAATAGAACAGTGTGAATAGAATGATATAGTTGGTATGTACAGGAGCATAATGCATAGAATGTTGTTGAATAATAGAACAGTGTGAATAGAATGATATAGTTGGTATGTACAGGAGCATAATGCATAGAATGTTGTTGAATAATAGAACAGTGTGAATAGAATGATATAGTTGGTATGTACAGGAGCATAATGCATAGAATGTTGTTGAATAATAGAACAGTGTGAATAGAATGATATAGTTGGTATGTACAGGAGCATAATGCATAGAATGTTGTTGAATAATAGAACAGTGTGAATAGAATGATATAGTTGGTATGTACAGGAGCATAATGCATAGAATGTTGTTGAATAATAGAACAGTGTGAATAGAATGATATAGTTGGTATGTACAGGAGCATAATGCATAGAATGTTGTTGAATAATAGAACAGTGTGAATAGAATGGAGTGTTTTTGCTGTCTGTTATTTTGGAATTTTATTCTTTTTTTTTTCTTTCATGTATAGCTATTTTTATTTTGTTTTTATGTAAGTGCTCTGATAAGTGTATTAACAGTGAATAAATAAATTGTCTGGCATATAGTAATTTAACAAATCGTAGAAGGCCCTTGGACTTATCATAATTTGACTGTTATTTTTCAGAGTGATGAGGCTGTAAAGAGGGCGCGGTCAATGTTGGAATACAGCGAAGACTTGCTCCAGGTACCCCGGGAGTTGGTCGGGAAGGTCATCGGGAAGAACGGACGTACCATACAGGAGATGGTGGACAAGAGTGGTGTTGTTAGAGTGAGTACTGTGAGCACTGAGATACCTTTGTATCTATTTTTTACTTATTATCATTAATTTAATTTTTTTAAATATTACTATTGTCTATTGAAAGACTTGTCCAGATATGGATGAAGGCGACGGCCATTGCATATAGACGACTACAACGTGTTCACTAATTTTGTTACCATCTTTCGACGTTATTGGCACTCAGTAATCAGCGTACATCAAATACCGACCGCCGTGGCATAGTGGTAAGTCTTTTGACTTCTGTGCTGGCGTTCTGGGTTCGATAACTTGCAGGAAGGAATTTATTTAAAATTATTTCTCATGCAGTTATTGTTTTCTGGACTAGAAACACTTGTTAGTTAGATATTTGGTAATAAACCACTTGCAAGGAAGTGTTCATAAGTAAATAAGGGACATGATGTTTTACGTATCTGCCATTCAATTTTATTTTTATAGATCACTCGATGAATGTTTTTTTTAAATTCTACTGTAATGTGCTGTTAAAATGATTTGTGTCAAATTATTTATTAAATTTTCTTTTGGTGAATTCAGAAACAACTTTACAATAATTATAGACTGGTTCTGTTTAAAAAAATGGTATTTTAGTTTTTATTTTCAGTATTCTAATAGTTATATCATTACTTGTGTAGGATATATAAGGAAAAACGTATTTGTTATTTTTTCAGTATTCTAATAGTTATATCATTACTTGTGTAGGATATATAAGGAAAAACGTATTTGTTATTTTTTCAGTATTCTAATAGTTATATCATTACTTGTGTAGGATATATAAGGAAAAACGTATTTGTTATTTTTTCAGAATAGTTATCTCTTTAAAAACAACAATTTCGTTGGGTTCAGTTTCCTGTGATGATAAATGAAATGTATCTTTTTTACTTGGCTAATCTGGGGATGATGTAAATTATATTTCAGTTCTTCTACATATTATGTATATACATTTACAGATAATAATTAAATAATGTGTACAATATTTAAATGTTATGTATCTCTTATTTATGATAATGCAACAAAATGTTTACGTTATTTTTTATATCATACCTTAAATTGTATCATTTTTAATAATGACAATTATAGTAGTAGCTATGAATACATAAATAAATTAATACATATATATACATAAATTTAAAATTTTAGGTACTAAATATTTACTTAGTTAAACAATTTTCCCTCTGTTTTGATGACATTTTAGGTTAAAATTGAAGGAGATAATGAACCTCACCCTACGATACCACGTGAAGAAGGTCATGTTCCATTTGTTTTTGTTGGTACGATGGAAAGCATTGCTAATGCTAAAATACTATTGGAATATTATTTATCACACCTAAAAGTAAGTAGATCAGATCTATGTTCATTATAATTATTATTATATTACATTTTTATGGGTTTTTTGAACTCAATTAAAATATTTTTAAACGGGATATAATACCTGAAATAATGACTATAATTTATAGTATACATAGGTGGCCAGTTGATGTATTACTTCATCATTGCACAATAAGTTTTATTATTGCATAAATTTGCTTCATAATTACCTTCTTGTTTTATACTTCATGGTATCATCATCATATATTTAACCCTTTTGAATAATTTGTTTTATACTAGTATTTATATATGTTTTATCATGTCCAATTACTGTGTATTTCACTATGTATAGAAGTATTTACAATTGAATTTCGATACGGCGCGATGCGAAGCGATCGTGATCAGTTGGTTTGATATTTTCGCGCGAATTGATAGCGGTGCCATTGTATTTTGACATGTCAGAAACAGAAATTTTAATTACTGTCCATGAACGTACCATATTATGGCACAAAAGAATCATTATTATCGAACCGCGAATTTTAGGATTTGGCAAAAATAAATGGGACTACAAGTAAACACATTAATTTATTATTGCTATTTTACAATAGGATGTTGTTCAAAACACACAAAGTTTTCTCTCGCTTGCACGAATGTCAAATTTTGATATGTTTCCCAGAAAGATGTAAATTCAGTCTCATTTATTAATTAAAGATCACGTAATTCTTCATACAAATTGTAATATCCCCCATAAATATGCCTCTCTAAGTACACAATATTAGTTTCACTTCTCTGCCGTACATACTTCTTGAGTATTTTATATATGTACATCCATGACAGTAGCTGGCGGCAGAGGGAACGATTCGCGCACACGTAGGACAGAGCCGCCGCGTCGCACCGCATCGCATTGAATTCGCTTGTATCTGCACCGCATCGCTTCGCAATTGCGTTCGCTTTGAATCGCCTACGTAGAACGTAGCGTTAGTGGTAAACTACTGAGCTGGCGTTCTGGTTTCAATATCCAATTGGAGAGAAATTTATTTAAACTTATTGCTCACATTTATTATTATGGTAAATATGTTAGACGCGATGTTTGTTGTTGTCCAGGAAGTGGAACAACTACGTCAGGAGAAGCAGGAGATTGACCAGCAGCTGAGGGTGATGTCCAGTGGTGGTATGGGAAGTGGCAGCGGCATGGGAGGTCCAGGAGGCAGTGGGGGTATGGGTGGAGGTATGGGAGGTACTTACTCACAGCAACAACAGAGGAGGGCGGGTGATGACAGGCCGCGCCGGCCGCGACCTCAACCACCTGCCAGATTTAACACAGGTACATTTCAATATATTATTAATTTGTTCAGTACTTGCTCCGAAAGTAAAGAACATGAAATGATAGTATAAAATATATGATTAGTTAATTGCATATCAATAATATCTTTTCACATAAGATTCACGTAAAAATGACATATATAATACTGTATGTAACATATATTATGATGTGTATTATGGTATTATGTATGTGTTATATTGTATACTAGCCTTTATGTCCCGCCGTTGGCCAAGAATGTAAAACTGTGAATGAATAAGCAATCGTTTTTATAATATTGTCACCCAATTATTTTGCAATATCGGACTATGAAAAGTGGTTTGAAATTTGATTGAGTTTAAGCATTGTAAAATGTTCAAGTGATGACCACAACCCATTCTTTTTTATATATTGCTATAAAGTGTGAATGAAGTATAATATACAATTTCTGCACGCATGGACTACGCGAAATGGTTTTAAATATGACTGTTTATCAACGTTGTAAAGAGATTAGTTTGGCCACAACCCCCATTTTTAAATATTATCATCGAAAACAAATTGTAATATATACCTATTGAAAATTTAGTAATTTTGGATGTTGGAATGTGGTTAAAATTTGATTAAATAATGTACTGAAAAGATCTAGTGTTGGTCACATCCCATTCGTTTTTATATTTTTTCATCAAGTGTGCATTATATTTTTGCACAATTAGACTGATAGACTTTAAATTGACACAAAAGTCTACATTAACGAAGAAGAAAAAGACTTAAACTATAATAAATAGTTTTTAATTTGAATATAAACGCTGTGAAGAGTTCAGTAATGGCCACAACCCCCATTATTTAAATATCGTCAACGAAATCAAATATGAAGGTGTTGAAAATTATTCAAAATAGGATGATATAAATGGTTTAAATTTAAATAAAAAAAAGTATTGAAAAGATTTTAGTGCAGGTTACATCGTAACATCCCACATCCCATTCGTTTTTACATATGTATTTTCATCAAGTGTGCATATCGTTAATAATATTTCTGCACAATAGACTATTAGACTTAAAACTAACCCAAAAGTCTAAATAAAAAAGAGAAGAATAAGTATAAGACTATAAGAAATAGTTTGTATAAAAAACTATTTCAATGGTCTACATAAAATAAGAAAAAATACATAAAATAGAAGAATTAGACTATTGGAAATAGATTGTATAAAAACTGACTAAAAGGTCTACATAAAAGAAGAAGAATATTAATCCATAGGAAATAGTTTTGAATAAAATTCACCAAAGTTCTACATAAAATAAGAAAACGAAGAAAAAGACTAAAGGAAATAGTTTGTGTAAAAACTGTAAAGTCTACATAAAATTAAGAAGAAAAAGAATTAGACTCCATGAACCGTCGTTTCAGACCCTTCAGTACCTCCCGTCCCTTCAATCCATCATTACGTCCCTTCCAATCAGGCCCTTCAGTACCTGCCGTCCCTTCAGGCCCTTTTATACCTCCCATCCCTTCAGGCCCTTTAGTGCATCCCTTCCCTTCATTAGATCCCGTCCCTTCAGCCGCTTAAGAAAAGTTTAAATCCAGAAACCATCCTGGAAGAACCGCGGAGATGAAAGGACCTTCTTTTCCCAGGATACTCCACCTTCAAAGGTAAATTGACTAAATACACGAAGAAGAAGAAGAAAAAAGTTTAAATCCAGATACCTGCGAAGATATGGAAGGAAAATTGGACCTTCTTCTCCCAGGATAGTCCACCTTCATAGGTAAAATGACCAAATGCACGATGAAGAAGAAAAAGAAGAAGAAGAAAAAATTTTATATCCAAAAACCGTCTTCGAAGACTTGCGAAGACTTGGAAGAACAGTTGGACTTTCTTCTCCCAGGATTCTCCAACTTCATAGGTAAAATGACCAAAAATACACAAAGAAGAAGAAGAAAAAAAAGTTTAAATCCAGAAACCTGCGAAGAGATGGAAGGACAATTGGACCTTCTTCTCCCAGGTTAGTCCACCTTCATAGGTAAAATGACCAAATACACGATGAAGAAGAAGAAGAAGAAAAAAGTTTAAATCCAGGAACCGACCTGGAAGACCTGCGAAGAGATGGAGAGACAGTCGGACCTTCGTTTCCCAGGATATTCCGCTTTCATTGGTAAAATGACCAAATACACGAAGAAGAAGAAGAATAAGAAAAAAATTTAAATCCAGAAACCATCCCGGGCATACGCTCGACAATTCACCAAAGTTTCATTGTAATCGGACAAACGGTTTAGGAGCACATAGCATACATGCATCCATACATAAATAAATAAATAAAATAATTTTCCGATAGAAAATCAGTATATTGTTGATTTGTAAGTAAATAGTAATAGGTAGGTACCTACCTACAACAATGTTCTAAATAAATTCGATTCATAACTAATTTTATTTGAATATCAGAATCTTTCCGTTACCATAGTAACCATTCCAATACGTTAAAAATATCAAATGGTTTGAGACTTTTTTGAATATGTAGGTACCTACATTGGTTTGTTCAATGCCATAAAAATGAAAATTGTCAGAAAAATCAAATATTATATACAAATTATGCAATTTTATTATGCCTATATCTTTACTAATAATAAACACATATTTACAATATATGTCTTAAAACTCGCTGAAATGTCTTGTGTTTTATTTTATTATTTCATAATTACATTTATTTCAAAGGTTTATTATTTTCAAGAACATATTCATTCGGTAGGAAAATGAAATATTGTATGAAAAGATATTAGCGTGACACTGCATCAGGTATACAGGTACACGTTCGCACATAAATTAGATTTTTAGATGCTCTTGGTTTTTCAGAAGGCGTGAGACAAACACACACACACACACAGACACTAACATTTTGATTGCTTTATTACTTTAGATATGTACGCAAGATAGATTATGGATGAATGTGTTTGTGGTGTGTGCTATTAATTTAACGAATTGTTGTAATATGTATGTTTTGAAATGTTTAAAGTATGTATTGTAGTTTGTTTTGTAAGTAGTTTGTGTAACATCGATCGACATAGAACAAAAACTGAAATCTCATTTAGATGCAATAGAAATATGTGTTTTTACCACAATCTAATTGGGTAGGGCATAACATCAGTCGTCTGGGCCTACTAGTTACTATCACCAAAGGAATGATGGAAGGAAAAAAACCACAGAAGACGTTTTAGAGACAATTATATGGACCAGGTGATCACTGATGTGTGCTGTAGTAGCTTCCATGAGATAAAGATGCTAGCAGACAATAGAGATAAGTGGATAAATGCAGACCAATCTTAGGATTTGACCCAGAAAAGAAAGAAATTTCTGTTTCGATTTAACGATTTTTTTTTACAATAAGTTCTCAATGGGTATCATATAGAGAGTGCATACTATAAGTTTTGTCATGTTGTTTTTATGTATACATACCATATTACTCTTGACTTACTATGAAATTTTGTGTCCTCTGTACAGCTCAAACTGCAAGTTCAGTTGTTGAGTTTACCATAGTAATATTGAAATCCATTTATTTCTTCTCTGATTTCATCTGTTACAAAATCAAAGTGTTCACATGTTCTAGAAATTTGAGTTAAAATTTTTGGTTAAGTATGTATACAAAATGTTTTTATGCATTCAGGGATTATAAACCTTTCAAGAAGAAAAAAAATGCACACTAACCCAATCAACTTGCATTACCTACGGACGGACAGTATTTCGTGTCGCACACAGTTTTTTTTCAATCTCGTTTTAACTGAATATAATAACGGTAAAAAAAAATTTTATGATGTAGATATATCATAAAAAGATCAAAGACAAACAAAAGATTACATAAACTCAATGAAATTGAACACTTCATAATATAAACATAAGATTAATGAAGAATAATGTTATTGTAGCTATCTCCATACAAAAAAGTACATGGCGTCATCGATATGTCACGTGATCCTTCCGGCATTTGATGTAGATAAGGAATATGCGTCGATTGTGTATTGCTAAGGATCGTATTCAAAGCAGAATGTTGAGCGCGAAACAACAAAATGAACTGGCACAGTATCCCTCTTTCCTACGTGCATGCGTATTAGATCCTTACAAAGCGCGGGAGAGTGTGAATTTCGCCCGTGATGATCGATGAGATATGGGAGTAATATTCATCCAATTTTCGTCTCAATCAAGTATGAATTTACTGAGATATGAAGTTTCACAATTGTGTATAGCCATGAGGGTATGTATAGATGACGCTCGGTGTTTAGGCACGCGGCCGGTGGGCATCTATACATGACGCTCGTCTTAAAAAGGTTAACAATGCAGTAGAGTTTAGTGGTGGCCACAACATATTTGTTTTATATTTGTGATGATATCCACTATTTAATCTATATAGTTTTGATCCGTTACTAAATAAATTACAATGATCAAATTTATTACATGCAAATCTGTGCCAAACTGGTAATTTGATTTTCTGGTGTATTGTTTTTAGGATCACGTCGAGTAACCCCCGAAGTATCAGAAGAAAGGAGTCGAGGAGGTGGACCTCCACATCATCACCCACAGCAGTATTCATCTTCTGGCGGAGGATTCAGGGGAGGGAGAGGAGGGGGCAGACCAAATATGAGGCCAACTGGTGACAGGTTAATACATATTTTCATCTTATCGTGGTTTCAGTGTAAACGAGTCCATTAAATGGAATAAATTGCCATTTGAAGTGTGTAGGGAGCAGAGTTTTGGGGCCTTTAGTAAATTGCTTAAGACTTCTTTGTTTTGCAGAGCCAACAAATAGGCAAAAGTGCCCTTGGACTATCAAAATTCGAATTATTATAATATTGGCTTTTATTTGTTATAATTCACTTTGTTTAATCCATGAATGAGCTATTTTATAGACTTCTTCGTCAGGACAGACGATAATTGATTCTACAACAGCGTACGGGGGAATTTCGATTTTGAACATGTGGTGCGACTCATGTGAACCCCCACTCACGTGACCCCGCTCTCCCTCAACGTTAACCATATTAATGATTAATTTAAAAAATAATGTAGTTTTCAATTTATAGCATTTTGAATGAACTTTTAAGCATTATTTTAATTTTTTTACGTACATATGCTCCATGAAATAGATTATCTTACAATTTTAATTTATTTTTGCTCTAGTAATGAAATATATTTTAATGCAGATCTCGAGACGGACCGATGCACAGAAACAGAGAAGAAGGAAGGCGGGAAGGTGGTCCCAATGGTACACAGAGTGCGTCAGAAAATGGCGGTTCCAGAGTACCCAGAGTAAGTTTTACACATTTTGTTCACCAAATTATCCCTTGAATTATTTTGACATATTGATTTTAGTTTTAAATCAAAGGGTGAAATCAATGGGCAAAATCAATTCAAAATATCATTGTCAATATAATAATGGTGAAAATGTTGAATTAAATATTTGTGAATGAGATTAAACATATCACACCATTTCCTCATTTTAAGTAGTCGAAAATATTCAAACATCACACACTTACGTCTATGTGCATAGAGATGGGTGAGTCAGACGGATGGGTGGGAAAGAAGGTGAGCCCCTGAACACAAATCAATTTTAGTATATCTCTGTTTGGTGTATCTGTAGTCTACTCGACAGATACACCAAGCTTTTGGAAACCATCTATACAAATGCCACATCAACGATACAACTCCACGAACCATCGGAGAAATTCCATATAAAGAGAGGTGTTAGACAGGGGGACACAATTTCTCCAAAACTTTTTACTCTGGCTCTCGAAGACATGTTCAGAGCTCTTGATTGGAAGGACAAAGGTATCCTTATAAACGGATAGTATCTCAATAACTTAAGATCCGCAGATGATGTTGTCTTATTTGCTAAAGATTAGGAAGAACTAAGCATAATGCTTAATGAACTAAACGCAGCCTGTTTAAAGATTGGCCTCAAAATGAATGCTACAAAAACCAAAATAATGAGCAGCACGGCGCGTAACTTTCCCATTTTGGTAGATGGAAGGACCGTCGAAAGAGTCGATAGTTATGTCTATCTTGGACATAATATGAAGCTTGGGAATGAGAATCAAGAGGCCGAAGTAGAGGGAAGACGTGGTCTTGCCTGGGCAGCTTTCAATAAACTCTCTTACATTTTGAAGTCCCCAAAGTACCCCAATTATCTCAAGAAAAAAATATTTGACTCATGCATCCTGCCTGTTCTCACATATGGCACAGAAACGCTAGTCCTAACGAAGCGAATTGTGCAAAAGTTGTTAGTTACGCAGAGAGGCATGGAGAGAAAAATTCTGGGCATTTCATTGAGAGATCAGAAGACAAACAAATGGATACGAGAGAACTAATGTTGTGGACGTAGCTGAAAGGATGGCTACCCTGAAGTGGAGCTGGGCAGGTCATATTGCCAGATGTACTGACCAACGATGGACAAAAAAACTCCTAGAATGGCAACCTAGAATGGGAAGGAGTGTGGGAAGACCACAGGCTAGATGGTCGGATGACATCAGAAAGACTGTGGGAGTAAATTGGATGCAATGTGCCCGGAATAGAGACATGTGGAGGAGCAAGGGGGAGGCCTATATCCAACAATGGATTTAAAACGGCTGAGGAAGAAGAAGAAGATATCTCTGTTCAGTACAGCTCTGATTCGACGTTTTTTAGTGTGTAACTCTTGCCCCGATCTTTGCAACCATATGCAAAACCACGTTAGTTTTAAAAATTAGAAAGTGGTAGTTTTTTGTTTTTTGTCATGTAAAAATTAAATGATTAATTATTGATATTTTGGAGGCCCCAAAATGAACCATTTTGCATTTCTGTTGTGTGTGTGACATAGCGTCCCTACATTTCTGTTGTGTGTGTGACATAGCGTCCCTACATTTCTGTTGTGTGTGTGACATAGCGTCCCTACATTTCTGTTGTGTGTGTGACATAGCGTCCCTACATTTCTGTTGTGTGTGTGACATAGCGTCCCTACATTTCTGTTGTGTGTGTGACATAGCGTCCCTACATTTCTGTTGTGTGTGTGACATAGCGTCCCTACATTTCTGTTGTGTGTGTGACATAGCGTCCCTACATTTCTGTTGTGTGTGTGACATAGCGTCCCTACATTTCTGTTGTGTGTGTGACATAGCGTCCCTACATTTCGAACATTTGTACAGACTACTAGTCATTCTACGTGTTATTGTTTTTACTTATATTTAAATTGCACCTAGAAAAGGTTATTAATTACGTATTCATTTTGTTATTGATGACGTATTAGAAAATGAAAGCTGAATGTATTACATAGTATTATTTATTTTTGTGACAGTTGGAAATTGATGTCTAAAACTGGTGTTGATTCAAAATAAGTGTTTCTTCCTCTAAAATTAATTAAAAATACTAAACAAATAATTAAGCATAATTTTATATAATTTTTAGCTTTATATCCACAAATTTCAGCACTTAAAAGTATTATTGTCAAAAAATAATGCTACCATTGTGGCATTGACTTTTGACAGGTTATCAGACTGTCCTTTTGTACATATCCTTGCATAGTCATGATTAAAATTACATAATGACTAATAATTCAATACACCAACAGAAAATCACCGAATAATTCTGTTAAAAATGAAATACACGTCATATAAAATACTGCTTGTTGAAGTACCGTGTTCGTGTACAAAACTGTACAGTCGAGTGAAGATTAACGCTTGCGAATTGTGGACTATATAGCGTCATTTACTGTGACCAATCATGGGGCGTTTAAAATTTTAAGTAGTCCCAAAGATTTTTAAAACTAAAATTATTGATGAAAATATCTATTTTTACTATTGTACCATTGATTTCAGAATATTTTTCTTTATAAATTTCGTATATTTTTAATTAAATTTCCCACACATGTAAATACCCCATTAGCCATCGGCTCTCATATCTAATATGAAGTGATTTGTTTTTTGTCATTTCAAAACATAATATTACATTTCAGTTCAGTCCATTTCTCGTAAAGTGTGACATATCGCCTCTAACTCTCTCACTTATATATTGATTTAAAATATAAATTATTGAAAATACTGTACATGAATCTATACAAGTGATATCTATAATCTATTACAGGCGTGTTTACAGTATTAATCTTCTTTAGAAATATTCTACAAACTCGCAATTATAAGATACACTAAAAAGTGTTTGTTTTCAAAGTGTACCTACTTTATGTTTGTGCCGCGTATTGTCGATTGAAGTTATTGTGGTGTGTGTTTGTGCGGTCAATTTGTGTCGCCTGTGCGCTGCGCAGTCTCGCATAAGTAGGTGCACTACGCAAAGCAGCGCTATATACAGGGTGTTCACACACAAGTGTGTCTCACGCACCACGTCACAATGTCTGCTCCTTTTACAAGATCACAACTAACACCTAGGTCACCGCAAAATCGTTCAAGTGATAGCAAGCATGACGAACCGCAACTGGACACCAACTTCGATGTCCTAAAAAAAAATTTGCGAGGTAGAACAGAGCGTAGAAGTCATGAATGAAATACTGAAGGGGAAAGTTATTAACGCCACTAGTAGAACGAAGCTTGAAGATTTGGTAAAGGGTCTTGGTGACAGAATTATGGCACTGGCGGAGGAAAATTACAAGTTGAAAACCAGAGAACCGCCGAATTTTGCATTGACCAGCGAAGTAAGATATATTAAGCAATCGATTAAATTACTAACTGAAAAATGCACTCAAGATGGGAGCAATCTACTAAGTAATCATTCTCACACAGTCAAACTGTTTGCTATCTCTGTAGAAGCAATAGATCGGGTTGACGCGGATCAGATTATAGCTGATATAAAGAACAAAATAAATCCCGCGGCAATCGGTGTGGCTGTAGACAGAATGAGAAAGACGAACAATGGCAAAATATTAATATTGTGTCCCTCTAATCAGGATGCTAGCCTCCTGACGAGTGTTATAAACGAGAAATTTAATGGAGTTTATAGCGCTTTACAATTGAAAAAAAGAAATCCCAAATTAATTATCGGAGGAGTGCATAATGAGTACGAGGAAAATAAATTTAATACTGACATCCGCGCCCAAAAACCCACTCTTCAGTGTCTCATTGACGCTGGTGAGAAAATTAAACTAATAAAAGTAATTAAAAGAAAAAACGACAGCAGCGTGGTGGAATTACTGGTGGAGGCTACATCCAAAATAAGGAAAAAAATCATGGAAAGTCGCAGAGTCAACTTAGGATACCAGCGTGTTCCGGTCAGGGACGCCAATCTTCTGGTGCAATGTTACCACTGCTTAAGAATAGGTCACTCTTCGCTAGAATGCATGAACAGGAACAAGGAGCCCATTTGTTCCCACTGCGGTGGAGAACACAAATACAAGGAATGCCAAAATGGGAGAAAGCCTCCCACTTGCAACAATTGTGTGGATGCAAATAATAAGTATAAAAAAAATTACAACTGCGCTCATAATGCTATGGACAAGGAAGCATGCTCTTATTTAGGTTTCATGCTTGAAAGAGCAAGACAAAATGTGGACTATTGACTCAATCAGTTCGTGTTAATATGTGACCCCATCAATATATTTAAAAAATATTATTTTATTTTTGTTAAGCTCAAGCCGCAGCAAACACCCTGTATTTATATAGTAATAATAATAATATTGAAAGCAAATTGTCCCGAAAATAATATTATATACGTGTGTATGAGTGGTCATCGAGTGAATGTTTGTTTATGTGTCAGTGTACGTGTATTTGTTTCTATAATATTCTGCTATATTCAGGTGAATCGTGGCTCTGTTGTAACTTTTAAACCATTCAAACCTCGATTAAACAATAACAATCCGATCTCCTTTAAGTACATCGCGTTGAACAATTTATTTATCGTACCATTTCAAGGAAGTTCCTTTTTTTTCTTATCTTTTAAAATCATTAAAATTTTAATATCGAAAATATTTTATTTAAATTACCAAAATGTTAGACGATAATCTATTATCGGATATTGATAATAGCTATAGTGTAAAGGAGATCGAATGTGATATGGTCAACGAATGTAATAATGAATTTAGTATTGAACATAATACGAATGGTGCGCTTGTTGTTTTACAACAGAATATTAGGAGCATGAGAAAGAATTTTGATCAATTTTTGGTTCATTTAAATTTGTTGCGTGTTAAACCTGATGTTATAATATTGACTGAGGCACATTTACAAAATGAAAACACTGCATACAACATACCGAATTATAACTATTATTGCACTGAACATACAATAAACAAATGCAGTGGTGTAGTTGTATTTGTAGCAAATAAATATTCGGTGAGTGTTTTTGAATTGACCAATATAAATCGAACGAATTGTCTACTTATACAATTTGACATAGGACAAATTAACTATAATATCTATGCAATATATCGGACACACGAGTCAAACATATCCGATTTTTGTGAAAGCCTCCATAATGTTCTGTCGCGAAATAAATGCAGGAATATCTTGGTAGCAGGAGATATTAACATTAACGTATCTAAAAATTATATACACAGGGAAAAGGATGAATATATTGACACTCTTAGTTCTCTTAACTATAAACTATGTACCACATTATAATACTAGGGAGGTAGAGAGACAAACTCCCTCTTGTTTAGACCATTTCTGGACGAATACCTCTCTTAGTAAACTTTCTAACATTAAAACATTAGTATGGAGAAATGGTATAACTGATCACCACGCTGGTATATATATTCAAAGTCAATGTCATAAAAATATAAACAGTATACCAATAATTAAAAAACGAATAAATTTTGATGAACTCAAGTCCACTCTTGCTGGTGAAGCCTGGAATACAACCTTTAATTCATGGAACGCTGACGAATGTGCACTAAACTTTCATAAAACACTTAGCTTACACATTACCCAGGCAGAATGTTTGGAGGGGGTTACTCCGAGAAAATCTAAATACAGAATAATCAAACCGTGGATTACTTTTGGCATAATTGTCTCAATAAGACAGAAGGATAAATTATATAAACTGATGAAAAGATTCCCTAATGATCATAACCGTAAACATAAATTTAGAGAGTACAAAAATCTTCTTACGCTGTTAGTAAAAAAATCAAAAATTTCATATTACTCAAAAAAAATATCGCAATACAATAGTAATAATAACACCAAAAAGGTGTGGTGTACTATCAATGAAATTATAAATAAAAAACGTAGGCGAGTTGATATCCGCGAAATCCAACATAACGATTCAGTGTTGAACGTGCAAGAGTCTCCTAAGGAGGTTGCTAATATTTTTAATAATTATTTTGCTAAAGTCGGAGAGCTTCTAGCGAAAACAATCGGTCCGCAACAAGTAGGAGAAACTCATGAAAATCAATTGTCAATGGTTACTAAACTTAGCAATTTCCAATGTATAAATGAGGAAACAATCATTAAAATCATTAAAGGTATGAAAGGCGGATCTTCTCCTGGTTTTGATAATGTCACGGTAGAAATTCTTAAGCAAAACGTAGATAATATTAAGTCTCACATATTATCAATGTCAGTTTGAATAGTGGAGTTTTTCCCGATGTATATAAAAACACTCAGGTGATACCATTGTTTAAATCAGGCGATCCAAGACAGGTAGGAAATTACAGACCAATCTCTCTGACATCTAATATAGCAAAAATATACGAAAAAGTTATAAAGACACAACTGAAAAGCTTCCTCAATTCGGAAAATATAATTTGCAATGGACAATTTGGATTCAGAGAGAATATGGGCACCGAGGACGCTCTGGCAAATTTAACTTCAGACATATATAAAGTACTGGACTCTGGTAGGAAATGTCTGGGTGTATTTGTAGACCTACGTAAGGCGTTTGATAGTCTGAGTCACACTAAGATAATACAAAAGATAAATGACGTCGGTATTCACGGAGTTGCAAAAAAGTGGTTAGAAAGTTATCTTTTAAATAGACAGCAACGTGTTAAGATCGGGAACCATCTCAGCAACAGTCAAACTCCCACATTCGGGGTGCCTCAAGGCACGGTTTTGGGACCGATTCTATTTATTTTATACGTAAATCAAATATTTAAAATAGGTCTTACATCTACGATACTATCATATGCAGATGATACTGTCCTACTTGTGTAGGGTGAATCCTGGTCACAGATATCTAAAAAAGCTAGTTCTGATATTTCTCAACTGAAAATGTGGTTTGATAGAAATTTGCTATCACTCAATGTAGATAAGACTGTCTTTGTTCCTTTTGTTCATCAACATAAATCATTACCAACAGATATAAAAATTACAATACATAATAATCAATGTTCGGCATCTTCTGACTCTTGTGACTCTTGTAATACCCTTTTGAAGGTTGAGCAGGTTAAATACCTAGGAGTCATTGTGGACTGCCTCATTAAATGGAAGGAACACATAAGTTGTGTTACTGAACGCATAAGAAAAATGTATTATATATTTTATAACTTACGAGACATGTTAGACAAAAAAACAATAACATCTGTCTATTATGCGTTCGTACACTCAATCCTGCGCTACGGAATAATAGCATGGGGAGGAGCTTATGTGACCACCTTATGTCCTTTATATATAGCCCAGAGAAGTGTCTTAAAAATAATCCTCAGAAAACCACGTGACTACAGTACTAGCCAATTGTACAGTAGACTGCCTATCCCTTCGGTACAGAATATATACAAGAAAGTGGCTATCTGTCAGGTGGTCAAAGAGTTGATTGTTAATGGGGCAAATAATGACATATTGTATGTAACTCCTAGACTACAACTTGAGGGCTATATAAGACATTTGTTGAGGTTAACGAAGTTGGGACAGAGCCATTATTCATTCATGTGTGTAAAATGGTACAATGCACTGGATAGAAATATAAAGTAATAAATAATACTGACAACTTGTCAACTTTTAAATAATGACATATTGTATGTAACTCCTAGACTACAACTTGAGGGCTATATAAGACTCCCCATGAGGTTAACGAAGTTGGGGCAGAGCCATTATTCATTCATGGGTGTAAAATGGTACAATGCACTGGATAGAAATATAAAGTAATAAATAATACTGACAACTTGAGGGCTATATAAGACTCCCCATGAGGTTAACGAAGTTGGGACAGAGCCATTATTCATTCATGGGTGTAAAATGGTACAATGCACTGGATAGAAATATAAAGTAATAAATAATACTGACAACTTGAGGGCTATATAAGACTCCCCATGAGGTTAACGAAGTTGGGACAGAGCCATTATTCATTCATGGGTGTAAAATGGTACAATGCACTGGATAGAAATATAAAGTAATAAATAATACTGACAACTTGTCAACTTTTAAATAATGACATATTGTATGTAACTCCTAGACTACAACTTGAGGGCTATATAAGACTCCCCATGAGGTTAACGAAGTTGGGACAGAGCCATTATTCATTCATGGGTGTAAAATGGTACAATGCACTGGATAGAAATATAAAGTAATAAATAATACTGACAACTTGTCAACTTTTAAATAATGACATATTGTATGTAACTCCTAGACTACAACTTGAGGGCTATATAAGACTCCCCATGAGGTTAACGAAGTTGGGACAGAGCCATTATTCATTCATGGGTGTAAAATGGTACAATGCACTGGATAGAAATATAAAGTAATAAATAATACTGACAACTTGAGGGCTATATAAGACTCCCCATGAGGTTAACGAAGTTGGGACAGAGCCATTATTCATTCATGGGTGTAAAATGGTACAATGCACTGGATAGCAATATAAAGTAATAAATAATACTGACAACTTGTCAACTTTTAAATAATGACATATTGTATGTAACTCCTAGACTACAACTTGAGGGCTATATAAGACTCCCCATGAGGTTAACGAAGTTGGGGCAGAGCCATTATTCATTCATGGGTGTAAAATGGTACAATGCACTGGATAGAAATATAAAGTAATAAATAATACTGACAACTTGAGGGCTATATAAGACTCCCCATGAGGTTAACGAAGTTGGGACAGAGCCATTATTCATTCATGGGTGTAAAATGGTACAATGCACTGGATAGAAATATAAAGTAATAAATAATACTGACAACTTGTCAACTTTTAAATAATGACATATTGTATGTAACTCCTAGACTACAACTTGAGGGCTATATAAGACTCCCCATGAGGTTAACGAAGTTGGGGCAGAGCCATTATTCATTCATGGGTGTAAAATGGTACAATGCACTGGATAGAAATATAAAGTAATAAATAATACTGACAACTTGAGGGCTATATAAGACTCCCCATGAGGTTAACGAAGTTGGGACAGAGCCATTATTCATTCATGGGTGTAAAATGGTACAATGCACTGGATAGAAATATAAAGTAATAAATAATACTGACAACTTGTCAACTTTTAAATAATGACATATTGTATGTAACTCCTAGACTACAACTTGAGGGCTATATAAGACTCCCCATGAGGTTAACGAAGTTGGGACAGAGCCATTATTCATTCATGGGTGTAAAATGGTACAATGCACTGGATAGAAATATAAAGTAATAAATAATACTGACAACTTGTCAACTTTTAAATAATGACATATTGTATGTAACTCCTAGACTACAACTTGAGGGCTATATAAGACTCCCCATGAGGTTAACGAAGTTGGGGCAGAGCCATTATTCATTCATGGGTGTAAAATGGTACAATGCACTGGATAGAAATATAAAGTAATAAATAATACTGACAACTTGAGGGCTATATAAGACTCCCCATGAGGTTAACGAAGTTGGGACAGAGCCATTATTCATTCATGGGTGTAAAATGGTACAATGCACTGGATAGAAATATAAAGTAATAAATAATACTGACAACTTGTCAACTTTTAAATAAAAGTTAAAATAATTTTCCTCCTCATTGTACCTACTATATGAATGTATTAATTTTGGTGTATTGTATTGTGTGTGTGAGTATATCTTTATTGATTGTTAGCTTTTTTTTTATTTATTTTTCCACGTTTGTAAATTAAAATAATATATATTTTTTTATGAACTCTTTCTATGTATTTTATGTATCTTGTTAAATTTAAGTTTTGTGAACTCCTCCCCGAAGCACAAGGTTTCCTTCTTTTCGGGGAGAATTTCAAATTTATTTGTGATGTATATATATTTTTTTTTTATAATATGTCAAAATGTATCCTTTTTATACTTTCTTATTAATAAAATTTACTTACTTACTTACATTGATCACTTTGAGAGCATTTGTGTCTTTTGAATATGTATTTATAGTTTACCAAAGATTTCATTATTTATGTAAGAAAATTCTTTAATTGAAGACGGGATTAGTAATCCAGTGACGGAGAGTTGGAACCCTATCCTAGCTGCCTTGACCGATTATGTTCGCATATTCGGTCGCATATAGCACAAGGACATTCATTATTTTTTTTAAATATAATACCTCTTTTTACTGACACTGTTCAATAATAGAAAAACAATAATTACCGTATATGTTTTGTAAATGTTGTCAAAGGCAGTATTATAGAAATGTAGTCATTTCAGTTTGCCGGCAGACCCAACCGCCGTGATGATAGACGTCGACAGACAGACGATGAAAGCTCAGTTCTGGACAGTCATGATGTATCCAGTGCAGATAGAGGTAATTTACTTCTTTCTCTCTCAGCATAGTTACATATTTGCAGGCATGCATAACTGTTCTCTGTCGTTTGCATGCTTCTTCTATTGTTCAATTATTTTACACATACACCAGTATCCTTATTATTTTTTTATCTCTTACAATTTATATTTCGTGTCTTAAAGATTAAATATTATGTATTGACCTGTATGTAATCAGGTTAAATGAACTTATAAATTGAATTTCTTTATTTAATTTCACTTATTTCTTTATTTTATTTCTTTAATTTCACTTCCATAGTTTTAATTTTATTATTATTTATTCCTAGTAGTAGTTTTTGCTTATATTTTATTTGTAGTGTTTTAATTTATTCTACTGTAGTTCCTAAATATATTAAAATTTTTGTGTGATATTTATTTAATATATTAGTATTAATTGGCAAAACCGTTGAGAATTATTTTTTTTAAATATTTAATGATAGAGCTACGAGATGATAAAATAAACATTTTCAATTATGGTAATGAAACATTGTTATTATTATTGGTATTGTTGCGTGTCTCTCTGGCGTTCTCTCTCTTGTACCATTGTGGGGAGCAGAGTCTGTGTCGAGCGGAGGAGAAGGCGGTCGGAAGGGAGCTGCAGCTGGCAATGGAGATGGGGCTGCATCGGAAGGGGGGGGTGCGCAAGGGACAAGAAGGCGCCGTCGCAAGAGGCAACCAGGTAAAGGGGGAACATACCCCGTGACAATTACAAGCCAGTGGACTGAAAATCGATCAATCTACATGCAAAAGGACACCATATTTAACTCCTCTAACAACCACAGTTCTAATATAATCACCAACACTAAGATAAATAATAATATACGCTTATTAATAATAAAGTAATCAATATATCACAACAAGTAGTTGAGACTTTTAATAGCCATATATATTAATTAAGACATTTTTTAATTATACTTTATAAATTTGTATTATACATATTTATGTCTCAAATTTAGATAATGGCAAAAGAGAGTAGAGAAGTTTTCTGTCTAAATTGAATTAGTCGTGATTTTATTTTAAATATGATGCCCATATATAATCAAAACTTTTATTATGTTGAATGAGATTTTAGTTTCAAATTTTCTCATAAACCCTAATATCAATGCCTCTGTATTTTTCCTAAAGCTTAGAAGAACTTGTGACGATAAGTTAATGTTAGCTGTTTTTTGATTTTCAAAACATACAAATAACAATTAATTCAATAGTCTGCTTTAGTACATGTTATTTACATGCATTCTTAATAATTCAGCAGGTTATTTGTACACGTATTAATTTTGGTTAAACAGGAATGATTTATTTGTACATTTCACTGTATTTAGTTTTACACAAATTTAGTGCTTGTTGCAATACAATGCGATGAGATTTTCGATCCATTTCTTTCAGATTTTCTCACAAACCATTATATAGTTTATGTCACGCATTAATTCGTCTTTGGCTGATCTCTCGATTTCTCATTGGATTTTTTATTTTGTGGGTTATGTTTTAATTTTATCTCTGCCTCAATGCAATGTCAGTTTAGGGTGCATTAGTTTTGTGATGGTGCATTAGTGTCGTGATGGAAATTGAATTCATGTCAGCCCCCCTAGACAATGTGTCATATGACTCAAGAAAAGATGACTCAATATATGGACGTGATAGTTGTCAAGTGACAGGCAACTGTCACTTCCTTACATTGAGTGTCTTGTATTCTTTTCTTGAGCTAAATGACACATTGTCTAGGGGGGCTGATACATAATGTATATTATAATAATTGTACATAATATTGATTTAAAAAACTATCTGTTTTGTAAATCAATATTTTTTGTGTATGGGTACTTTCATGTCCATTTTTATAATCATCGTATGCTTTGCTTTCTCTATTTTATGCAGTCATTTTCATTTCTTTTTGTACAAATTTCAATATCAGAATAGGATTTTTAACTTCACGGTTATCAGTAACTTTTTGTGTTCAAGATGATGGTTACACTTGTTTTTCAAAAATGATTCAATGTAGGTTTTATTCAACATGTTTATTTTTCTATCATGCTTATAATGTTGCTAGCTAAACACAAGTCACACCATTTGTAAGGTATAATTATATTCACTAATATTAATATAGACATATTAATTATCCATAAAGGTGTTGTTATAAAAACATTGCCATGTTCAATCTCAACACCATGATGTAAAGCATTTAAATAATTAAATGTCAAACTAATTATTTGAGAAGTTGTGTATACAATTTTTGCTTTTAAAACATTTAATTTGTTATTAATATCTAATAAATTTTATCAAGAATTGTATTTTAAAAACTTTAATTCTAAAATTCACACTAAATAATTTCATCCATTTTGTTACATCAAACTAGCTTTAACCATTACTTTTTATTTGTGTTGTTTTTCATTATATATATATTATTTTTTGAATAGAAATGAAAAACATTATACTTATAAGTTTTTCAAAATTGTAATTTTGAGGTTATGTTATCTCATTACATGTGAAGTTTTACTGTATTTTTCAATAAATACTGTTGGGAGGCATTTTATATTATATATAGTGACCATTTTTTTTATGAAATAATACTTTTGATTTCAAGATTGACATTTTCAGAATGATTATTGTACTGAATTATTAAAATTACTAAATAATGATAATATAATGCCTGTATGTTTTTTGAATACATCAAATAGTTAAAGGTTTCTTGATGCTATATTATGTAAAAAAAATTTTTTTCTATATTTCTATTTATGTTGAATTAGTTTTATATCATTTGGTTTTATGTTAAATGTTAACATAATATGATGACATACAAAGCTTATTTAATTTACAATAATTTTAAAGAAAAATATGTGTAAGGATTTCATGGTTTTGGTGGATGGTTGTACAATTCAAATATTTATACATAGGATTTTATAAATTTCATGTTTTAATTTCAGTTATAATTAGTTGTAATACATTTTTTTAATCAAGCAAATTTTGAAATTCAATAAATGTTTCCACCTATGAATTTCTTATAATACCTTTCTGGGCCGTTTGTGATTAGTTCTATTATATATTATATTAGGTGCAATTTGTAGGGTACAGACCAATTAGTTTGGTCACTGTACCAGGCCCTAAAGCATGAAATAGGTCTCGCATATTTTCAGACAATAATACTGATACTTGAGAAAATATCTTAAAACGCCTTTTTTTAAATCATAAAAGTTTTTACTTAGATAGACAGTAAAATGGTTGATATTTGTTTGTTTCAGGCGTTAAGAATGGAGGTGGATCGACAAACACGTCAGCTGATGGCTGGGGCCAGTCTGGCGAGGGAGGCAACAGTGCGGGGGCTGCCAGCCACCCCCACGCCAGCGTTGACAACAACGGGGGCAGCGAGTGGGGGGGTACAGGGGGAGGGGCCACCTGCTCCTGGGGGGACATGTCACCGCCCAAGGGAGACGCTACCACCATCACACCCGCACAGCAGACCAACAATCCTAAAGGACAGCGCGATCACAAGCCCAAAGGTGAATGTTAATCACTTCATCACAATTTACTATAATTGTATAAAAAATGCCACCAATATTTGATAGCTCTTTACAGCACTGATACACTTAATTTAATATTGTGTAGTGTGATGATTGTGTGGGTAACTTTTATTAAAAATGTATGTTTGTTTTAAATACAATTTTTCCAAGTGAAAAATTATTTAATTATAAGTAATTCAACATAAGAATAAAAAAATTACAATCATTACTCAAAAGTTTCTTTTGGATTTTGTGAAATTTATACATACTGAATGTACATTTTAAATCAGAATGACGATTTAGCGATGGGGTATATACCAGTTTTATGGTTTAGGAACCTGTCGGAGGTTACCCCAACAGGTTCGAGTATAGAGAGGCTACTCCGGTCTATGTAGGCGCTAGGTAGAAACCTGTAGCCTATTCCTCAAAATACATCGCTAAATGATGTCGCGTATGTATCTGATCTCGCTGTGTGTGGCTCGGTAATTAGTGGTGAGCTAATTAGGGAACGTTAACACAGCGGAGCAAGGTACCTACGCAACACCATATACATAAATATACAAATTGTCAGAAGGATATAAGCAAGGTGATAATATGGACAGATATTAAAATAATCTTGAATGGACTTACGTATTTATTGCGATAGTTGACTCTAGTTATAATGCAAGGATGATATTTCAATTATATATGTACCCATACTGGTAAATTATTTACTATATTAAACGATCGATAAAACGCGAGATGACTCGAAGCGGAGGTTGAACGGGCAGAGCAACCGCCTTCTACTGGTCTGGGCAAACTGAATGGAGAAATGATGGTTTGCGGGCTTTAAATAGTCAGCTGAGCTGCCAAACTCGCCTGACGTGCTGCTAGCGACGCCGTGTGACGCACCGCTACAATGACAATTTAAAACAAAAATTGATAGCTCTGTATGGATTTTGTTAATAAAACTTTGTTTTTCCCAACATAGGCCATTCCTAGTGGAAGGTTAACACTAAAAATAAATTTGTCATCATTGTTAACATGTATTGATAAATAAAACACTCTTATGTTTGTTAGCCAACAATACAACTGCTGCAGCTTGGTGTTTTTTTTTTTAATTTATTGTATGGTACATATTTATCTCACATCTTCGAGATCTATAACAAAATATTTAGACAAACGGTAAATATGTACCAGCACAAGTAGGATTACTTTTCATGGGTTAAAGTCAATGTTTTCCTGGGTTTGATTCTCAGCAGAGGAAAAGATATGTCAAAAATTATTTCTCATACAATTTACTGTTAGGTAGAAGAAAATGCTATTTTGCATCAAACACCAGTTGCATTTGGTTAAAAAAAGTATGTAAATATGTAATGTTCTTTAACTCTAGTCTTTATATTTAAAAAAATACTCTTACTAAGTTTAGTTTGTCGATCGACAATTCTTGATAGAACTCCATTGTATGTTGATATGTTATAAAAATATAAAAATACTTGGTAATAGTTCTATTGTATTTATTAGATTATCGACGCGTTTCGTGCAAGGCACATTATTCTGACGATGTGCCTTGCACGAAACGCATCGATAATCTGATAAATACAATAGAACTATTACCAAGTATTTTTATATTTTTATAACATATCAAAATACTCTTATATAAACTATACATTCTACTCAACTTCATCAGCCAACCACATTTCTATTGAGATCTCAAAGATGTTTTATTTCATCTGAAAATGAATAGAAGATATTTTTAAATACATTTTATCTCATGTCTGCTAAATGTGTTAGTTGAATTATTAGAAGTGCTCATTGAGGAATTCATGTTTGTAATGTTACATAATATTTTTTCTTTTTCCCGAAGACCTTGATCTCATAATGCCATCTCTCTTCACAAGTTAGTTGACAAAAGCTATTCTCAATCAGGTTAGATAATTTCTTGGTTATTACAATAGTATTTAATAACCTTACCTTGTCCAATACAAACTTAGTTGATTAGGTTTAAAGCTTTCCTTAATATCAATGTTGAATGAAAGCTGGATCAGTCCGAATGAAATCAATAAAAAAAGTATATATCATATAATTTTGGACACCACCATCTCAGATATTTATAATTTTTTGAAAGAAAAAAAAAACAAAATGGGTTTTTGTGATTTTTCAAAAAACTTTTTTGTTTTGAAGATTTCTAAATATTTCATTATTCTCTAATTATATGGTCATGTTGTATATCAAATGAAAGCCTGTAATATGCAGAATAAATCTGTGAAAGTTTCAACCTTCTGTGTCTAAAAGTTTTCAAACTAGAGTCATTTAATGACCTCAATATGAGGCCGTATTTGTGCAATTTTTGTATTTTTGAATAACAAACTAGATGTCTAAAAAATTGGTAAATTTGCATTTTTCTTAGTTTTGATAGGAAAAAATATAGAAATCTGAGATGGTGATGTCCAGAGCATTTGTTGATATCAGCTGATATTTGTTAGCTGTAAGTGAAATAGTATTACGACTTATTCAAGCGATGTCTTTTAATGCAATCTTGTTTATTTTCAGGACCGAAGATGCCAACAAAACGCTCGGATATCCCCAAGCCGAAGGAAGCTATCATGAACGGTACTGCCTAAGGCGGTATTTTCTGGTTCAGCTTGCCAATTAAGGAAGCATATATTTTCGGCACCATAGATCATAGATTCCGTTTTAAAGTACTAAATTTTTTCGCCTATGATCGATGATTATCAAATGTGGAAGGTTGTGTTCTGCAAGTTACAGTTGTGTTTGTCTTTTAAAATGCTGTCCACAGTATGATAAGATATAGGTGGGAACATGTGAAAAATAATTAATTAATATCGTGGAAGTAATTGGAAAGGATCACTGAGGGTGATCCCATTATATAGATGTTTGGGTAAATATAATAACTTGTAACATTATTCTAGTACGAGACGAGCACCATAACTGTGTCAACTGTGTCACACTTCGTACTTTGACTTACCAGAATTAACTCTTTGTTTAGGAGAGGAGAAGATCTTCCTCATTGGAGAATTATAATTAAGACATTGTCCAAATTGAATTTCTTAAATTTAAGCGGTGATACGGTAACGGGGACAAATCACTTTTGTCATTTCATCGATGGACTTTGACAATTTTTGGTATTTTTTTACGACGTTCGCAATGAAATGACAAATTTGTTGTGTCCCCTTCTTTGTCATACGAGATATAACCTCTAGATGGCATTGTGAGATATCAGTACAATTTGGCAATCTTAAGACATTTTTCACATGAATATATAATATATGTAGTTATTGAGACACCACAATTTGAGAAATATAACATTAATAGTATACTTTTAAGTCTCTACTGAGTTGTAATTTTATTATATTTTCAATGGAATGTCGTCAATTTAAAATATTTAACACAGTATTAAATATTTTATTGAAGTTTCCTTTGCAATGTATAATTTTGTCATGTTCTCATTATTATCAGCCGTAGATGAGTGTAATTTGGCTGATGAGCACTATACGATAGATTTTAATAATAAATATTTGCTATTATTCGTAACATACTAAATAAATATCCTTTACTTTTATATTAAAATGAAAGAATTTTGCCATTGTTTCTTATTGGTAAAAATATTCAACAATTTGATGTTTGTTGAGAATTGATTTGCTTTTGCCTTCTCATACAGTTTTTTGCTCTGTTTATTGTGGAGTATTTTTATTTTGTATCTTTTAAATGAATTTTTTGTATTATTGTTTTAATACTCACTACTGGCTTCATATTATTACGTTTGTTTTTGAAGGTTGTTCAGATTGTGAAACCATTTTTTTCTTTACTTACTAAAAATTTTATAGCAAATGTTTGTATATCTTTGCTATATAAGCATTGGGATGTATATTACTTACATTAACTATTTAATTTGTATCCAGAGATTTGTCACTAATGAAGCAATACATATAAAACTAGACTTATCATAATTGCTTTTTTTATGAAAATTGAAATACATATACAATTGTTGTATTATTACAAGAAAGAATATGTAATCTTAAAACAAAATGTGTGCATCATGTCCCTATACTGTAATAATATCAAGTGAACAGGGTCGGAGAAAGTGTAAAGACATTATGTGGTGTGTGGAGGATTTGTTCACATTGACAAGACATTACATATGGCCTTTGGTATTTGTAATGGGAGATTAGGACATACCTCAATATTGAAATGACGTCAAATGCTCCATTTATGATAAGGGGTTATGTAATTTCCTATGAAATAAAGATTTCTGTACATATTTCATTTTATTCTTTTATTTTACTACCTTTTCTTATTCACTCTATTTATTTGGTTCCAATATCAATGTTAACTTGACACAGCAGGATAAGAAAGTGGCTTTTCATAGTATTTTGCAGGACATGTACGCACAGAATAAAAGTAAGTGAATGTATTGAGATAGTTAAGACACATTGATAGATTGACAAATAATAATGATGCACTGATGAAAGGTAGCGATTCCCAAAAAAAGGTTGGTGAATAATATCTTCAGGCTTTCTTTGGGGGACATATCCTGCTTAATTCAAATTAAAATCGGATGCTGGTAGTTTCCCATCTGAAGTTGAGACATTGGACATTATATTTACAGTATCAATTTTTTTAAATAATTGATAAATAAGTACATCCCCAATCAAAATTTGATACTGACTAATCCATTCAAATTGTACATTAGAAAAAACATACTGAAATTAAAAAATGATTTTCAAACATTTCTAGTATCAAGGTATTGCAGCACACTATGGTGAATTTTCTTGAATTCAATTGGGAATCTATTCCATTTCCAAGAACCACTCTCGGTCATATTAAGCAGCTTAGTTGACCATTCACTACTTCAACAAGTTGGTATTCTACAATCTGGATTACCTGAGTCTAAAGGACCTACCTGAGACTTCTATTATAATTCTTGAATGTGCCAGGTTTTTCATAGAATTTGAAAAACATCAAACTAATCTATTTGCTGAATCTGTATTTTGAGTTGGATCAGGCCACATTTCACCATAATATATTGTCTGGCCTTATTTTAGTTTTATTAACATAGGCATTAATTGAATAAAACACCTTTCTTTATACACACATTTTATTGTTTTTACATTATAACACTGGTAATCATCTGATGAAGATTATTATTATGTTAATATTTTTAAAATACCATTTTGGATAATTTACTAGCTAAAAAATAAGCTTTTACAAGTAGTCACTCTTGGAGCGAATATGTAAAACAATACATCAATTGTATTATTTGTTTAAAAACATTGTAGTTTTTGCAAAGTTGTTAATACAATGAAACCTCTTATCTGATGTTTTTGAAGGAATCTAATGAAAAATAAAAACAATGCGGGTATACAAAACATATAGAAATAAAGACATTAATATTTATATGTTTAGTATGTAGGTACATATATATTGCATAAAATAATCTTTCAATGTCATTTATTTTTACATTCTTTCTTCTTCTTCTTCTTTTTCCTCGCCTTATTCCCATTATTTGGGGTCGGCTCTCCTAGTCCGCATGCGCCAGGTTGCTCTCTCCTGTGTCACATTCCGCGTCTTCATGTCGCTGTGAACCGTGGACATCCATGTTGCAGGCGGTCGTCCCGGGCGTCGCTTTTCGGTCTCTATATGCAGAGCCTTATTTATAATGTGGGAGTCATCTCTCCTGCATATATGCCCATACCACCGCAATCTACCCTCCCTCATCTTTTCGGCTATGGGTGCTACCTTGAAGCTGCCTCGGACGTAGTCGTTCCTGACCTTGTCCAGTAATGTCACACCGCCGGCCCACCTCAACATTTTCATTTCAGTGATGTGGAGTCTCTGCTCATCCTGCTTTCTAGAAGCCCAGCACTCTGATCCATAGAGCAAAGATGGTCTCACACAGGTCTTATATATTCTGCCTTTAGTCTGGACTGGCATTCTTCTGTCGCACAGTACCCCTGTTAGGGACCTCCATTTTAACCAGCCTGTATGGATTCTATGCTCTATATCGCTTTTGATCTTTCTTTTTGATCGCCTAGATATGTAAACACTGCTCTGCTTGTTTTATTGTAGTGTCATCTAATTTTATTGTGGTTATGGGCTGTGTATCTCCGGAAAAATTACAATACATGTATTCTGTTTTACTTCTGCTAATTCGCAGTCCGTTTTTTTCTAGTGCTATTTGCCACTGATTCAGTGATTGCTGTAGATCTTGTATGGTATCACGAATTAGCACCACGTCGTCTGCATATAGAATGTCCCATGGGGTTTGCTTTTGTATATGTATTGTAAGATAATTTATCGTCGGGTTAAACAGAAGCGGGCTCAACGCAGATCCTTGGTGCACTCCGACCTTCACGTTGAAAATGGGGCTCATTCCCGCTGGGCTTCTAACGCAAGTAGTAGAGTTTCGGTACATATCTTTCAGGATCTCAACGTAGCCTTCTGGTACTTTCTGTGCTTTAATGGACTGCCATACTAGATCCCTTGGAACTCTGTCGAATGCTTTTTTAAGTCAATAAAAGCTATATGCAGGTCTTTTTTATTGTTCTTACACTTTTCCATCAGAATTCTTATGGTTTGTATTGCATCGATTGTTGACTTTCCGCTAACAAAGCCTTGCTGGTTTGGTGTTATGGTTGTTAAGTGGAGTAGTCTATTATTTACAATACGTTCCCAAATCTTCAACGTGTGTGATGTTAGCTTGACAGCCCTATAATTTCCACAGTCTCGGACATCTCCTTTATTCTTGTAAAATAGTATGAGGAAGCTATTTCGCCAGGAGTTTGGAATACAGCTTTGCTCTAGGATTTTATTTAGTAGTTTTGTAAGCCAGTGAATACCTTTGTCACCTAGAATTTTCCAAATCTCTACTGGAATTCCATCTGGTCCTGTAGATTTGTTGTTTTTCATTTTTGATATTGCTGTGTTCACTTCTTGCACAGATTTCTTGTATTGGTCCTGAAACACATAGCTCCGAGTGTACATTCTCTTTTGGAAACTCTTCATTTAAAAGCTTGCTGTAATATTCATGCCATCTGTAATTTATATCTTTTTCCAAGGTCAACAAATTTCCCTGCTCATTCTTTATTTATTTATTCTGTTTAATGTCCTTTGTTTGTTGGTTTCGAAATTTTGCCAGTTTATATATATTTTTTTTTTTTTTAAAAAATGAATATGTCCTTGTTAAACAAGTACATAT
This sequence comes from Molanna angustata, assembly GCA_963576475.1. Taxonomy (NCBI): domain Eukaryota; kingdom Metazoa; phylum Arthropoda; class Insecta; order Trichoptera; family Molannidae; genus Molanna; species Molanna angustata. Next base: position 26,203,118 of record OY754976.1, read on the forward strand.
ACATCTTCCTACGTTCCCTAAACTAAGCATAAATGCTTGTCCTATAGGTGAACGAGATCGGTCGAGGCAGGATTCGAACTCGCGACCACTGGATTACTAACCCAGCGCGCTAACCGCTCTGCCATCCACCCATCCTGTTCATCTTTACATTCTTCCAGGTTCTTATAGAAAGATTCTTTTGAGAGAGCTTTTGCTTGTGCTACTACCCTTTTTGCCTGCTTTTTAATGACTTTATATTCATTTAGATCTTGTTGAGTTTTGGATTTTTGCCAAGATTTGTAGAATGTTTTCTTTCTAGAAAGTACAGTTTTGACCTCATCTGTCCACCAGTTAGTTTCTTTTTTAGACTGTAGAGCACCTTTTGATGTTCCCAAATATTTTGTTGCTTCTGTTGTGCAGAAATTTTCAAATTTATTCCAGGTTTCATCGATTTCGGTTATGTGGTCGTCGCTTTCTAAATATGTCTTTATTTTATTGCAAACCTCGATTCCTTCTCTGTCTTTGAGTTTATGCCATTTAATTTTGGTTAAATTTTGTATTTTTTGGTTTTTGATAGCAACGTGAGGTCTGCAACCAGAAGCCTGTGTTGCGCTGTAAGAGATTCTCCCGGTATTACCTTACAATCCTTAAATCTTCACAAATAACTTCTATCTGCTAGTATGTAGTCGATTTGTGTACAGGTATTGCCGCATTTGTATGTTATTCGGTGTTCCTCCTTTTTCTGGAAATAGGTGTTAATAATAGCCATATTATAAGTTGAGGCTGTCTAAAATATCCTTGCCTTGCTTATTGCATATTCCATATCCATGGTTACCATGCACATTATAATATGTCATGCTCTTTTCTCCTACATGGCCATTCATATCTCCACCTATTATCTTAGTTTCTCCGATTGGTATACCTTGTAATAGATTGTCTAAGTCATCCCAGAACTGTTGTTTTTCAAAGGCATCACACCCGCTCTGCGGTGCATATACTGTGATAATATTTTTACATTCTTTCGGTGTTACAAATAAAAAAAAATCGGCATCAGTTATCAAATAGATTTTTATTTATGTATTGAAAAATTAAATCCATTATCTTTGTGTGGGTCATTTAGGGTATAATGTATTACATACTAGAAACAGCACAATATCTTTACTAATATTCAAGCCTATTTGTTGAGTAGAGTACAGAGAGGATAGAATGAATGACAACGTTCAGATATTTTTAATTCTCTGTCTACTTGTGTATTAACCTCTATGATAGTGAGTTTTGTTATGATGTATATACCTATAAAGAGTGAGTTATTTTTAATATAAAATAAAAAGTATTACGTTTAACGACACCCGACACAATAATCGGGTAAAAAGAAATCTAATTTACCATTTTTCAAAGTTTTTATTGAAAATCTTACCATTATTTCAGGTGTCTTCAACTATTGGTTCCATTTCTAACGTTTACTTACGAATAAAGTCTGTATGACCATAGCCATACCAGTACAGTCATACTTCGATTTGCAATGACATTTCCCGCCGTACGGCTACGGCCATACTAACTTAGAGGTTAATTGAGTGTGCATGGATGATCTAGAAAGGTCCGTCTCAGTCTTTCGTATTGTGAATTAAAAACTTGCCATTTTGATACTGGAAATATAGTCTCGAGTATCCGATCAAAAACATCAGTTCCAAATAAAAATATAACAGAAAATGACCTAACTGATGAAAGGTAACTGAAGAAGCAAGATATAAAACGAAAACTAACCCCACAGATGGGATTGATGTGTATGTGACAGAGATTAAAAGATAACAAAGCATAAAACATGCATACATACCATTACGGCATATCCCGAAATGTGGAAATGTGTTGGTTTTGTGCATCACCTTAGTAAAGGAAGCACGAAACGTGTGTATCCTCACACACCAGTCTCGTTTAACTAAAAAAGGCACTACATTCAGAATGGGCGGTGAACCTCATGGTTGAACTATGTGAGATGTGATTGTTGCCTGTTGTATTTTCGATTACCCGGCTCTCACAGGACACCCAAAAATGATAATAGAAAAGAGTGGAAGCAATATTCTCATTCATGGTTTAAACAAAGATGGTTATAAATGGGATTGTTTAAAATATTCAACAAAGTATGTTTAATATGTTTTATATTACAAAAGTATGTTTTTATGTTTCTTTCCATAAATGAGGTGGTTTGGACATTATTGAAAGAATGAATGATGAACGACTTACCAAAAAAATATACATGGGTGTAAGAGATGGAGTGAATAGCAGGGGCCGCCCCAGAAAGGGATGGTATAACCATGTGAATAATTTTTTGAAAGAAGGAAATATAAGAAGCTTGAATAATCGACGAGCATGTATGAGACGATGCATGGATGTAAAGGAAGCTAGGAATGTGTGCAAAAATAGAGGAGTATGGTGCTCGGTTCTCTCTGCTTACCCTGTAAGGTATATGGTGTGATGGTATGTATGTATTTCCATAAATGATGTTAAAGGCAAATAAAACCAATTTTATTGTTTATATTCCGGATGTATAAATTTAGTCATCATTCAAGAAACTTTATAAGTACAATAAGCTAATAGTTCCCGAAAACTAGTGACATTGTAGTAAATGATTTATTTTTAGCATTGTCTTCCATAGGATAGGATCAATAATTCTTAAGCATTTGAGTAACTTGTCATAGACTGCTTCAAATTTAACCTTCAAGCAACATATTGATGGAACATAGATTGAACTTGGATAGCGTCTGTAGTAAGTTTCACAAATCACCTCAAATTTATGTGGGCAACGTAACAACCTTGATCTGCTGTGCGGGAAACAGAGGAGACACAAATCCTATCCGTACGCTGCGCCATTTGGATGCTGAGTTTTAGAATCGCTTGCAACAAAGACATAGAGCAATAAGGAGATTTTTTTTAATCAACAATATTTTTGGACTAAATGTATGCAAATAATGATTGTTTTGTCATAAAATTTTATAATTAAATGTATAAAGAAGATTTCCAAAGATTGTCTACTTATTATATCCATCTTTTCTTCTCTTTTTAATAAAATGAAATATTTATCAGTAGGTATGCCAATGCAAAATAAATATGTAGTATGTTTCACATATAAGATATAAGGTATATACCTAAATATAAAATGTTAAGCTTTATTAAAATAAAATTACATTATTTTATCCAACTTCATTTGGAAACTATTTTACAATGTTATAAATAATGTATCAAATTTCTTAAGTTATACATATTCAATTTGGTATTATTTTGATATAGAGGGATCATACATAGGTGAAATTATCTAAAATACTGATAAATATTGCTAACACTTAATTTATACATATAAAATATACCTAAGTATTATTTAAATGTTTTTATTACAAACATTTCCTTGATCCCCTAGTGGGTAATAGAAAAGTTAGATTATGTGTACATTTTAAAGATTTTTTTTAGATAAATTTCAAGTAATCAATTACACTTTGAGTGCAGTGCCTTTTAAAGGATCTTTTAATCACCAGATACCAAAATTATATTTCTATTCATTGGTCCGTTTGTTTATAAATTGTTATGAATGTTTTTTTGATATGATTTGATTGTTTTTGATATATCATATTGATATGAATTTTGAAAAAACCATCAATATAAATGCATGTTTCTTGGATGCCAACTATTCAAAATTTTATTTCAATTTACAGAGTCTATCATTTTGATATTATTAAACTGTAAATTTGTAGTGAATACTTATTACACCAGTAAGAATTCCATTGTAAAGGAATATAGTATTCCATTGTATCTGAAGTGAAATTGCACAAGACTTTTATTTTAAGTATAATTATAAGTTTACAAATGCATCAAACATATTTAATATTTTTTACCCATTTTTATTTAAACAAGCATAAACATTTAATTTATCTACAATTACCTGTATGACTTATGCTTTCTAAATTGATGGTTTGTAAAAAAGTACCCATGATATCCCATGAAGCTGGATATCACAAAAAAATTGTCTTTAAATTAATATTTTAATAATTGAAAGATACACACAAATATTTGTTTTTGAAAGCAGTTTCTGTGTCCTTCGTACTATTTGGTTTTAAAAGAATTTGAATGAGATTTTATTTATAGATCTAAACTAATTCAAATGATAATGATTTAATATTGTTACATAAGTCAGATGGTAATATGCATGTTTTTTTAATATCACGAAGAAGAAAGTAGATTTATTTATAAATGAGTCCTGTACTTATGATCAATTTACAATTAAATATCATTAGCTTAAATGTACTTTACTAAATATACATTTTGATGAAGTATGTGAAAATAATAACAAGGCAGATTTGTGTTGATTGGACAAATTCTATAATAAAACTATTTGTGCATGAATATTCTTTTATAATATGTAAATAACCCTTGAAATAACCAATCAAGGGTAAATCAAGTTAAATCAAGGGTAAACTAAAAATATTATGGCAACAAAAATAATACAGAAACAAAAATAAAGTCAAATGCAGATACAAAGGATTAAATTTATTTTGCCCTGATGAAAATAGGATTGTTTAAACAATAATAATAAACTTAATTACTAATATTTTGCAACTTGTATGTTATATTGTAACTTGGTTTTATAATTTTACACAAAGCATTCTAGGTATAGGAGAGCTAAGTATAAAACATAAATGATAAAAGGATTACATTATTTTACATCACCAAAACAAAAGGTTCATTGTTAAGATAGAGTGACAGCCTGGAAGACAGTGGATAGGAAAGGCAAAACTTTAGATGTTTAAATGATATAGAGAACATTCAATATTGGTGAGTTTGGAGGTACAAGAATTTTTAAGTGTACAGTGCAAATATTTATTATAAAAATACATTTGCAAGTAACAATCTAATTGATAAACCAATTATATTTTGAAAGATCATAATAAATAATTAAAAAGACATATTTCTAAATAGGGATACCATAAATTCTCTTTTTTCCACGTTTTAAAGTCACCAAAATAAAATAAATGATTTTGAGAACAAATAATTGTGTAAATGAGATATGAAAACAGTCACCACTCTCTATAAGTACTGCCCGACTAACTGGGACTATTTCTAATATGGATAGAGAGGGTTTTCAATAGTGTCCGATTGAGCCTTCGGATTTGGCGTATATTAAGCTGAAGTTTATAATATCAGCTACTTAAACAGTAAAAATTGAATGAATTGTACAACCGTATTTTATTACTGCTGTCATGCATAAATACCAAATAATTCCTCCGCAATTTCCATTTATGTTTTTTAAACAGTATTCAAGCAGTAAAGTTAAACCTTCGACTTCGGCCGAACGTTTTTCCTTTTACAAAAAGTCATTATTATCTAATGATTTTTGATGCTGAATGAATAATCTGTGATATTAATAAAAATAAAACTATAAATCTCATTGCGTCTGGTTTCAAATGAATGATGTTATTATTGACTTGCAATTTTCCCTGCCAAGGATCCTTATTATAATTAAAAATTTTACTAAGGTGTTTAATTATGAATTTATAACCATAGGTAATTTTATTTAACATTGCATATAGACAGTGGTGATTATTACAAATTGATTTTCTGTAAATGAGATAAACAGCAATCGAAAACAAAATATAGATTATTCCAGAAAATTGATAACTTTTCAGTTTTCAAAAGATTTTTTTTGAATTACCATTGAAATACCATGATCAGTTGAATAATATAATCCTTTTGTAAAAATTCTTATAGCAGCCTTTCGCAGTCTTCACTAGGAGCTGTGTCATCACTGGATTCACTGTCATATCCTGCTGAACAGTATTCTTCATCATCGCTCCAATGTTGAAATTCTTCTTTGTGGTGTTCCAAAGCCATCAATGAAAGGTATAGACTGTCACATGCAGAACATCTGAAAAGAGAAATATTGGTTTATAATTATTGTAAAAAAAATGCTGGACACCTTTGAAAGAAAGGTACTATGTGGAATATGAATATAAGGATGGCGATGAATGGCGCATTAGACGTAATGATGAGTTGTACAACATATACCAGACCCCAAGTATCTCAACGCACATGAAATTACTTAGGCTGAGATGGGCTGGACGTGTACAACTAATGCCAACCTCACGGGTGCCGAAACGATTCATGACTGGACACCCGAGTGGGAGAAGAAGGGTAGGAAGACCAAGGCTGCGGGTGGGAAGATGAGGTCAGAAAGAATGCAGCTCAGTTTTTCCAGGAGTGGAGCTGGAAAGTGGCAGCAGAGGACAGTATGGGATGGAGGCGAAAGTTAACGGAGGCCAAGGCTCGATTTGGGCTGTAGCACCATCGAAGAAGAAGAATCATTGTTAACAAGTAACCAATATACTATGAAGGATTATCTTATTATCTCTTCTCCCCATGTTGCTATCAAAAGATGTGTAAACAAGAACCTATAGCATTTTAAAGATCACCCCACCCTGGCTAAATTCAATTTATGGATAAAACAGTTCACCAACTGGCTCAAAAATGTAAACTTAATTTTTACTTTGATAAACAGAAACTATAAAGTTGATATTATTAATATGTTACATTTTATTAGTATATATTCAGCTGCTTCTGTCAATTTTTTTGTATGTAGCTTGTGGACATTCTCTTAATTTTTGCATGTATGGGAGTATTTAGGATCAGCTAGAATATGTGACTGTTGTTCCGTTTATTAAAATGTAAAAGGAAAATTATTTTTTGACGTTAAAAGCTTACCCAAAATGCCTTTTCTTTTGCTGATGCGATTCTAGCTGTCTCTGGCATGGAAATGTCCTATCGCATACGTTGCACGTCAATGCTTCATCTGCAAGGTAAAATGTAAGTATATATTCAATGTATTGGCTAGTTAATTAATGGGCAGGTTCCTTTACCATACATTGAACCTTTAAAAAATATTGCTTGAACACCAGGCAAAATCCTTAGATCACATTTTCAATCTCAATTAATTGAAAATCCCCTTTTTTATTGCATACACAATGTTTTTATGAATGTTTAATATTTAATTTTCCTGTACTGATGAGATTATTGCAAACTGGAATTAGGTAAAACAGGACAATTGTCACCAAAACTAAGTGGAAAAAAATATTATTAAACCTATTATAGCTTCATGATTTAACCCACAGTAAGATTATTGGTATTGCTAGTTGATTGAAAACATAAAAAAGGTAAAAAAAACAAAACAATTAGTTAATTATATTTTTATTTATTCCAAAAAAAGGATATATAATTGTAAAATAAATAGGTACACTTCTTATATCATATTTGTAAAATGATTTGCACCAAAGGAGCAGTCTTCAATTTTTTATAAATTAATACATTAATGTTTTCATTGACAAATATTACAATTTATTACGCATAAAGTGAGTTATCCCTGCTAAAGTAAAGAAATATACCTTCAAATTCATTAATAATCTCAATAATGCAACATCGATTGCCGACAAATTTTGTTTTTTTTTCATTGAATGGATTACAGTTGACCTATGGCAATCCGACAAACATTTTAAAAGAGTACCTTGTAATTATATATGTACTACAAAACATATGATGTGTAATTTTGTAAATTAAACAGCATAATAGACAGCATGGGCATGTCGGATTAGACAGGGGCCGGATTATTTGGGGGCCTCTGTAGTTCTTTCAATGAGCTCACATATCAATACTAAATCTTTTTATACTGTAAATAAAATTAGATTCTTTTTTAAAATAAATAAGTAATTAGATCCTTTTTTCAAAGGAAAAAAGTCAATGGTTCTTGCCCTTCTGAGACATAATTATATCTGTTAAGTGACAATTAACATAGTAAAATGAAAACATTAATATAAATAATTATACACAAGTACATATCTAGTTGAATTGTAAACATTTAATTAGTTTTATTAGACATTGCTTCAGATATCGAAAAAAATTATATTTGTTAAATCATTCATAAAAAATTGATATACACATATAAGTGGGAATGAAAACATAGTGTTCTCCGTCTAATATATTATTATAAGTCAATACTACAAAAACAATGCCAAATCTTAGTAAAACAAGAGACTTTTGTCAAATTGAATTATTTCCGTCTGAAACGGACAAGTTAATAATAAGGTACCATTAATAATTTAATTTCCAAAACCTAATAAGTAAAAGAGCTTATCAAAATTTATAATATAGCATATAAATGTACAAAAATGCTTATATAATATCAAAATAACTAATTTTGAAACAAAATGTACTAAATATCAACATTACTTATTAAGGAAAAAATTTCAATAGTTCAAATATTTCATAAATTCAAACATTATTCCTTGGTCATAAAATATATTTTTAAAGAAAATGAGAATTATGGCGAACCTTTTTAAATAAAATCACAGCTTCTATATATTTCATATACACTTATTATAGAATTAATAATGTTTGCAAAAGTTTATTTTAAATTTAAACAAAATAAATAACAAAGCATTTTCAAAAATATAATTATAAATACTTACTTAAATTATTTTTACAGTAGGTAATAAAATATTCATTTTGTATAAATACAGATTTTTGTTTATATTGTAACTTTACTGAAGACATTATGGAATCATTTAAAAAATTAAAAAACAAAATGGCATGCCTACAAAACAATAAACTCAAAGAATTATTTGATTAAAAAAAAAACAAAAAACATACATAATCTAAATACAATCAGAGGTAAGTATATATATAAAAAAACCCAACATGATCAAATTAATTCTGCTCATGTATATTGCAAAATATTAAAATTTTAACATTCCAAATATAATTATACATCCAACACCCAAATCAATTGTAAAGAGAATATCATTATATCAAATACTTCAGTAGGGCAACAATAACTAAAATAATCTTATCACAAAATACAATAATAATTTCATTAATGACTTCCTTTCCCATTCAACATAATTTGTTTAATTACAATTAGTTCTCACTTATCTATGATAACATTGAGATAACTATAAAAACACCCACTTTTTACTATCGCAACTCAGTAACTCAGTCATTTAAAATTAATGACTTAGGAATAATATAAAAACAATAAACTGGTACACCTGTTTGTATTAATAATTATCCAGTTATTTTAAAAAGGCAATCTTTTAAAATAATCAATATCTCACAAATAATTATGGTGCAAATACTTTGCTAAGTACCAAACAACAAAACATCATATAAAAGAACACTATTAGTTTCGGGAGAGCACCTATCAACAGATTTATTTCAGCAGTTAAAATACACATATTGTAGGACGAATTAGCTATTGACGATGTTCAATAAAAATATAGAATCAAAAGATAATGTAAAGTAACAAGATATTTTATCAGCGATTATGTCAAAAAAGCTAAAATGTAACATAAAATACTCAAAATGGTGAAAATAAAGGAGTTATATTATAATTTATTAATTAAAATAAGCCACAATGTAATGTATCAAGATACAAAAGATTTTGTTTTAATTATATTAATAAAGTTATAACACACCTGTCGATGGGAGGAGTATCCTCCCGAAATCAGTGGCTTTCTTTATAACTAAATCATTAATACTATTTAGCAAAGAATTTGCATTCTTATTATATGAGCCATCCTCCCCCCAAAATATAATGTGAAAATTACTATTTTTTGGTGTATTAAATAAAGGTATTGATTAAAATAAATTAAAAGGAATTTTATAGAATACTTTATTTTTTATTGAAAATTTGCATTTTTCGGATAAAATTTTAGTTTAAGCTTAATGCGTTCAAAGGGTTAAATAAATAACCTGTTTTTTAAATTTGTACAACTATAAATAATAACAACCACCACAGTGTCTTTTAATTAAACTGGATAAAGTTGATTTGTCATAAAAGCGTTACCACGTAAAAAACTATATAGAGATATAAAAATATTTATATAAGAGATAGTTTAAAAATAGATTATTTAGTGAGTGCCTCTTAAGCAGCCCATTCACGATTGTGCCATTCGGCGTCGCTCCATATGGACCGGCTCCATTTGGAGCATTGTAAAATTTTCATCACACTCACGGGCGCGCCATCGAAATTAGTATACGCAAGTGGTCGGCGCTTTCGCATTAATAAGTTCTATTTTTTTTTAATTTTCAAGTAAAAATGAGTTATAATTCTGATGATGAGTTTTATACAACTGCTATATAGCGGTTTATTTATATATAAAAAGAAAAAACAAAAAAAAATTTTTGTCTTTTCGCATTCAAGAGAGTGTCAAACAGCTCGGCGCGATGAGATTGCGCAATGTACCGCTGGTTTTCACACTCGCGAGCATGCTGTACTGGCAGGACGCGCCGCGCGGTTTGTCGCGGTACTATGGAGTTTCGATTGTTTGTAATTCCATTTTGGTGTGTCAGGTCAATTGGGCTGTGCGGGTTTTGACATTCATGAGCGCATTTTGGAGTGATGGATCGTGCCATTTGGAAGGATGGCACGATCGTGAATGGGGGCCTTTATATACCGAATTAAGGACACTATTATTAAAGGAGGATCTAGTCAATAATGATATCAAAATTTTTGAAATAATCATTGTTACGTTAATTTCTATAAATATTATTAAAGGAGGATCTAGTCAACAATGATATCAAAATTTTGGAATAATCATTGTGACATTAATTTCAATAAATTCTTTAAATTGAGTTTTGGAGTATATAAGTGAAATAGGGTTATGGCAGAAATCACCTAAAAGCTGTGCACAAGTACTGTACTAATGAGGGACAAGATAAAGAAAAAAAGTATAAACAGGGTTTAAATAAAGGTTATTTGTACACAAGACAAGTGATTATCGTACATGTGAAAAGAATTGAGTGAAATATAAACATAAGAGTTCGATTTTATCAACTAGAAAACAAATATCTAAAAGTCAATGAAACTGACAATAAATGATTTAGTTTTTATTAGTAATATTTTATTTAATCTATGGATGTGTTATAGCACCGATAAAACAATCAAAAATAGTTGTGAAGAGTTTTTTCTATTGTTATTTGCATCTATTTGTTTGTCACATCATAAAAGCTTGACATTAAAATTGTTTATTATTTATATTACTTAACAACAAAAGCCTTAATTAAGGCTGTGTTTCTCAAAGTTTAAAGTAAAAGTATAGTTAAAATACTTTGATATCATAACATTGTTCAAAACTTACGGTTGTTTCATTCAAATCTAATGCTGTCAAACGACGAATTTTTGAACAATTTCGTGAAATCAAAGTATTTTATCTATACTATTACCGTTACATTTGTTGAAACAAACCCAGCCTAAGTATATTTCTTTGTTGTGTCCCTCCAACTATTAATTATTAGTTTAAAAATAAATATTAATAAACATAAAACCATTGTGTACAATATGTTGTGTGCATGCCTAATAAATTTGTGTTTAAAATCATTATGTTTAGGACTTGTCATTTATTCGTAAAATAAATGTAATAATTCACTTTAGATTTGTCATTAAGAGACTTGATTTTTATTGAATGTACTTTTTGATATTTTTACATTTTTTAGTCCAAAATTATTTCCAATGTCATATATGTGGTATGTTAAAATAATCAATGTGTAATATTTGACCGATTTTGTAAAAAAATAACCATTTAAGACCCACAAGTGAGGCAGTGTAATGTAAATGAAAAGATGAAAAATGTGTGGCATTCAGATCTTTCTGCCTGTTTCTGCCAAAAAGGTTTTGAAATATATACATTGTTCATTCTATGACATCTATAAATGATTTATGCACCGCATATGTTAAAATTAAATTATGTCTGTACTTGAATCAACAGAGTTTAGCTGTAGTACACAAAAGTATTAATAACATTTAACAGTTTTATGTATCAAATTGGTAAAGTGTTTGAAACTGATGATTTAAACATGCTGCCAAAGTATCTCATTCCTGCCGAGCCTCCTGGAACTGATCCCATAGTAATCCAAATTAAAGCGAAAATCTGTAGGACTGCAAATACAATTGTCAGAATTGTGTTCTGAAGACCCAGAGCACAATAAAGAGTGGCGATCAATGCTCCACCATAAACTATAGTTGATAAAATACGGTCCTTTGTAAACATCTGTTTAATGTGGTTCCATGGACCATAGAGAAAAGAAAAACTGAAAGTAAAACAAACAAAAATATTATAATAAAAATTTATTAAGCAAAAAATAGTAGTTCACTCATGTGTGTCTTCATTCTTTGGTCATATAATTTATTGAGTAAATTAACTTTAGATATTCGGAAAGATCAAGTACTATTTCAAATGCTGGTACACATTACAGAATATGAAATATTATTAACACATTTGTAAAGGTATTGTTTTCAACTAAGTTATTATTTACTAAATAAAAAAGGACACACAAATAAATTCAACAAAACTAATGCTGTATTTGATTTGAATAAATTAATAAAATTTTATTTATTTACCTAAATATGAAGAAACAACTTCCCAAAGTGTATAGGAGAGCGAATTTCCTCGCTTTCAAAATCAAAAATGGTATATAAAGAGTTGACAGGATAAAACACAATAATCCCAGTAGCATACATGTTACGAAGCCAATCAATCTATTTGTTCGGCTCTGAAAACAAATACAATATAAAATTACTTACAAAAAATCATTGAACATACATTAAAACAAAGTGATGACCAAAAATAACAATTATTAGCGCATTTTTACGCGAAACTAAAATAAACAACAATACAAACAAAACTTACCAAACTAGGGCACCATTCTTTTTGTGTTTCTGATAACCAAGAGTTAGTACTGGACGGTGTTTCATCTTCGTTTCTTGAAAACCATTTCGGTTTAGTTATCGTGGGCAGAGTAATCTTAAATCCACGCCTTGACGAATCGTTTTGTAATAAATAATCATCCAAATCTGATTTCAACGTAGCCATTGCAGTTTATTCATAAAAATAACAAATTAATATACTTTTTTCCTCAGTGAAACACTTTTGACAACTAAGAAAAGAACCAATACAAATGACACAAACGTTCCATAGATGAATCAACCATAGACTAAAGAAAATATTTTACCATAGACTTTATGAAGCGTGTAGGTACTTTGAATTAATCCATAGAAAATTGAGAATATGAGTCGCTAATATTTGAATAATCGATTAAGTATCGATTGTTTATTCTTTTGTATTTTTTTTTCGCTACTCCCATCACCACCCGTTCTGCATATGGGCAAAGAGAATATAACCTTACGGATAATAAGAGAATTATGGGGACTGTAAACGGCCGCTTCACAGAACGCTAAATGAGCAACAAAAATACTTCTTCTTCTTCCTCCGGTTTTAGGCCAAAGGCCTGTTTTTTAGTCGGAGACTGCCTTTTGTGATCTGGATGTCCAGTTGTCACTCCATCTACCCTCCGGGACTTCCTTGGAGACAATTTTGGGTAGTCGATTGTCTCCCATTCTCTCGACATGGTCTCTCCATTGACGCCTTCGCCCTCTACCCCAGCGGATGATGTCGTCTACATCGCATCTCCTCCTTATATCCTCGTTTCGGAGGAGGTTTTTGTTCTGATAGAATCGGCTCTGACTTCGATGGCATAGGTCATTATGGGTCTTACGCACGTTTTATAAATTCTGGTTTTACTTTCTGTGAGTATGTTTGTTTTTCCGGACAGTCTCCCTGAGGCAACCAGATATAACAGCTGCTTTATATGTTTTTTATTTAACCTCGTCATATAGATCATTGTCATTTGATATTTTGGCGCCGAAGAATTTGAATACTGTGACTTGTTCTATTTGCTCGTTTTCCACAACCAGTTCGCATATTTGAGGTGTTTTCGCTATAACTAGGGATTTTGTTTTCCCCGTAGACAGTATCATGTTGTATTTCTTGCCGCATGATTGAATATATTTAGCAATTTTTGTAGGATATCTTTAGATTCTGCTATTAGTGTGGCATCATCAGCGTAGCAAATAATACTTATGATATCTTCGCCCATCTTGTATCCTATGTCCGTGGCTGACACTTCTTCAATAATCCTATCCATAATTAAATTAACAAGAAAGGGCTTAGACTATCTCCTTGTTTTATTCCTGTTGCAACCGCTGTCTCGCTACTAGGTTTTCCATTGACCTTTATTTTAGTTTTATCATTTTGATTGATGTCATGACGTATAATTTTAATTATGTGAGGTTGGATGTTCTTTTCTGATAGGATGTTGACGACATCTGTAAGTCTAACTCTGTCAAATGCTTTAGTAAGATCCACGAAGCATGCATAAGCTGGTTTATTATATTCCAGTGATTTTTCTTTAATTTGTCTTACAATAAATATAGCGTCTGTGGTAGAGCGGTTATTTCGGAATCCTTGTTATTCTTCTCTGGTTTCGATGTGTTTTTGCAGAATTGTCTTTAAAATAATTGTGAATAATTTTAAAGCAGTGCTTAAAAAAAAATTCCTCTGTAGTTTTTTGGATTGGTCTTTTGTCCCTTCTTAAATATTGTTACAGTAATGCCAGTTTTCCATCCTTGTACCTTGCCATTTTGTATTATTTTATTGAACAGTTTTAGAAATTTTCTTGCTAGTGCCGTCCCTTCGTATTTTATCATTTCGTGGGCTATATTATCTGTTCCCGGTGATTTTAGATTTTTTAGTCTCTTAATGGCGTATTCGATCTCTCTCAGAGATAGTTCTTCTGGAGTGTCACTGGTTATTTCGCCAAATACCTTCAGGGGTTTCTTCTCTTCCTTGGTATAGTCCAGAGAAGAATTGTTTCCATCTTTCGATAGAGATTTTGCTTGTCTGATTAAATTCATTTTTTACGGATTTTTTTCTGGTTTTTTAACATCTTCCACACTTTTCTTTGTACGCCGTAGAGGTCATATTCAATGTCTTTGTTAAATTTTAGCCAGTATTCCTCTTTCAGTCTATCAATTTGCGAGTTAACCCTGTTTCTTTCTTCTTTATATTTTCTATACTGTTCCGTTGTTAGATTTTTACGTCTTCCGAAAACCACGTTTTTTTTTTGTTTGAGTTCAAATTGATCTTTCTTTTTTCTATTGCCTCCATTGCTGCCTCGTTAATTGACGTTTCAGTGATTTTCCACGCTTTATCTACAGTATCCTCCTCTAGGATTGGATTGCTCTCCGTTTTTTCCATAATACGTCTTCTGTAGAGTAGCTCGGTACTTTTGCATTCCAGCTATTCAATATTATATTTTTCCACGAGTTTCAGAGTTTATCAAGGACTTTTTACTAAGAAAAACACAATTTTATGATACATTTGTGTGCTAACTGCCTATACTTCCATTTTTTATTAATATCGAAAAATGCCGAAATACCCCAACTAGATAATATAATTTTCTATAAAAAAAATGTAGGTACATTATTAGTAGGTGAAATGAAATTTTTTTTTTTTTTTTAACATGTCTACGTAGGGGACGCCAGCTATTAGGATTTGGGTCCATTTTACTCTTTCGAAGAAGCGCACTACGTAGCGTTGGGAGGGGTTTGCAATCTAGAAAAGAGTTTATTAATTCGGATTTTAAAAAGACCCGGGTTGTACGAAGATGGAAACACAGAATTCGGAAGATCGTTCCACAGTCGGGCTGCTGTGTTAATAAAGGAGTTCGAGAAGTGACTTGTTCGTATATGTTGAAGGTCCACTGTGAATGGATGCTGCGATTGAGTGAAGCGAGTGACTCTGTTGCGAGTGGGTGGAGGAGGGACCAAAGATGCAAGTTCTTCTGAGCAATTCCCGTGGTAGTATCTATAGAATAAACTTAAAATACCGACTCTGCGTCTGTGTTCTAGTGATTGCAATCCATCAGTCAGTGATGGATCATCAATCAGACGTATAGCACGCCTTTGGACAGCGTCGAGGGTATTCAGTAGGTATTGGGGGGCGCCACTCCAGAGGTGACTGCCATATTCAATAATTGGGCGTATTTTCGCTTTGTAGAGTATACAGATCTGGGTCTTAGTAAAATATCTGCGCGCTCTATATAGTACGCTCAATTTTTTGGAGGCGAGTTTCACCTTAGCTTCGATGGAGCCCTTGTAGTGTAATTGGTTCGTTATAGATACTCCAAGCAGGTCGATAGAGCTGCTGTTAGGTAGGGTGCTTCCGTTGAAAGACACTTGCAATTCATTGGGGTTTCTCTTCGCAGAAATTAGACAGGCTTGGGTTTTTGAGACGTTAAATGAAACAAGATTACTTTCACCCCAGGTATTGATTGAGTGGAGGTAGCTATTTATTTTTTGATGAAGGTCTTTCCGGGCTTCTGATATTTCACTCTGTTTAGGAGGTTTGTCAAAAGAGAAATTGTCATGGACTGTGCTGTCATCAGCGTAACAGTGGATGGGGGCGCGTAAGAGCAAGTCATTGATATGTAGGAGGAATAGGGTTGGAGATAGAATGGACCCTTGAGGGACTCCCGCATTAATGGAATGGGGAGAAGAAGAGCAACCGTCCACTACAGTTATGACTTCGCGATCTTTTAAAAAATTCGCAATCCAAGTACACAGAGACTGGGGTAGTCCATAAGAAGGGAGTTTCATTAAGAGACCTCGGTGCCAAACCCGGTCGAAAGCTTTAGAGATGTCAAGGGCGACAGTTTGAGCTTCTCCAAAGCGTTCCATAACTCGACCCCAAACGGATGTCACATACGCGAGTAATGTAATGAAATGAAATGAAATGAAATTTTTTATTTCCATTATTTACACAACATATACATAACAATAACAAAAAAAATAACTATATTTTAAAAAGACTTATTATAAACATACCATGTACAATTGTGCCTTTTTGGAAATTTACTGCCTCACTACACAAGTCTGTTCTGAGGCAGTACTTATTCAATATGGCCTAAGGTTACATGTACCTACTACTCAAACTTTTTTTTAACAATTTTTATGATAATTGAATTTAGTGACGATATCATTTCATACAATATAATTAAATAAAATAAAAAATCTTAGTTTCCAACCACGTTGAGTAATTTTATGCCAACTAGTTTCGGAGACGTAACCGCTCCTTCTAAGTATGTCCGGACGAAGTAGCGGTTACGCCTCCGAAACTAGTTGGCATAAAAATATTCAACGTGATTAGAAACTGATATTTTATTTAATTTAATTATATTAGTTAAAATGTGCCACAAAGAATTAGCAGCAAAGTATGAAGATATCATTTCATACAATTTGTATGGTAGTATACACAATATCTACGGGGACTCAATAGTTCGATACTTAATCTCCAAACATACATACGTACCATCATGCTATTTTCATATTCTGGGTAGGAAAAAGTACTGACCTACATTCTATTCTATCTTGATGTACATATCTACATGTTTTGTATAGATAACAAAATATTCAATAATTTGGATTTATGAGTATATAGTTTGGTACGTATTCTTCAACTATATATAATATACCTTCGCTATCGACAGTGGGATCTCATGTGTTACATGCAACTAGTAAAATTAAGTAGGTACAGTTTTCGTCAAACTTTTTGAGCTATTTCGCCCAGGAGGGGGCGATTTGCACATTTACTAACCAAGCAAAAAGACACAAATTTGCGCTCTGCGCACCCGGAAATCTGGTTTATGTTTCGAAAATTATTATATTATTAATTAAATTATTATTTCATAATTATTATACCTACTAAATTATGATAAATAAATTGATATGAAAATAAAATAACCAATTACCACAATCTGAGTCATCACTGAATATGTCATGGCTTGGCCTGTGAGAGTTCCTGTGCGATTTAGATCCAGAATTTGCCTGAGAATTTTCAATTGTGTTTGAGTTGCATTCTTGAAAATCGTTTGAATTGCTTTTATTCCAGTGACCCCGCCGCCTACTATCGTCTAATTCGTCGTTGGATTCATCAATATCTGTATATTTTGCATCCGAATCAGAACACGAGTCATTGCCATTGATGGGCTCTAGAAATGTCCTGTTGTCTCTTGCAATGTATGTTGTATTGGTGTCAAATCCATCTTTCGATGAGAGCTGGTTGTATTCTTTCCGAGCTGGGCGAGAATCTGGAAAAAAGAAAAAAAAATGCATGAAAGATCTGAAAATTGATGATGAGTATACGATTTCTTATTATATACATAGTGTTTTGTTTTTTTTATTTAGGAACATCCTAAGTGATGATATTACGACGTCTCAATCGATTCAACTTAAAAAAAGCTCTTGTACCTCTCTAATAACTCTTAATTGACACTCCTCCATCCTCTCTCTCTTCCCACAACCTCTATCTTCTTCCTTTCTTTGTTGCTGTGATTTGACATTAACTAATGTTACGTGTTTGTCTATCCTTTTTTATCTATCTATTTGTCATTTTGTTATAAATTTAAGGTACCCACCACTACACTATTTTTATGGCCTCATTTTGTTTTGGTTGGTTGGAAGGATTTGCTTATGGCATAATACCCGCCATTGTTCACATTACTGTACATGAAGTAAAATAAATACACAAATTAATAAACAAACAAACAAAAAAATAACAATGAAATCAATTTATAAATACCGATATGAAATGAAGATTTAAATTTAAAAAAATAAACATAAAAATACATATAAATAATAATAAAAAGGATTAATAAAGATTTTTTAAACGTTAATATCAGGAATCATTAGGGTTGATAGATATTGAGAACACACTAATGGTTATGAGTATAATATTTCTATACATGTCATGTTGGCCGTGAAAGTTAATGAAGGACTCGTTAAGGTTGTAGTTTGTAGTCCTAATTACTATCGCTTGGCTAGTGCTATTACGACAGTCACGCAATGGCACAACTCTATACGTACCGTTGCAGGCAAAAATCAAGTTTTAAAAACTTTGTCCTACATTCGTGTTGGCTGCTGCTATTGTTAACAGTTTTAACCCCGTTGGGAAATCAATATTGGCCATGCCGCATATGAAATTGCTCATGGGTCGCTCTCAGATTTCGGTTGGTTGTATTCGCTCTAAACAGGAGCAAATTTAATATTAACGATAAAAAAATGAATAAAAAGAATGTCATTCTTTTCCATAATGCTTTATTTTACATTTTGTTAATGCAAAAATGTTTTTCTTCTTGCTTCTTATATTGATGTTTATGTTCTTTTTTAATTCAATCGATTGAAATTTCTATCGCATAATGTAAAAGCGTAGTGAAAATACATTGAAATTGTCTGTCTTAAAACAGCAATTATTCCTAGTTAGATAGACATAGGTAAAGTGATGGAATGATGCCAATCAGGGAGCACCCATGGTTTTTTATTATTTTTTTTTTGTTTAACATGTTTTTTGTTTTGTATATTTCTTTGTTTGTTTTTATATAAATACTGAGTGGTCTCTGTGGTGTATTGTTTCTGTAAGTTTTCTTTTCTTATGTTAAATAAATACATTATTATTATTATATAAATGGCCTCGTGAAAAGTATATAATGTATCCTCATCTCATACAATCCCTAAATTAAGCTAAAATACTTGTGCTATTGACGAAAGAAATCGGTCGAGGTACCTAAGTTGGGGTTCGAACTCGCAATCACTCCGACCCATCTAAACCTAATATTTTTTAGGGGAATATGATATGAACTCGAATGCACCATTTTGACTGGTAGCCAATCATAGCATGTGTTTCAAAGACCTTATATACTTTGCTGTGTTTCAATGAATTTATACTTATTTAGTCTATGATATTAAGATTTGAATAGTCGCACTATGTCAACAGTAAAACATGTGTTCTCTAGATTCAAAACATTATATATTTATACCGTTTGTACCTACAATAAAAAATTTAAAAAAAGTAAGCCGTGTATCGAAAAAATGTTTTTCCAACTGTCGATTCGTTCATGAGAATCAATCAATTCTCTTAATGAATCGACATTATTAAGCCAAGATGCGTGTACGAAGGAAAATTTTGTATGGTGTAGTGGACTTTTTGCATGCTAATAACACCAACTAGAGGCCTCGCAGCATATATGTTCCTATACATGGATTTACTCAGAATTCGGAGTAGAACATTTTATGTGAGTTGTGTGTGTGTGTGTGTGTGTGTGTGTGTGTGTGTGTGTGTGTGTGTGTGTGTGTGTGTGTGTGTGTGTGTGTGTGTGTGTGTGTGTGAGGGTGTGTGTGTGTGTGTGTGTGTGTGTGTGTGTGTGTGTGTGTGTGTGTGTGTGTGTGTGTGTGTGTGTGTGTGTGTGTGTGAGGGTGTGTGTGTGTGTGTGTGTGTGTGTGTGTGTGTGTGTGTGTGTGTGTGTGTGTGTGTGTGTGTGTGTGTGTGTGTGTGTGTGTGTGTGTGTGTGTGTGTGTGTGTGTGTGTGTCTGTGTGTCTGTGTGTCTGTGTGTGTGTCTGTCTGTCCCCCCCTTATAACTTTTTATCCGCTCAATTTACAGAGCCCAAATTTTCAGAATATATAAACAGTTAGGTATAGGCTAACAAAACTTTTATACTCAGAATATTGAATTTTTGAATTTTGTTTTTGTGAATTTTTATTTCAGACAGGGGTTATCAACTTTTGAAAATTTTCCATATAACTCAGAAACCATAAAAGCTAGAACGCTGAAAATTGGTATAAACATAGACAAATACAAAATCTCAAATAATTTTTTCAAAAAAATTCCAGGGTTTCTCAAACATTTTTTATTAAGAAAAATATTTTTTTTATGATAAATTTATGAGTTTAACTGCCTATATTTCCAATTTTTTTAAATATATCGAAAAAAGCCAAAATACCCCAACTAGATAATTTAATTTTCTATAAAAAATATTAACAATGTATAAGCACATCCCTAATTTTTTTTAACAATTTTTATAGAAATTGAATTTAGTGACGACATTACATCATACAATTTGTATGGCAGTCGCTTATACACAATATGTAAGAAGACTTAATAGTTTGATAGGTAGGTACTTAATATCCAAACATACATACAGAACCATCATGCTGTTTTCATATTCCGTGTAGGAAAAGAGGACTGACCTCCATACTGTCCTATCTTGACATACATACCAACATGTGTTAAAATTTTCAATAATTTGGATTTATGGGTTTATAGTTTGATTCTTATTCTTCAACTATACATACTATCGCTATTGACATTTGGTTCTCATTTGTTACATGCAACCAGTAGTTTGGTACTTATTCTTCAACTATGTACATACTATCGCTATCGACAGTTGGATCTCATGTGTTACATGAAACTAGTATATATTTTTACATTTATCTCAGAAACCATAAAAGCTAGAACGCTGAAAATTGGTATAAATATAGACAAATATAAAATCTTAAATTAAATTTTTCAAAAAAATTCCGGAGTTTCTTAAACATTTTTTATTAAGAAAAATATTATTTTTATGATAAATTTATGTTTTTAACTGCCAATATTTCCAAAGTATTTAAAAATATCGAAAAAAGACGAAACACCTCATCTACATAATTTAATTTTCTATAAAAAATAAACATTGTAGTAGTAAATCTCAATTTTTTTTAAACAATTTTTATAAAAATTGAATTTAGTGACGACATCGCTTCATACAATTTGTATGGCAGTCGCCTATACACAATATCTAAGAAGATGTAATAGTTTGATACTTGATCTCCAAACATACATACATACCATCATGCTGTTTTCATATTCTGGGTAGGAAAAAAGGACTGACCTCCATACTATCCTATCTTGACAAACATACCTACATGTGTTGTATAGAAAACAAAATATCTTAAAATATTCTATTATTTGGATTTATGGGTTTATAGTTTGGTACTTATTCTTCAACTATACATACTATCGCTATCGACAGTTGGATCTCATGTGTTACATTCAACTAGTATATTATAAGGCAGTATGTATTGTGGGGCACTACATTATTTTACTTAAGATTATGTTATCTAGTTACTTTATATTAAGTTGTTGTACCTGTTTGTCGTCAAATAAATAAAAAAAAAAAAAAAAAAACAGAACGCCATACCATGCTATACACTGACATACATTTTGCCTCATTCACAATTATTATGCATCGCGTCATAAACTAGCCTATTATTCTGACTACGTTTATACATTACCATCTTTCGAGATTCCATTTGTATAATCAATTATATGTATCTTCGTTAATCTAATAAAATATAAATGCAATTTATATTTGGTACTGGTTTTTATCGCGTGTCGTGTAAACTTGTGCAAAATATTCCACAGTAAAAATTCAATAATTTACCAATAACATTAAGTCAATACAATTATAGATAATGTTCAACACAATTATAGATAATGTACATTATGTTGTTTTAACGCACATAAAAATACTACTTTAACAAGTTTTGCATAATGAACCTGCAATTTATAATACGGTTGAATATTGGTTGTCGCAAAGTGCCCGAAACGGTCACGCGATTATCGTTAGGTATTCTTGGTTTAAGTCAGAAAGTTTTTTTCAGACCAGACGCAGCCAGTCTTATTTGAGCTAGACATGATCAAATAAGACTGACTTGAGAAAACTCAAGAAGATGAAGATTTGCGATATAAAATAGAAATTTACTTTACTTTATAATCAATGACATTTGTATAATAATATATTATGTCAACAGCTGTAGTATTTCTAAATAAAAATAAAATTATCACCAAAAATAATAGGTCGATTGACTAATTTTAGAGATTATACTTACTATCGAATATTTCAAAAAAATTGCCTATACGCAGACATTGGATTTTTCCCTGTCGGGAGTCAATGATGTTTTTGACAATTTTTCAACATCTCCATAGGGACGAAGTTGGAATATTACAAAAAAAAAAACAGGAAATCAAGGCACCTACAGGGCTTACTATCTGTCATCGGCTGGTTTACGTTATCACTTTATGCGCTTGAGCAACGTTCACCAATTATGCCTTCTCAAACGGGACGTCTGTCTGCGTTTCAGATGTGGTGCTACAGACGCATGGCTTAAGTTCACTGGTCAGAACACATCAGCAACGACGAGGTACTAAGTAGGGTTGGAGAGACAAGGCAAATTATGAAAAGAATTGCCCGACAGAGAACAACTTGGATAGGCCACAACATCCGGCACCCAGGCCTGCTTTTTACCATCGTCGAAGGAATGATTGATGGGGGTAACTGTAGAGGTCGCCCCAGAAACAACTATATAGACCAGATAATCGGTTACGTGCGCTGTAGCAGTTACAAAGAGATGAAGAGACTGGCGGACGATAGAGTTAAGTGGAAAGATCGAGTGTTTGGTGCAGACCAATCCTAGGATTGTAACCAAGAAGAAGAGATTGAGTTCCCTTATTAATGCGATTTTTGAAAGTTCTATGTATTTTAATAATGAGATACAAATCGTTTAAAAACTAGACCTGTAGGTGCCTTGAATTTCTGGTCCTTCTTTAATATTACTGCTTCGTATCTATTAAGATGTTGAAAAATTGTCAAGGATACTTATTATCATTTTTAAAATAAAGATATCAGGGGTTAAAACGAGATAAGTAACGGAACAAAAAATGGAGGAATAAAATTTCAGTTAAAGATGGTAGATACGGTGGCTCTTGTTATTTATTAACAATAATATAAAAATATAAAAGGATCCAAAACTTCTTTCTCGCAATAAAGGACACTGTTTTAAAAGCTATGTTTAGATAATATTTTGTAAAATGATACGAATAATTTTTCAACAAAGGAGGTCATTATATTTTTTCTAGACCTGTGATATTATAAAATATTCAGTTTCACTTCCTGGTAAGAATGAATTTTATTTTGAACCTCTCGTAAACTAAACTCTTTTGAATTTATTATAAACAGTTACAAGTAGCTGTTAAAGGTAAATAAACAGTGAAATATAAAATAGTATAAACTACTGAAATATGGCACACCTTGTACAATGCCATATTTGAATTCAAATTGATATAATGTAAATTTTATATACATATACTATGTTTTGTGTTTTCAAATGAATTATTTTAAGTCATTCATTCACAGAGTAGGTAATGTGAGATGAACAAGGTTCATTATAATTATACAATTAATAAATTATTATTAATTGTTACAGCCACATTATTAATTTGTTTAATTATTTTTATTGAAATATTAAACAAGGTAATAATGCAAAAAACGGTAATTATGAATACATGTAGAATCGTAAAAGATTTTTTAAACGTTAATATTCGGGAATCAGTAGGGTTGTTAGGTAGTACCTACCTATAGAGACCTCCTCAGAGCCTAATCCTTTGATATGTTAAGTATCTGGATGGGTGAACTATTCCCAATTGAAAGCTTGATGATGCGTTTGTTGCATTTTATTTTACTCTTTTAAATAATTTACAATTTACACATTGATATGCTGATTCTTTTGAGGAAGTGTATAATGGTAATAATAATAATTGAGTGTTATTATTTGTAATGCATAATTGTTATTAATATCATTAGTCAATCGGCCAGCGTCGTAAAAAAAAGGAAAATTTTTCGGTATCTCTGTATCATATACCAATGTTGCTGTAATAATTGACTTATATTTGTATTTTGAATGAAATATTTCATATTTTTGAATTGAAAAAATTAAGCCAAGAAATGTCATGTACAACTTAGTTCATAGAACGGCGTTACAAAAAAAGGTTTCTTCGTTACTTCATAGATGGCAATAGTATAATTCATTTTTTTTCAGGTGAATTGTTATACATTATTCAAATATATAAAAGTTTTAAAAACTACATTGATAAGGGAACTCAATAAGAAGGCATAATGGTGAACGTTGCGCAAGCGCATAAAGTGTTCATGTAAACCAGCCGATGTGAGATGACAGGTCATAAACCCTGTAGGTGCCTTGAGTTCCTGGTTCTTCTATAATATCCCAACTTCGTCTCTATTGAGATGTTAAAAAGTTTATTAAGTTCAGTTTCTCAATTTAATCAACAAACAGTCGAGGAGTGAATTAAATTTAAAGCCAAAAAGGTGAAAAGTGTTGGCAAATAATTTGAGAAAACGTGGGCTGCCCAGAGCGCAAATTTGAGTTCTTTGTTTGGATAGTATCTGTGAAAAATGTTTCTTCCTTCTCCGAAATTTCTCGAGTTATTGGCCAATGTTGATAATTATCTACTTCAAATGTCTTTAATCCCTTTTATTTAACCTCACTTGTCTGTACTGGAATTCGATTTTTCGATTTTTCACTGAATTCCCGATTAGTTAGAGCTCTGGAACTTTCAGAATATATAGTATACCTAAACGATGACAACGCATAGCTTATATTTGTTAATATTATGAAATACTGGAGGCATTTTCCCCCAAGGAACATCACAATAAAATATACATTGACATTAATAGATTCATCTTTCACGTATTAATTTGTGGATTTTTCATGAAGGTATTAAGATGAATATATAAGCATATATTTTTTTCATTCAGAGAATAATAAATTTACTATATCATTTTATTTCTGACGCAAGGAGAAAGTTAAAGAACCAATTTACATGTTGTTTCGTGTTTGATGAAAATTGAAATTGGATTGGAATAACAAGCTGTCGAAAAAAATACGGTTCGAAGCACAAATTTATTTAAATTGAAGCTGAAAATTCGCTCTTGTATGATATATTTATTAGTTACCTTGCGCATAGTAGGTAGGTATCTGTAAATAAATAATAAATATTATATGATATATATCATTTATGGTGAACAAAGATGGTGTGTGAGTGTGTGTGCATAAGATTTGGATCAGTTTTTGTTTCAAAATTGAATTATTTGTGCTTTTACAATGTTTTATTACTTTATAGTAAACGATAATACGAAGAGGAATAAAAAAAATAAAATTATTAATCTCATTTGATTTCAACATAAAAAATGTTTATGCAGCTTTGGGGGTATATGTTTATTTATTTATTTTAATCTGAAGGATTGTATTACAAATGCGCGTGTTCAAAAGGATTTTATTTTACTTAAAACGTATACCTCCAAATATGATATTGCTTATGTCAGTTCATTAAATAATTGATAATACATAATTTATTGTGATGAAGGGTTTCAATAAAAAAAACTACTTACATGATCAACACTGGTTTATTCGAAATAAATGAAATTACAATATAAATAATAACTTATTTAAATTGTGATGTCGTGGGTCGGAACTAGTAGATTAAGATTTAACGCGACTGTACTCTACTGAACGATCAACGCATGAATATCGGTAGGTACATTGGCTCGTATCAACATGCAGCGATGGGCTACGGTTCGTTGATTTTCGTTAATCGTCGGGAGTATTCCAGAATCATGAGGCCATACATATTGCAGATTACAAGGTGCAGCTACACAGCTTTAGAATAAATTTGTTGTTGTAATATAATTTTAAAAAAATATGAAATAATTACAAATACAAGATCACTCAATTTATTTTATTTTCTTCTAAGTCATTTTCAGTACTGAGCAAAGTCGAAGGGATAAAAAAATGAGAAACCTACCAAATAATTTATATCTTCAAATGTTTTGTTTAAGCTGTAAGAAATGTAATCATCTGTCTTAAGTGTTAATTCCTCCAGTTTATATTTCAAACTTTTCAAGTTGCCATTTTCAATTAACCCCCAATTTATCCTCCCCCAGAGAGACAAGAAGAATATTTATCCTCGCTTTCGTCTTTCGTCTCGTATAATAATATTATCATTTTATATGAAGCTATTAAAATCTTCCCAATGCGAAAAATAAACACACAAATGGCTCTTAGTTTGTATGACAAAACAGACTTAGAGAATAAACAGAACAGAAAAGTGACAAATAAAACAGCGAATCATCAGAATAGAACAGTGAAAAATAATACAGCGAACCAACAGAATAGAACGGTGACAAATAAAACAGCGAATCAACAGAATAGAATAGAACAGTAATAAATAAAACACCGAATCAACAAAATAGAACAGTGACAATTAAAACAGCGAATCAACAGAATAGAACAAGGACAAATAAAACAGCGAATCAACAGAATAGAATAGTGAAAAAAACAGCGAATAACACTGATTAGTCGGAGAAAATTATTCTATTGTTGCTGGATGTCATTTTGTCATGTTTATTAAATTTAATTTAGATTTGTGAAGCATGATTTTATTTTATTTTTTTAGAATGCAAGTATAAATTTTATTAGAAATCAATCATTTGTTTTTTTTTCGTTTATACCTATTTCTGAAACGAAAATATTTTTTTTTTACAATTGATAAATTATAAACCTTTTGTTATATTACAATCAAAAAGTTTCACTTAAAAACAACAAAATTTAGGTCGGCGTTATGGGTCTCTACAGTTTCAGATTAATTTTGAATTTGTTTCTTTTAAACACCGAGGCATACTATTGTAGACTATTAAAATTGCTTGATTATTCGAACAAAAAAAGAGGAAATTGAATAATAGAAACATAGCAATATTTCTCAATATTTTTTAATACAAAAGAGTCACGAGTTTCAGTTTGACGAAAACTATCATCAGAGCGTTTGAAACGTTGTTAGTGATCCGATGATAGTGAATTAAAGACTAAAACAGGACTGTCAATTTAAATCAAATTAGCGAAACAAATCACCTTTGTATTATCCTTTTGATATATTATTATTTATTACTTCTCGGGCAACTAACAGGTACTATGTCAAATATCAATTTAACACGCACCCAATAACAAGTTGCCACATTCTGGAGACTTACGATATTAATCGTCTCACAGATCCAGACTGACAACACAATTAAAAACTGTGTCTCCACCGGGAATCGAACCTGGGACCTTTGGATCAGCAGTCAGATACCCAACCAACTGAGCCACGAAGGCCGACAAAATTATAAACATATTATTTGATTTAAATTTGATTTTTTTTTTAATTAAAATAATTACATAAATAATAGAAGGCACAGAAAATGAACTCTCGGAGGAGAATAATGAACAAACACGACAAAAGAGAGAGAAAAACAAATACCTACATTTTTTTAATTTCTTACAGTTATATTTTCTTATGCCTTATTGCGTTGCGTAAAACAAACTCATAAAAAGATTCATAATCTTTTTATTGTATTGCTTCATTACGCAATCTTAAAAGAAAAAAAAAACTTTGCTTAATAATGTAATAAAATGAACGCCAACTAATTGAATTAATTTCAATTTGCACAGACAGCGCCGCGTCGGATCTACTAGGAATTCATAAAATATAGGTACGCAAAACGCGAAGAAATCTATAAGGAAAAGAATCTGAAATTATGTAATATATGAACTACATATATGTAATGAATCGGCTGTATGTTTGTTTTCAATACATAAAATAAAAAAAATAAAAAATCAAAACTGAAATTGAAAATAGTAAGTAGATGTTGAATAATATTTAATTTATTTATTATAAGTTTTTTTTACAATTTTTGTTGTGTGTGCATGACTCATAATGAAATATTATGTTTGGAAAGAGAGAAAGAAGGATGCATACGCTTGAATGCGTAGCGTATGTATGTACATACTTATATTATATGTAAATGTATCTATAAATAAACAACGCAATAGACAATAATATAAAACTAGCTCACCTTAGCACAGGCTATGCCTAGTGAGGGGGCTAGTAACAAAGATACAAACAAACAGAGATAGCTATAACTATGTAAGCAATGGTGAAATAATGAAATTATATTTATTGAAATGAAATAACTTATATTTACTTTGCATGTTTACTATGTATGAATAAGCTTATATTACCTTCAATTATTTTGTATCTTATATCTACTCTATGTTTTTGGATAGAAATAAATAAAAATAAAAATAAATAAAATAAATTATTTTTCAAAACTCAAAGATGATTTCATCACAATAACGGAAGAATTTGAAGAGGGGCGTCGTATTTCACAAAAATATTAATAATATAGTATTGATGAACTATTTTTTCAGGATTATATTATTTCATCATGCTTGTTATTATTTCGGATACGGTGTTGTAGATGGGCTCGATTTCCAGCAAGAAGAGTAGGTATAATAAAAATTATATCTCACGCAATTATTGCTTATCTGAAACACTGGTTAGTTGTTGAAGAAACTGCCGTTTGGCGATTAACTCACCGCTTATACACGGCACTAGGAAATGTATAAATAAATGAATGAATACATTTCAAAATATTGGGCACCCCAAATTGATTTACGCCAGGCGTAACTGCCCCATTGAACCTATGATGAATCCGAACCTGTGCACACAGATCCTAGAATTTCAGACAATACGCTTTTTGTTAAGATGTGGTAATTAAAACAGTTGAAAAGATAAGAAGCCATTCAAAACAAAACGTAATAAACAGTAAGTAAATAATTGAATTTGAATAAATAGAGGCAGTTTAAACAGAATGAAACAAATAAAGGTATCTAGATATAGGTACCTAAGTATCAGTGGGATTTGTGTGAGTTGAAAGTTCAAATTCAAACAGATAAGTCTGCTTTTGGGAATTTCAATATTAAACAGCATTGTTTGTTTAATGTTGCTATAAAGAAGTATGCATTATCTACGTTTTGGACTTCTGCGATAATTGAGAGAAGACACGAAGAGCATTATATTATTCTTATTGTTGTATATTTGATAAAGAATCTGTATGCCCTGTATTCAGGAAAGATATACCAGATAAAGAGAGAAATAGCCGACGTTGGAGGTACCTGACATAACATGGAGAGAATTAGTAGATGAGTATACTGTCTTTCTTCACTACCACTCGTTCTTCTTATATAAGGCCCCTTGCAGATCTCTGAAAGAAAGTAAGAAAAGTCCGGAAAACTATAAAATCTCGTAGACGCTGTACTTAAATGTGCCAAATATAACTGATTATAAGAAAAAGTGGGTCTTAGATGACTTAGATGAGAAAACATGGAAATATTTAATTAAAAACTACTGTATGAGTTAAATAATTTGCCATAAATCTATCTTTTCTTTTTAAATATATCTATCTTTTTAATAATGCTTCTCGCGCCACTAACAGGTACTATGGGTCGTATTACGGGAGTTATTTTAAGAATAATGTAAGAAAAAGTTGAGGTTCCGTAAGCAGTATTCTCGCAGTACGGGACCTTACCCTTTTTCTTACATTTTTTTCAAATAACTCTTGTAATACGGCCACCGGAAATCGAACTCGGGACCTTTGGATCAGCAGTCAGATACCCAACCAACTGAGCCAACCGCATGTCCAATATGTCCAAATCAACCCCCTCAAATAATTAGTTCTAGAAGAAGTTGGTGCATTTCCGTTATTAGACACGAGAACAAATCGGATAAATGAAATCCAAAAAGATAACTTTTCGTGTTTAGTAAGAATTTACGGGTCCAACATTCAGGAATACTTCACGATGATGAAACGAGAGTAAAATGATCAGTTTGCCCCCATGAAAGAAGTGGACCAGCGATTTTGCGAAGCATCTTAGTGAGAAACTTGTGTCAAGTTCTCGATCACCACACGAGAGGAGGGGGTTTGTTTCAACCTCAAGATTGATTGATTCTATGTAGGCACCCACAAGTTTTTACAGTTTCTAGTCCGATATCAAGACTCGCATTTTAAATTTTTCGTAATCGACGTAGGTATTTCTATAACTTGATCCGAGGAACATTGAAATAGCCCACGAACAACATTGTAAAGGATATATTATCAATGCTTCCTCAGGATGTAATCGGATCATTTATTACATATGTACCTATTGATATTTCCACTTATATAATACAAGAAAATTTATGCATCTACCTGTGAGGCGCCGTCAAGGATTTTTTAAAATTCCCTTGTGACTATTCGTGTGGATTTATAAGAAAACATATTACAGGCAATACTTATTTGTTTTAGGTATGAAATTCCGCGAAAAAAAACTTTGAACGATGAAAAATGAAGGTTAAAGGTTGTTTTAAAAAGGTCGCAGCACTTAACTTAAGAACTAAACAAATACGTTCTTTTAAAATTCAAGTTGACATAAAAAAGGCTGAAATAACTTATTTTCGGTAACCTCCGATATTAGTGTTAGGCCGTGACATATTTGTAGGTAGGTACACTTAATAATATATACATATTTACCTATTCCCTACTATCACTTAATATTTTGCAATTTAACAGGTTTTTTGAATCTTAATTCATTCAATGGGTGACATCTGTACGAAAGTATTGTCACCTCATGTATAAGGACTGTTGCTTTAATTGTTTACAGACCAATTACTCAATAGATGGCGTTAGAATAAAGTTTCTTCGTCACTTAATATGGTGATGGTGTTTAAGGTTTTTTTGCAAACGAATAGATTTTCATGATTAAAATATATAGAAATTTCCAAAATTGGATTGATAGGGAGCTCAGTAAGATTGCATAATTGTTTAACATTGCGCAAGCGCATAAAGTGTTCGCGTAGACTAGCCGAGGACAGATCGTAGGTCCTGTAGGTGCCTTGAGTTCCTGGTTCTTCGTATCTATTTAGATGATAAAATTTTGTCAAAAAAAAATATTAACTCCCGACAGGGAAAAATTCAATGTTTGCGTATAATATGCAACTATAAAAATAATTCAGTTTTAAAAGTTTCACTAGTAGTGTAATAGCCCGCTGCTGTCAGACTGTCTAAAAGTAAGGTTGATCGATCAAAAAGTAGGGACCCTTACGAGTGGTTTAATAATAAAATACGAGATGTTTTCGATGGACAATGATTTTAGCAACATCGGTGAACGTTACGCAAGCGCATAAAGTGATCACGCAAAACAGCCGATGACAGATCGTAAGCCCTGTAGGTGCATTGAGTTTCAAGTTCTTCAATAATATTCCAACTTCACAAAAGATGGCGTTGATATTGCTTTGTTAAAAATTTGTCAAAACAAAATCATTCATTTGTTTATATTTATATGAACGTTTTTCCAACTGTCGATTCGTTCATGAGAATTCAATTCTCTTAATGAATCGACATTATTAAGCAAAGATGCGTGTACGAAGGAAAATTTTGAATGGTGTAGTGGACTTTTTGCATGCTAATAACACCAACTAGAGGCCTCGCAGCATATATGTTCCCATACATGGATTTACTCAGAATTCGGAGTAAAACATTTTATGTGAGTTTTGTGTGTGTGTGTGTGTGTGTCTGTGTGTGTGTCTGTCTGTGTGTCTGTGTGTGTCTGTCTGTGTGTCTGTCCGTCCCCCCTTATAACTTTTGATCCGCTCAATTTACAGAGCCAAAATTTTCAGAATATATAAACAGTTATAGGCCTACAAAACTTTTATACTCAGAATTGTGAATTTTTGTTTCAGTCAGGGGTTATCAACATTTGAAATTTTGATTCATTTTTCCATATATCTCAGAAACCGTAAAAGTTAGAACGCTGAAAATTGGTATAAACATAGACAAATACAAAATCTCAAATAAGTTTTTTAAAAAAATTCCAGGGTTTCTCAAACATTTTTTATTAAGAAAAATATTTTTTTTGTGATAAATTTATGAGTTTAACTGCCTATATATCCATTTTTTTTTAAATATCGAAAAAAGCCGAAACACCCCAACTAGAAAATTAAATTTTCTATAAAAAATATTAAAATTGTATTAGCACATTGCAAATTTTTTTCAACAATTTTTATAAAAATTGAATTTAGTGACGACATTGTTTCATACAATTTGTATGGAAATAGCCTACTCACAATATCTAAGAAGACTTAATAGTTTGATACTAATCTCCAAACATACATACATTCCATCATGCTGTTTTCAGATTCTGGGTAGGATAAAAGGACTGACCTCCATACTATCCTATCTTGACATACATACCTAGGTACATGTGTTGTATAGAAAACCAAATATCTTAAAAAAATTAAATAATTTGTATTTATGGGTTTATAGTTTGGTACTTATTCTTCAACTATACATACTATCGCTATCGACAGTTGGATCTCATGTGTTACATGCTGCTAGTTTTTATTTATATGGCTTTATGAGAAATTCTCTTATATATTGAATAAAAGAAATTATTATTATTATTATCTCCTCAAGGATGTGGTAGGTTGATTTAAAATTCATTTTTAACGATTCCCCATAATCGGTTGTGAGACGTCGTTGTAGTATGATAAAGAATTACAAAAGCACGCGGAATTCCTTTCAAATTAAATTATTATATTATTAAATATTCGTGATAATAAACAACAGGTTGTCATTCTCAAAGGCATATTTTTGTCAGTTATGCTGATATATCACATTTTGATGAAAACATCAACTAGGCACCTATCAAGGAACGAAAGATTAAATAATTTAAATATTCCCAAACTATGCGGGCCTGCCTGCCATTCTGCGGTGTGGCGTGCATAAAATATTTCAGAAATATTTCCAAGTAATTTTACGCGCAGACAATATATGAGTATTTCACTATAGGAAAGGTTAAATGGTGCTCTATATACGGATTAAATATTAACTCGCAATCGTAAATATTAAATTACGTTAGAAAAAGTATAAATTCGTTGATTATAAATTTAAATATACTGCTCTCAGTGCGATTTTCGATGCTACATATAAAATTATTGTTGTTTGATTGATTCCAAAGCAGAAAAAATCTATGGTTGGTTGTTTATTGCATTGAATCCAGTGTTTAGGAACATAATATTAGTATTTGGACATTTGGTAGAACATAATAGGTATACATAATTTTATCATCTAGTTCTGATAGAGATAACAATGAGTTGTAATGAAAGATGAAAAATTATATTCTAAAAAACACAATGAATAGTAAGTAGGCTTACCTATATATCCATCGAATTAGACGAATCCAACAAATAATTAAGTTTATTCAAGTTAATTCAGCTTTGTTAAGTTTACTTAGAATCATTATGTATTAAAGTTTTTAAGGATCAAATAGTATGTTTATATAAAAAAAATAGTTAACTAACTTTATATTGTTATAGTATAACTTAACGCTGTCATATGTATTACATATGTCACAATGTATCGTTACTAAATAAATAAATAAATAAGTAAACAATATTTATATTTATAAATTATATTTATATGATTTCCGAAATTTTTAAAATGAAAGTCATTGATTAAATTGATGTATACATTTTTGTTGCTGTTTAAATTGAATAATTGGCCAATTTTTAAAAATTGACGATTAAACTCTGCACATGAATACAATTTTTCATGAATAAAGTTGAAATAAAATAAAGTAATGATTCGATAACAGATTAATAAAAAGTAAAATGGAGATGGTTCTATTAATTTAAGTATTTATAAGTTAAGTTTAAGTAGTATAAGTTTGTTTGGAAGAGGGAGCGCGTCAGCTCCTATACTTGCTAACGTAAAAAAATACTTAATAGTAATGCAAACAAAGACATTATCATTTTATTTATAAGATGTATTTGAGTAGCTGTTCAAAATTTACTCAGGTATTTTTTATAATAAATTCAATTCGAATACCTAAAATACAACTCACTTTAGGAATTGAAATAAATAGTAAATTATTTTTCGTAATAAATGTAATGTGATTGTTTATAAGGATAAGCCAATAACATCTTTAATAAATACAATAAAGATAGGCGCGCATGGAAGCTAATTTCATCGGCCGATTAATTATCGGTGAGCTACAACATACGAATTACATTTAAAGAGCGCGCATGAAGGCTAACAGAATCGGCCGATTTAAAATCTGTGACGAGACACAAAAAAATCGGCCGATCGAGATCGGCCGATTTTTTGTATCCAATACTGTTGTATGAGAGGGCGCGCATGGCGCATGCTCACCGATAATTTAATCGTCCGAGCGCAGTAGATCGAGAAGTACGTTGTCAGTGTTGTCAAACGAAATGTCAGAAAACATGGATGAAATAAATATTGATTCCGAACAATTAATTATATATGTTGAAGCACGTCCTTCGTTGTATGATTAAAAATTAAGCGAAATATTAATAACTGGTTGAGAACAGCTAAATCATAATAAAAGAACTGAATTGAGTAAGTTATTACTTAATTGATTAATAGTTACATAGGTAATTTAATAAATATTCCACTTAATGAATAAAAAAATCCATATCTCTAATCATATGTATATTAAAACTTGTGAATATACATATAGTATTTTAAATATATGAATGTTGACCGCCGTGTTATTTCCAATCGTACGATTCTATAAGCTTCCATGCGCGCTAGTACCGATCGGCCGATTATTATCGGCCGATAAATTAATCGGCCGATAATAATCGGCCGATGAATTTTAGCTTCCATGCGCGCCTTACCTAATTGTTTTTCAATTTCAACTGTCAACCCAATTTTTTAATTGCATATGTAACAGCCATCTATCGACAATACTGTAAACGTGTTATTAATTAAGTTTCGTTTCATGTCACTGCAGTACCTTCTAGGTATATTACCAAAAGTGCCAAACTAAAACTGACAATTCCCATTATCAATGTTGCAGATTTCAACGATTCGTTCATAATGTACGATTTAAATCAGCAATAGCGCTACAAAATTCTATCAACGGTTATTTTCTTGTTTTTTTTTTGTAACTTACCATGATAGTGTCTACCTGCTTAATTTCGAACATAAATTATTTCAATTGCAACGAAAGATTTCAGCAAGTTTTTAAAAATTGAATTAGTTACAAAATTGACATTTAATTCAAAGACAATTTTACTAAGTGGTAACTTTGAACGAAATTCGCCATCGCTAGACTGCATTTGCTTGGTAAATTATCTAATTATGTGTAAATTTCGACTGCCGATTCATCAGACTGAACGATTCATTAAATTGTAAGATATACTTATAAGAAAAAATGATTCGACAGAAAATTCACTAGATTGAACGATTCGTAACTTTGAACGAAATTCAGCATTAGGTAGGTACTATAGTTTATTATATTGTGAATCTAATTATGTATAAGTTTTGATTGAACATGTATTTAAAGAACGATTCATAACATTGAACGAAGTTCGCCATTACTAATTCCCATCTTAATCAACTCTGACAATATTTTTTTATAGAGATGAAAACACTTTCATAGGGCAATTATTTGTTTTTTTTTTGTTGCTTCAAATAGAAAGTGGCTATGAAAACGGGACAGAATTAATTTGTCCCAAGTCGGGTATGTAATAAATTTTGACGGGACAGGGTAAGCCCAAAGTTTATTAAAATAATAAATGATCACGGGAAGGTCATCCGTGACGTGTCTCCGGTCGTTAAATTTTAGCAAAGATCAAAAGGACGCACGTACAAATTTCATTTAATACCGAAATGATATAATTTAAATGCTGTTATTTTTGTCACCGAAGTGTGGGGAATATTAATAGGAATATTTAATTTCAGGTGGATCATTTGTTTATCGTAAACAGACAGACAAATTTATTTAGCCACTGTATTTCTTGATAATATAAACATCCATGTCCCAGGAAAGTCAATTCGTGTGAACAATTAATTTCATGTTCATTATAGCAGAAGACTCAATGCTACTATACATTCTTCTTTCTATTTTGATAGATCTTTGATCTGTTTCTACAGGTCCTGGGACGAGGATGTCCATCTTCTTTTTCACCTCTTTGATATCCCGGTGGTCGGCGTCATGGATGTAATGGATGGAACTTTCGAACCAATATGTATTAAGACATTTGAGTCCAATAGGGGGTGTGGAGAAACCCCCTGGCGGCCATCTTGCTCGACCCAAATGTAGCACTGGTAGCACAAGGATGTACACTAATTGGATAGATAGAGGCATTCGTAATATTTTTGAAGCCGCGCGTTATTCCAACCAGTCTGTCGTTTGGCGTCTAACTGTCAGGGTGTCCATTGCATACCTAATTTATTATTTTTAAAATCATTTTTGTGTTGAAACAGTGTATTATTTGTTCTATGAAATATTAAATAAAAAGAAATATGGTGGTGTGTTGCTTTTGGTTGCAAAAGTCGATCGAGTAGATTTAAATCATCCCAAGAAAGAGAATTGTCACATTTTAGGTAAGTGGATTTGTTTTGCATTTAATATTAATGGTTTTTTAAATTTTTTAACATTATTTTCACCGTTAATATGTTCTTTGAAGTTGTTGTTATATGTATGTATATACATTAGACATTGGGCTGTAGGTATTCTACAGACAAAAATATTGTCCCTAATGTAACTTGTGTTTTTTTAACATTTGTCGGCCTTCATGGCCCAGTTGGTTCGGTATCTGAGCTAAAGGTCCCGGGTTCGATTCCCGGTGGGGACACATAAATATCACAAATCTCCAGAATGTGGCAACTTGTCATTGGGTGCGTGTTGAATTAATATTTGACATAACACCTACCTGTTAGTTGCCCGAGAAGCAATACAAAATTTAAATAACACGTGTATTTTCTGGGAGCACACGTGTTTTTTTAAAGATGAAACGCATTTTTTAATCTAATCTCATTAGAAAAAAAATTTAGGTACCGCATTTTTATCGCTGACGGCGTTAACATGTAGAACTCCATTAAAAAATCAAGAAAATAATCTATTTTCACCAGTTTTTATTTTTAATACAATTTGGCCATTATATAATATTGTAAATATATTGTACTTATTCGGATAATTTCTAAAAGTACGTAATAATTTTTATTGCTTTGCTTTATTTACATTTTATAAATTATACATTTTATAATTTTATTGTTGTTATACATTGTGTGGCATATTTATATGATTGGTACTCACCCAGGGCTGCTTCTGGTACTGCACTGTGTAGTGGTCAGTAAACAACTGGTTCTGGATCACATCTCTAGCCCTAAGGACATCTAAGTTACCCCCACTTAGTGGGAGGAGCTAACTTTACTTAGTATACATACTTACCTTTATACAGTGCATATGCTACATCCCTTTCTTATTATATTTTATTTTTATTTAAAACTACTTCTTATTTCTTTATATCTTTATTCGTTATTTGGTTAAGTGTGATCATTCAAGTTCATTTTCACTAATTGAATCTTTATCCCTATCTTGTTGTTCTTCATCTTGTATTGATTTCCACTGCCCATGTATCTTCTTTAAGTGAATCACGTTTCTTCTATAATGCTGTCCTGTTTCGTCATTCCGGATGTCTATATCTCCCCCTTCTTTTCTTTCCACTGTATGGATTGTTGGTTCGAAATTTAAACTCAATTTATTATTCTTATTTGTATTCTTTATGTACACCTTATCTCCTGGTTTCAATTCGTTTTCTTTCGCCTTCCTCTTTTTATCCGCGTATGTTTTT
Source organism: Molanna angustata (assembly GCA_963576475.1). Taxonomy (NCBI): domain Eukaryota; kingdom Metazoa; phylum Arthropoda; class Insecta; order Trichoptera; family Molannidae; genus Molanna; species Molanna angustata. Next base: position 26,241,207 of record OY754976.1, read on the forward strand.
CCTCTCTCTTTTTCCTCTTTATCTCTGTCTCTAACCTCCAGGTCTCGTGGTTCATGGCTAATGTCACCAAGCATAGGAATTTTATCTCGAAATTGTCTTTTGAAAAATAGTTCCGATGGTGTCTTCCCAGTCACCGAATGAGGTGTACTATTATACATTATGAGATATTCGAGTAAGCACTCTTTCCAATCCTTCTTTTCAACTTGACTAATCTTTAAGCGCTTTAAAATATCTTTATTTTGACGTTCCACTTCTCCATTCTGTTGTGGCCAGTAGGGTATTGTATTATACAATTTTATATTTCTTTCTTTGCAGAATGCTTTAATTTCTTCACTAGCAAATTGTCTTCCATTATCAGCTGTTATAGTGACAGGATATCCGAGCCTACTAAAAATTTCTTTGAGAAGGGAAATAATTTCTGTAGTGGTGATTCTACGACATATTTTGATTTCTTTATATCTACTAAAATAGTCCACCACTACAAATATATAGTCATTACTTGGCAATGGTCCCATTAAATCTATGGCAATATCTACCCATGACTCCTCTGGCAACTCTCTACGTTTTAATGGATTCGGAGGATTCGGTGCAGATACCAGAGTGCACCCCTGGCATGATTTGACAAAATTTTCAGCATCTTTATCGTATCTTGGCCACCACACTTTTGTTCTTAGACGTGATTTCATAGCTACAATACCAGGGTGGCCTTCATGGGCTGCACTCAAAACTTGATGCCGTAGCTTTTGTGGAATTACTATTTTTGTTCCTCTGAGCAAAATATCATCATAAAAGCATAATTCACTTTGAAATATTTTGTAGGCTTTAACCTCTTCCTTCCAGATATTATTATACAATCCTTCTTTAACTTTCAATATATCTCGATCTTGTTTGGAACAATCTGCAATTTCTTTCATAGGTACAGCTACTGGCCTGATATACTCAATAATTTGGTGAATATAGCTTTCACGTACCTCTGGTAAAATTTTTGGTACAATACAAAGTCTTGATAAAGAGTCCGCTATGTTATTTTTTCCAGGTCGATATACTACTTTATATTTATAAGATTGAAGACGTAATATCCATCTTTCTATTCGTGCACATGGTTTCGATTTTGGGCCAAATATTATTTCTAATGGTTTATGATCTGTTACAAGTTCAAACTCCTTGCCATAAAGAAAAATATGAAAGTGTTCTACAGCCCAAACCAATGCTAAAGCTTCTTTTTCCGTTTGACAGTATCGTCGTTCACAGTCGGTAAGAGTTTTATTTCCGTATGCAATTATTCTAGGTCCATTCTTGTCTATTTGAATTAATACTCCTCCTAGTCCCACTGGGCTTGCATCGGCAACTACAATAGTTCGATCTTTTACATCATAGTATCCTAAGGTAGGGATATTTGTGAGTGCCGATTTTAATGTTGCAAAGGCTATTTGTTGCTGTATATTCCATGATTTTTGTATTTCAGATTCTTTTTTTCGAAGTAATTCTTTAAGTGGTTCAGTTAAAGTGGCCAAATTCGGGATCCATTTGCCCACAAAGTTGACCAAGCCAAGGAAACTCTGTAGTTCTGCTATTGTTTTGGGTGGTCTAAATTCCTGAATTGTTGATATATATTTTGCAAGTGGTCTGACACCCTTTTCTGTTAATTCGTGTCCTAAAAATTGTACCTTTTTTACTTTAATAATACATTTATCATTCCTTAAAACTACTCTATTTTCTTCTAAAATTCTGATAACTTCTTTCAGCCTTGTATCATGTTCTTTTCCATCATTACCATACACTAAAATGTCATCTATAAAATTGATTACTCCCTCACAACCTAATAACATTCGTTCCAAAGTCTTTTGGAAAATTTCTGGTGCACATGTTATTCCAAACATCAGACGTTTATACCTATATAGGCCCTTGCTTGTAATAAATGTTGTGATGTGTCTTGAATTAGGATGTAATTCAATCTGGTGAAATGCATCTTTGATGTCGAGTTTACTGAAATATTTTGCATTACGCATCTTAGGCAATAATTTATCCATTGTTGGGAGTGGATGATTTTCACGCATAATGGCTGTATTGGCTCGTCTCATATCCACACAAATACGAACCTCTCCATCTTCTTTTAGAACGGGAACAATTGGCGATATCCATTTTGAAGGACCACGAGCTTCTTCAATGATATCTCTTTTCATCAGTTCTGCTATTTTGGCATCGACCATTTTTTCCAGGGGTATGGGAATTCTTCTATATGGTTGTGAAATTGGTTGAATTGACTTATTAATAGGAATTTCAACCAATACATTCCTAAATTTTGGAAATACCATAGAATCTATTTGATTTACTTCTAGCCCGATTTTGAGTATTCCTAATGACATAGCCGTTGCCTTTCCCAAAAGATTCCTTGTACCATCAGTGACGACATAAAATATACTTTTTGTGGATTTTTCTCCTATTTGGAATTTTGCCTCAAAAGATCCATCTAATTTTAATGGTATATTGCTACCATAAGCTAGGAATGTTTTGTTTGGATTCTTTATTTGATTGTATACCACAACTTGGCTATTTTTCATCATTTTCCACGTTTTGTCTGTGATTAAATTATGTTTACATCCTGAGTCCACTAACATTTGTACTTTTACCCCTCCAATTTTGCATTCAAACTCATTATCATCAGCATCTATGTGGAAAACATAGTGTATTTCATCCACTTTATTCGCATCAATATTTAAATCGCGCCGAAATTTCTTCGGATTCTTTTTATATTTATCTTCATTTTTTCTTTTTGTCAAGTCAGTTTTACAACATTTTCTGAAGTGACCAATCAAGCCGCAGTCATTACATTTTTTTTCTTTGGCAGGGCATTGCCAATCTTTTGTGTGATTTCTATATCCACATCTTCTACATAGTATATTCTTGATTGGCCAAATTTTCTTTGTTCTTGTGTCTATTTTATTAACACTTTGACTTGTTGTACACATTTTGTCAAATTCATCCATCTGTCGGCTTACAGCTTCAAGTGCATTGGCTTCTGAAATTATGTTGTCTAATGACATAGCATCCCCAGTTTGGAGAATTTTCTTCCTCAATTCAATAGAAGAACACTTTTCTGTTATTTGGTCAATAATATGTTCATTTTTGTCATGAAATTGACATTTGTCTGCTTGTTGTCGTAAACGGACTAAAAATTTCTCAAACTTTTCATTTGTTTCTTGTTTGAGTAATCTAAACAAATGGCGTTCATATACTTTGCTTTGTTTAGGTGCAAAATAAGCATCAAGTCTTGTAATAGCCAGATCAAAAATATTCACATGGTCAGGTGATTGGATATTTACTTCAGGTATATTATAAAATATTTCTTGTAGCTCCAGGCCTCCAAAATGCAATAAGGTCGCTCTCTTTTTTTCACTGTTATCAATACTCATAGCTTCAAGGTATATAAAGAGTGCTCTCTTCCATCGTTCCCATCTCAACCCTACTGAGCTAGGGTCACCTTCACACTCAAATTTCTCCAATGTCAAAGACATTATGTGGATTTTTTTTTTCAACAACCTGGAAAAATAATTTAATTAAGGCATACTTACCACATGGGTGATATCATAGTCAAAGACTTTATCTCTTGGTCAATAAATGACCATCAGGATATCAGTCAAAGACAATCAAGATATCTATCACTAGTTCATGACCTTCATAATATCACGGTCATTTATTATCACGGTCATTTATTATCACAGGACATCATAGTGTCATTTTATTATCACAAGACATCATATTATGTCATTTTATTATCACAAGACATCATATGTCATTTTATTATCACAGGATATCATAATCAATAGACTCAAAATCTTAATCAAGGACTTTGAAGATATCATAATCTAAAGAAACTCAGGATATCATATTCAAAGACCATCAAGACATTACAGTCCATAGACCCTCCAGATATCATATCACATAACATTTTCCAAGGATATCAGTCTAAAGACCTTCAAGATATCATATCACAGTAACATTTTGTTACATTCATCAAGGTATATCCCACAAAGTGGAGTAATCAGCAACAGGTGTGCATTGCCTTATAAGCGGAAGCACGACACATGAGTGCATCCCTACACACCAGCCTTGTCTTACCAAAGAGGGCACTATATTCAGAATGGGTGGTGAACCCCATTACTGAACTGTGTAAAATATTATTTTGCCTCATGTTTTGAATTACATCACTTCACATAACATTTAACAACTCATTGTAAAATTATGCTTTGAAAAATTATTATAGCTTTTAAGAAATATGAAAATCACTATTATTTTAACCTCATTTGTCATATTTTGGAATAACTTTCACAAAATAAATAATTTCATAATCATTTTACAATCATTTCATAATCATTGTGCAATAATATTATTTATTTAATTTGTTTAAAGAAAACTGTACTTTTTTATTCTTGAAGTAAACTTGTTTACTTTTTCTTAAAAGTACCTACATTTTCTTACATCTAGTAAAGTAAAATAAAAAAATTGATGCTATACTGTTTCACAAATGAAACATTCAGAGGATGCATTGGCAAACAAGTCATCCAATTTGTTTAATTTTTTATGAACATATACCAAATTAAAAAACTATTTGATAAATTGCACAATATTAATCAAATATTTTCAATAGGAAATAAAGTTCATCCTCGTCGCCATTGTGGCATATTTATATGATTGGTACTCACCCAGGGCTGCTTCTGGTACTGCACTGTGTAGTGGTCAGTAAACAACTGGTTCTGGATCACATCTCTAGCCCTAAGGACATCTAAGTTACCCCCACTTAGTGGGAGGAGCTAACTTTACTTAGTATACATACTTACCTTTATACAGTGCATATGCTACACATTGTATATATTTTATAATTTTATCGTTGTTATACATTGTATACATTTTATAATTTTATCGTTGTTATACATTGTATACATTTTATAATTTTTTTTATATTCCTTTGCTTATAGTATGTAGGTACAGTAAAGTCTTGAAAATATGCAGTTTTCTATATACATATAATATATATTTTGTTTTCTATAGTGAAATAATGGTTTTATTTACTCCAGTTTACACCAATCTTGTGCTTCATTTACTAAAATAAATTATATATATGAAGATAATCAGCACTTCCTTGAAATCGCCCTGCAGCTTCAAAGATTTGATCAATGCATCCATCCATTACTTTAGTTACATCCGTGGTCACTATGAAACTTGGTTCGAGCAAGATGGCGGTGACCCCCCCCCCGCGGTTACAACAATTTTATCTATGCTTCTATCCATTACCTTATATACATCCTTGGTCGGCGTCCCTCTGGTATCTTTGGTAGCCTTCCTGGATTCATCCTCTCTCCATAATCTCTCCAGTATCGTCTTCTCTGCCTGCTCCACTTTACAATATCCTCCACATTGCAGGTTCTGCGGATCTCGTCGTTAGGAATTCTGTCTCTGAGGGTTCTGCCCATGATAGGTCTTAGTGTTTTCATCTCTGTTGTTCTGAGTAGCTGTTTTGTTATCACCGTGTTTGTCCTTGCTTCAACTCTATAAGTCATTATGGGTCTGATGCATGTTTTATATATTCGGACCTTACTCTCTATTAGCATATGTTTATTGGCCCAAACATTGTCCCTCGGGCATCCCGAAATAATTTCAGCTTTATTAGTCTGTTCTTTGACTTCATTATAGATATTGCAACTAGATATCTCCACCCTTAGGTATTTAAATTTTGTGACCTGTTCTATTGGCTTATCGTCTACAACCATTTTGCATCTCAGAGGCTGTCTGGATATTGTGAGACATTTAGTTTTATCGACCGATATTTCCATATTATATCTCTCGGCTGTAAGATGGAACTTGTATAGCATTCTTTGTAGATCATTTTTACTTTCTGCCAGTATCGTTGCATCTTCAGCATAGCATATCACATTGATGACTTTTTCACTCATCTTATACCCGAGGACAAGAGACGTAACTTCTTCTATTAATTTTGTCCATTATTATTAAATAGAAATTGGCTGAGACTGTCTCCCTGTCTGATTCCCGTCATCGTACGAATTTCTTGAGCTAGTTAGTCATCCACCTTGTCTTTCTATTGATGTTCAGAGATTGTATTGTTTTTATTATAGATGGCGATAAATGCTTCTCAGACAGGATGCTGACGATGTCATTTAGCAAATACTACTAATACCGCGTGTAGCAAATCTACACATCTCAATGTTTGTGTACTAAGTAGAAATATTCATTGCAAGCTATATTCAATATCGTCATGATACCTATACGAGTGTTTTGCGACTTACAGCAGTGATAGCATTTTCTCTTATTTTCTACCTCTTCTCCTTTCCATATTTATTTTGTTTCATTACTTCATTTTTTCTTTTCATCCCTATCCTATTTTGTTGAGCTGTTCTGAGTAAATTAACATGATTGTATTTTGTATTTCTTAAGCTAGTTTATAATATGAGAAACATTTTTATTGGGTGTACGGATTTTTATATGCTTCATTTTATGTTTGTGTACTTTTCCTTTTTTTGTATATCTGTTTTGTTTTCTTGTCAAAATAAAATAAAGATTTCATGTTTATTTTTTTTATTTATTTTATATTGCTGTGAGGCACCGGCTTAGAATAGTGCTTCCATTCTTTTCCAATATCCGGGTAATCGAAAATGTACACTCACATAGGTCATTAAATCAATTATTATATTTATAATTAGAAAAATAAATTGTAATGATAGATTAATGTAGACAACCCTGTTCCTATCTACATAATATATTATATAGCCGATTATAAATGTAATTGTTTATCCTACTTCTCCCTCATTCACACAAGCCCCTCATCACTTGTCTCTTTCCTAGTACATCATTACGTATCCAGAATTTCCCATTATTACCAACAAAATATGAATGCATTTTAGTTTTATCTATTTACCTATTGTATCCATATTATATAAAACAAATGAAAACTGTATAATCAACACCAGTTGATTATGGCCTTGTAAGCCGAAACGGTCGTCGGAAGTCAAATAAATTCGTTGTGGAATATATATGTGTTCATATTTATCATAATAATTTATTTGAAAAATGTGATCAAATGCGAATACACAATAAAATTATTACTCACCTCAAATGGCAAGATTTTGATAAATTTTTTCCTGCGACAATTCACTTTATAAAGCAACTCGCTTACGCGAGTCGCTATTATTATTGAAGACTAATTGAACCTAACCAAAAATTTAAGGGCAATGGGATTTACTTACGTATCATAGGCCCAGTATTTCAGTCGGCCCTTAGGAGTTTAACTCAAGTTTAACAAAAATATTGCGTATTTCAGTACCTAATCTTCCCTTAAATACGTCACTAAACGACAAATATTTAACTCAACGTTTCTGGCGGATCGCGTGTCTTAATCTTGAGTTAAGTATTGTTTCTAGTCTTTTTCGCCAGATGGCGTACTAATCGCCGCACGCTTTAATGTTTTATTTAATTTTATACTACAAATAACTATGCATAATAATAATTATAATCATGATTTATTTTTGTTGTTAAAATAAAAGACGATATAGAAGTGGTTCATGTATTTAATATTTATTTTCTTTTTTTACATAATTACATTGTATTGCCTGACAACAAACGAAATAAACTGTCAGCCATGAAACGTCAGGCATGCATTTTAAAACTTCATTTTGCGATGTTTTTTCATCCCACTTTTTAAATTGATCCATCCTGTTTCTATATAGATAATATGTATTCTTAAATTTTCTACATAAAACACTATTTTACCATAATCACTTAGTTTCATATCCATCTGTAAAATGCACATACATTTTGCATTGAATTACTACGTACGTAGTACATATTCAATGACATTTTTTCACTACAATGTATGATTTTAATTAAAAAAAAATCGATCGGTATAAAAAATTGAAAAAGTAACATGCTGTGTAATGAAACAAATAAAATAATGTGTTGTTATAATAATAAAATAATATTTAGTCACAGCTTCGCGTCACGTATCATTTAAGGTTATTGAAATTTGACAGATGCGTTATAGACAAGAACCATAGAAATCGTAAAATATATCTATAGTTGAAGATTACGTAACTGACGTTTCATTTTGCACTGAAATACGCGAATGAAATTTAATCTTCCCTAAACTTTTAACTTGGATTGCTAAATCCAACGATTTAAGGGCCAACTGAAATCTCGGGCCATACTATTATTTTGCTGTCGTATTTTATTGCAACCCTATTATTTTCCCTTGATTCATCTGTCGCCAGATGCTATTAGTTTGATGGCTCTGTGACGTACGTGGAGTGGAGAGACGAGGAGTCGCAATGAGAGTGAATCATGGCACATTGAGGCCAGATGTGACTCGGTGCGACAGATCTTGAAGAGAGCCAAGGTTTGTTTTGCATCAGAAATGATGAGGGTTAACTTTTTAGTTATTCTAATGTTTTATGGTAGGCAAACTATTTTAATGGTAGGTCACACCTACGTGTTTAATTTTGTAATTGGAGAGGGTATAGGTACGTCTGAATATATTGTGAAACATTAACAATACAAAGGTTTCATCTTTGTCTTTATATCTTTGAACATGAACTTAACAGAATCACGTAGACTACAGGTTCCCAAACTTTTTTTTCTCGTAGACCACGTTCAAAATATCACTGGTTTCGGTCGACCCCCTGCTGCTAGATTTCCACAACTCGACAAAAAATGTGCTGATTAGATCTACCGATGGAAATTTACATCGCAGCTGATTTCCAACTTTAAATTCGGAGTGGCAAAAATAAAAAGAAAATTAAGGGAGGTTTTTAAAAAATAATTTAATGCTAAATGAGATTAATGATTCAACGAAAAATATGGCTTTTTTTGCTTGTTTAATTTTTTTAAGTACCTACATAGTGCTTACATCGATAGGTAAAGTCTAAACAATTTTTTTTATCGAATATTTTTATTATTGCATATGCGCAAACATTGGATTTTTTTCCCTGTCGGGAGTCAAAGATATTTTTTTAACAGATTTTTAATTATCTCAATAGAGACGTAGTTGGAATATTTACTGTAGGAGAACCGGGAAATCAAGGCACCTACAGGGCTTACGACCTGTCATCGGCTGGTTTTTCGTGATCACTTTATGCGCTTGCGTATGACAGGTCGTAAGCCCTGTAGGTGCCTTGATTTACCGGTTCTCCTACAGTAAATATTCCGACTTCGTCTCTATTGAGATAATTAAAAATCTGTTAAAAAAATATTCTTTAATATCGAAACCAGATAAATTATCGTGAACCCACACTTACAAGTTGTGAACGCCCAATTTTATTTCATGCTAACGTAGATCCCCGTCGAGTCTCCCAGAGACCCCTGGGAGTCCACCTGGACCATTGTGGGAATCACTGTTGTAGGCCGTCTTTAATAATTTCGTGTATGTAAAGTTTTATATTTGTTGAAGCTAATTAAATAATGTAGCGCCCGCCAGCCAACCATTTGTACCATAAAAACTCCTAATTGTTATTCAGAATTCAAGATACAATTTCTCCCTTGATAATGTTACTCGCTTCTCAAATTATAAACATGAATTATTTGTGTTCTTTGTCGTAAGGGGAGAACAAAAAAAAACCGGTCTCAAGAACTATTAGAAGAAAGCGTAAATGTTTTGATTAAAATTAACCTGCAAAAAAATTACTCGGGTAAGTTACAAAATAATATTCTGCTTATTAAAACTTTTTTATGATAATTAAGTTTCTTTAATGTACTAAGAAAGCCATTTCGGTGTTGTTCATATTTATATAAAAAAAAGAACGTTAAAAAGTTCGTTCCCCTAGAAAAATATAATCTTATTAGGTGAATATAATAATATTTTAACTTTAGTGTAAACACAACGAATCTTTATAACTTTTATTAGAATTGCGTAATAAAAGAACAAAGAATGATGAACAAGGCATTAAAAGTGATATTTAATTTGAATCGCTATACTAGAACTACAGAACTTTATAAAATAACAAAAATGTTAAATTTTGAGGAGAAAATGTATTTAGAGAAAGCAATAATGATGTTTAAAATAAAAAATAATTCAATATTATATTGAATAGCAACATCCATAATAATAATATCAGATCAATGGATGATTTCAGAGGTCAGGTACCAAGAACAAATAGATGAGAGATATGGTTTTCTATACATGGCTTCAAAAATATAAAATAAACTGCCGAGAGATTTGAAGGTCATTAATGATATTGTGTTATTTAGTAAAAGGTTAAAAGTGTATTTGTTGAATGAACGTGACAGAGTAGTGAATGGACATAAATGTATGTGTTGGTTAAAAGTGCTTGTTAATTATTGTTTTTTATTGTATTTTTTTTTCTTATGACCCCCTTACACCAACACTCTACTGTCTGGGGTCTTTTATTTTGTTTTTGTATTTTTTGTTTTGTTAAATAATATAAATGTTCAGCGGTGATAGCCCAGCGGTAAGGTAGTCGCTTCACATGCGTGAAGTCGACGGTTCGAATCCGTGCAAGGCACGCACCTCTGGATTTAAAAATCTATGTGCGGATTTTATCACTAGCTATGTGTAGCCATGATCCAATTTGTTTGGTTCCCCTTTCTAAGGGTTACGAAGGTCAGATGGCAGTCGCTTCAATGTAATAACCAGACTCGCCAATTCCAGGATCATGGTCAAAGTGTACCCCGATAGAAACGGGACAAAAGCACTAAGGGGAAAGAAAAGTTGAATAATATTAATGTGTATATATATAGTATGTCTGATATAATAAAGAAATAAATAAATAAATAAATAAATAAATAAATAAATAAATAAATAAATAAATAAATAAATAAATAAATAAATAAATAAATAAATAAATAAATAAATAAATAAATAAATAAATAAATAAATAAATAAATAAATAAATAAATAAATAAATAAATAAATAAATAAATAAATAAATAAATAAATAAATAAATAAATAAATAAATAAATAAATAAATAAATAAATAAATAAATAAATAAATAAATAAATATTAAATAAATGAATAAATAAATAAATAAATAAATAAAAAAAATAAACAAACAAATAAATAAATAAATATATAAATAAATAAATAAATAAATAAACAAATAAATTAATAAATAAATAAATAAATAAATAAATAAATAAAAAAAAAAAAAATAAATAAATAACTAAATAAATAAATAAATAATTTAATAAATAAATTAATAAATAAATAAATAAATAAATTAATTAATAAATAAATAAATAAATAAATAAATAAATAAATAAATAAATAAATAAATAAATAAATAAATAAATAAATAAATAAATAAATAAATAAATAAATAAATAAATAAATAAATAAATAAATAAATAAATAAATAAATAAATAAATAAATAAATAAATTAATAAATAAATAAATAAATAAATAAATATACGAATGATTTTTTTTTTTGTTTTTAATTACAATGATAACAGAAGATAATTGCATGATTATTTTAATATAAAAAACTCTTCTCAGACCTGTCCTCATGTATGGAGCTGAATACTGGGTCGAATGAGACGAAAATAGTCTCTTGATATTTGAAAGAATATTTGGCCCAGTAAACGATAATGGACTTTGGAGGATATAACCGTGAACTGCAGGTATTATATTATGACGAACCCAACATTGTACAAGTCATAATAGAAGTACGTAGACTGCAGTGGTTGGGACATGTCAGCCGGATGAATGATGTTCGTAACTCCATTAATATTCTTAACACTAATCTAGAGGGCAGAAAAAGTAGAGGAAGGCCTAAGCTAAGATCGACATAAGGGCTATAAGAATTACAAACTGGAGGAGAACGGCTGAAGAGAGGGACGGCTGGAGAAGGGTTCTGAAGGATGTAGCGTCAATGGATGTAGCGTCAATGATGATGATGATAATTCTATTATAAAAGGTAAAATTTAAGCATTCATAGTCCAGTTTATGAGGATGGTGTCTGCGGAGGAACAGATACAATGCCAAAGCATAGCTGGCTGGATGGACTCACAGTCAATTGCAGAGTTCCTTGTTACGGAGCTTCGACTCCGACTCCGAAAGTTCCGAACTTCCGATTGATTTTACACCTCCGAATTCGACTTCGGCTTCGATAATTTTGAATCGGAGTTCATAACGAAGGTTGACACGTAGTCCGACTCCGACTCCGACTCCGACAAACCAGATTTGAAACCTCCGACTCCGACTCCGGTTCCGGCATATTCACCTCTGTAACATCCCTAGCCTGTATGACTGCTGCTGTGGATAATAGAAGATGACGTACCTTGGAAACAAATAAGATCCGTCAAGGGTTGTGAGGCTATAGGAAAGAAGAAGACTTCTAATGCTGTCTGTCTATTTAGTATGTCGTGAGGCACTGGTTTAGAATAGTGCTTCCACTCTTTTCTTATATCATAGTTTCGGGTGTTCCGCAAGAGCTGGGTAATCGAAAATACAAAATAACATCTGACATAGTTCAGCAATGAGGTTCACCACCTATTCTGAATCTAGTGCCTTTTTAGGTAAGACGAGACCAGTGTGTGGGCATGCAAGCGTGTGTCGTGCTTCAATTTATAAGGCAATACACACCCGCACACCGGTCGCTGATTGCCCCACATTGTGGGATATGCCGTGATGGTATGTATGATCATGAAAAAAAATTTATATACTTTTATAATTATTATGGAAAACTCATTATTTTGTTTGTAAGATATATGTTTATTTGTAACTTAAAAATCATTAACGAAGTATTATAATCGTTAAAAGGGCTGAAAAAATAATTCTGCAAAACTAAGCTTTAAAGTTTTCCAAATATGTAGGGAATGGTATTTGAAAGATCCATCTGAAATAGCCTGAAAGTAATGTTTTAAGGGTTAATCTAGTCAAAATAATTATATGGGCCTCTTTAGAGAAAGATAGGTAGGTCCTTACATTGAAAAACTTTAATACATTCCAAAGGAGATAGTCTTTATGTATGCTAAAGGATAATCTTTATCAGTTGGGAGCTATTTAATCGAGAATCTTTTCAATTGTTTATTTCGAAACTTACATAATTATATTATGAGTTAGCTCTAGGCTCCGAAGAAAGTCGGTAAGGGAGATAATTTGATATTATTTTATAAATTATATTAAATTTGTTGAGTAAGTTTGTTAATAAGCTCATCAAATTAAGAAAACAGATGTAATGAAGTCGTTTTATTTTAAACGTAATATTAGAGATTGTCAAATCCAGTATTATGTCTTCATTTATTCAATGTTTCAAAACTTAAAACAATAAAATTATAAAAAAATGAATTTGACTAAAACAAAGTATATTTTATTTTTTATATAAATCCTAGACTTAAAGAAAAATGCCGTAAAACATCGATTTTTGGCAAAAGTTAGACCTCGAGACTCAGTTATTTATCTCCTGGATTTTACTGTTTTTTTCTGTTTGGATTTGTGAGAAGATTAATAATTGTAAATGTATTTTCCAGGATGTTATAGGCAGAGGTGTGCAAAATGGGAATACAAAAAATGATCTATGTATTTCAAATACAAAATACCTACATATTTTCAAAATGCATTGAAACTACAAAATGGTTGCTCAAGTCAAACAATGAATGAATTAAAATAATACAGCCTACTGTAGAATTTTGTAGAACGTTGAACGTATAACGAACCTACTGTAGAATTTTTAATAAAAAAAACACACACAATCCACTTACACGAAACTCGGTGTATTCAGTATACATATAATATGAACCTACTCTTGAAATTAAATTTGTGATAAAGTTTTGAATTTCAAGAAAAAATGTATTTAAAAAATGTGTAATTGTAGAACCTGTCAGTGGAACGTAAAAACCACTATAAAAATTGCTATGTGCCATCCATTAGCAAAATCATAGTTTTTTGAAATTAATTTCAAATTGATATTGAAAAGCGAAGCGGCCTAAAACACTTGTAACTAAACTGTATTTGGTGAAGATAAATATTTATCATTCTACCAAGTCAAAATAAATATTCATTCTGTAAATTCAAATTTAAGGATAAACAAACCAAAGTTTTTTGACAATGTAATTTCACGATCCTTTTGGTTATATAAGTACAAGAAATAACAATATTTCATTTAACCAAATTTCGAAAACGAGGAATAATTTGTATTCAGCGCTAGACTTATTCATTATTTAGAGATTTTCAGAACAAAGACGAGATTATTTATTGGCCAAACGTAACGCGCCAATGAAAATATCATAGTAATGAAATTAATCGTTTTCTTGGCGTCACATCAATAATTGTCAATCTTAAACACGATCCACTATTCACAGAAGAAGGAAGTAAGAAAGATACCTGGGAATCCACATCACAAGTGGCGTAAATTTAGCGCACACAGTCCGTAGTGGCCCTAGAACGGTATAAGAAGATTTTTTTTAGGTAATTCTTTCCATCAGCCTCAAAATTGTCCAGTTCCTGATAACAAGGTCTGCATTTATATATTATTTTACTTGATATTGGAAATTATTATCCTTCGTTGTCGAGAAGAGAGCTTTACAAGTTAGTGTTACAGCTTTCAAAGTATTATATTCATTCTAGTACGTCACAGGGTCGTGCCTATAACCTTCGAACTAGGCAAACTCTGAAAGAAAATTGGGAAACGCTGAAATTTTTTTTTTTATCATCGTTGTTCATTTAAGTGGCCATGATATTTTAAAATCACATGTCAAAATAATATTTCATGGGTTCAATGTTATAACTAGACAAATCAAAATAAAATATGAGAAAATGACAGTTAAAGTTTTTGCCTACACAAATAATGTCATTACTTTTAGAAGGATAGTATAATAAAACATAGTATATTGCTGAACAACATTGGTAAGACTTCAAGAAGCCACTAGTATAAATTTAATGTAATAGATATTAATAAATTATTTTTAATAGATTCAAATAGTAAATATTTATTTTCGCGCGTACCATGTTGCAGGGTATGTACTTGTAATGACTTTAATTTGGAAATTCGAGTTATTTAATTATTCGAGTTATTTAATAATTTGGAAATTCGAGTTATTTAATTGAACCCACGATTTACATATGTGACCCTGTCAAGCATCGTGTCTACATACTTTCAATTTTTAATCTTGTAATATGGTTTCAATAAAACAGAAAAATCTTGATAAAAAGAAAGTCTTGAATTTCTTAAATTAATATTCATAGGCAAGCCAAGATTTTCGGATTCTATAAGCAATTCCGCTACTGGTACCTTAATCCATTGTTGACCCTGGCATCCTAATGAATCTCATTTTTTTTTGTTTTTTTTTTTTTAATGAATATGTCCTTGTTAAACTAGTACATATTTATACATCTTCCTACGTTCCCTAAAATAAGCAAATAAATGTTTGTGCTATAGGTGAACGAAATCGGTCGAGGCAGGATTCGAACTCGCAACCACTGAATTTCTAGCCCAGCACGCTAACCGCTCTGCCATCGACCCATCTGTAGCAAGTGCTCAAAAGCAGGTTTATTGCTATAACGTAATATTAATTTTATTCAACCCGAGCAAAGTGAGTCTCATAACTGAAATTGGTACAAGAGTAGGTATTTGTATTTCTGGATCATACAGTGATGAAACCAACTACAGAGACATGGCCTAGGTGACATAATACAGGACCTGTAATTTAAGGACGAGGAGAACTGACTCCAAGAGTCAACACAGGCAGAGTTGGGGAGGAAAAAGAAGAAGAAGTAGGTATTTAGTAAAAAATAAATACAAAAAAAAATAACTGAAAAAAATATTATGACAACCGAACTGGCTACCAGCGTTTTAGCCAAACCTTTGTTATCAGTAATACAGTTATATCTATTTATGACTGTAATATTTGGCTGTTTGCACAAAACCAAATGTTTTGTTATGGTTCGGTTCGGTTAATTTCAACATGAAATTTTATTACTACCAACAATTTTTTTTTCTAAATTTTTTTTAAATGAATTGTTTGCTTATTCTTTGTTTCATTGTTATTTTTTTATTGTACCTACTTATATATGTATGTTTTCTACTTCGTGGTGAAATAATTATGTAAAAGCCCATTTAGGGAGTTTAAAATAAATATCATGTATTACTTAAGTATATATTGATGTAGGGATATATATACATTGGTAAGTTAGTAAAGTGTTTGTTTTGTTCCAGAATAATATTAATTTGTACTGCGGTTTCACTTTGAACCACAACTGTTATATTTTCCATTTGATAGAATTGAACGAATTTGTTGAAATCATATAATTCGTTCACGAAAATCAACGATAAAATTTTGCTGTCAAAATATATATCAATGGTATGTTTGGTATTTTTGAACGTAAATATATTATTCAAATTACGCATTGAAAGAATACAAATAATCTTACCATTCCAATGTTTTTTGATATATATTACTTTGTAAATTGTTTCATGACAGACATGATAGAAGACGAATGAAAATATAATAGACGCGGTCTGTGATATGAACGTGTTATAATATAACGTAATTTAAGAATGGATTCAAAATGACGATGCAATACGAGAATATATGATTGAATTTGAAATCTCTGTATAAAATGAATAAGGTACCCCCTTTCTGTTGAAAAAATAAAAGTGGGCTGGGGCCAACGCTATACTCCTCACTTCCAAGTCACCCCACAAAATATCCAAATTTTGTATGAAATTTTTTTAGCATTTTCATGACATGATTTTGTTAAATCACATTTGATCTAAATATTTTATTATGAAAACTTAATAGGTACATCACCCAACCACGAAACAGCATGAAGTCGGTTAAAAATACAGTGAAATCGGTAATAAATCAATCATATATGTACATACAATGAAGTCTGTTAAAAATAAATGTTATATTTACATTTTTTAACAGATTTTTAATTATCTCAATAGAGACGAAGTTGGAATATTTTTTGTAGGAGAACCGGGAAATCAAGGCACCTACAGGGCTTACGACCTGTCATCGGCTGGTTTACGTGATCACTTTATGCGCTTGCGCAACGTTCACCAATTATGCCTTTTTAATGAGATCCCTATCAATTCAATTTTGAAACTTCTATATATTGTAATACTGAAATTCTTTTCGCTTGAAAATAAGGAATTTTTACTACAGCCATCTATGGGTGAAATTATGAACAATAATCTTATTATTTTTTATTTATTTTGTTGTAACGCCATCTATTGAGAGAATTGGTTTTTTGTAAATAATGAAAGCTACAATTCTTATATGTGAGGTGACAATGCATTTTTCGCATAGAAGTCACCCCTGAATTGCGCCAGACTTATAAGGTCATTTTTGTCTTATTTACTTCTTGTACCAATGTGTAAGTAATCGAATATATTTTTATTCTTGCATATGCGCAAACATTGGATTTTTGCATATGCGCAAACATTGATGACAGGTCGTAAGCCCTGTTGGTGCCTTGATTTCCCGGTTCTCCTACAAAAAATATTCCAACTTCGTCTCTATTGAGATAATTAAAAATCTGTTAAAAAATATCTTTGACTCCCGACAGGGAAAAAAATCCAATGTTTGCGCATATGCAATAATAAAAATATATTCGTTATATTTACAATGAAGTCGTTAAAAATCAATCTAATAGGTACATACAATGTAGTCGGTTAAAAATCAATCTAATACATACAATGTAGTCGGTTAAAAATCAATCTTATATATATACAATGAAGTCGGTTAAAATTAATCTAATACATACAATGGTGTCGGTTAAAAATCAATTTTAAACAATGAAATCGGTTGAAAAATGACCGTAATATCCATATCATATACCCATTTGCCAAAAAACATTTTTTATCGTGATCTATCACAATATTGCATTAGATGTTAGTGTAGGTAGGTACCTATTTTCTCGGTAAAACAATACTTTTTCTTCTTCTCTGTTGAAATATAATATCATCTGATTCCGAATAGTTCCGCTTTTGGATGTGCTTAGCGCCAAAAAACACTTTTATCGAATTAGTGCAA
Source organism: Molanna angustata (assembly GCA_963576475.1). NCBI lineage: Eukaryota > Metazoa > Arthropoda > Insecta > Trichoptera > Molannidae > Molanna > Molanna angustata. The sequence continues at coordinate 26,259,210 of OY754976.1, forward strand.
AGATATCATTGAATTATATGTACAACGTACCTACATATAAATCAATGAAAGATATGCAAAAATTAAAATATTAATAACAATAATAATAACGCTCCATTGAACTCTGAACAAGTAGCGTAGAATACACACAACAAATGTAGGTATATTATTTTGTATTTCATTTTAAGGATCAACATAATGCAGCGAGATATAGGTAGGTTATTTCATCCTTGTGTATATCTATTATGCTATTATACTTGCAACACTTGCTTGCTTCTTCCACATGATTTGCTTTCTGAAACCAAACCCCACTTGTTCTCTCCTGTTTCGCAAACCTACTAAACCTCTTCATCCATCCCTGTCAACCCTTTGAATGCCAACATGTAACGGGTGTTTCAATAGAAACGCGATATGACTTGATTCATAAAATCAAATCATGGTAAGTCCTTTTTTGTGGCGTTTGTAAATTTATGTATTTCTTTAAAAATACCAGGTACATAGTTGCGTAAATTGTAATTTTTTCTCATTTTTTATAGTAATTTGATCGATCTTGGGACAATGCTATTGGTTGTACTTGAGAATTTATTTCATCTCATCAATATTTTCGTCGATGATTTTTGGATGATATTGGAATGAATATTTTTTTAGTCTTTATCAATGTTTGATGCATATGTTAAGAATGACGAAATTAGATTAAGCTGGACGAAAATAACGCTGTAAATAACCGGATGAAAATGAATTCGCAATATTGAAAAAATTAAGAACATTACAAAATAACATGGTAAATTTATTTATTTTTATTATTTTAGTTCTTCAAGTAGAAGTGTTGATACAGTTGAAATAGGTTATAAAAATATCAATTAAAGAAATTCAAAAAAAGTAAAAACATACAAAAAACGTACAAAACTTTTATTTTTAATTTTAATTGTTGAAACTAAAATACATAATACGTAAAAACAAATAATAAATATAAAAAAAATACAATTCAAAATAATTAATACTGAATTTTTTTGGTGTAAACCTCCTCACTGGGCTGAGCTTGTTCCGAGGCGGCAAAGAATATTTGCATTATATAGCACGGAAAAATCATTTTGAATATGCTACAATTTTTTCGCAGTATATTTTTAATATTTATTACGGCGCTGGCCGATTTACTAATGATATTAATAACAATTAAGCACTACAAATAATAACACTCAATTATTATTATTACCATTATACACTTCCTCAAAAGAATTAGCAGATCAATGCGTAAATTGTAAATTATTTAAAAGAGCAAAATAAAATGCAACAAACGCATCATCAAGCTTTCAATTGGGAATAGTTCACCCATCCAGATACTTAACATATCAAAGGATTAGGCTCTGAGGAGGTCTCTATACTACCTAACAACCCTACTGATTATTAACGTTTAAAAAATCTTTAACGATTCTACATGTATTCATTATTACCGTTTTTTGCATTTTTATTATAAAGTTTTTTGATAAATCTATAATTTCTAAATTACGGATTAACGATTTTGGAATAATGCCAGTGGCTGAAATAATGAACGGTAATATTATTATTTTACGAGAATGCCAAAGTCTTTTAATCTCGTTACCTAAAGCGGTATATTTTCTAATTTTTTCATCAAAAGTTTTTATGATATTGCTAGAATTAGGAATAGCCACGTCGCAAATATATGTTATTTTTTTAATTTTATCATGTATTATTAAATCGGGTCTGTTATATTGAATTGACCGGTCAGTTAATATTGTTTTATCGTAATAAAGCGAAATATTATTATTTTCTAAAAATGAAATAAAAATATTTATTTTATTTATTTTATTTTTTATTTTTTTATTTCCCTTGTTTATATATTATCCAGTATATTATCCATGTTTCTATTGGTTTCTTAAGTTTGAAATGTTTCATCAAATGTATGTCCTTTATTTCTTTTTTCATCGTTTTAAAATTCTATGAAGTTAGTAGTGTCCGAATGTCGTGTTTGTCTTTGGAGTCATGAAAAGATGCAGCTCTGTGTCGTCTCGTAATACTTGTGTTGCGGTGTATTATGATTATTTTTTTCTTTATAAAAATAAATCTGTGGAAATAGGTATACGTGATTTAATTTAATTTTTTCAATTTTTGCTTAGACACCCTTTGTCATAATAACTGAAACCATATGAAGTGGTAGATTTAATAATGGTTTTCGGACTCGGAAACGAACCGCAAAGTAATGTAGGTACAGGATTAAATTAATGAGTCACAAATAGGTTTCAATAAATTCTATCCTAAAAGCTAATACCAAAGCTTTTGTTTGAATAAATTAAAAGGTCTAAAATGTATTTAGAACGTACCTAAATATCACATAATTCACTTTTGGCTTATGTCGAAAAGTTTGATCATCATTTAACTCTTATCTTTATTTACAGCAGAAACTTTATTTACAATGTATTAATTCATTTAAATTGAATATTAAATGTTCTACTTTGAGTTATTCGTTGATAAGCTCTTTTGTATTCAAATATTTTTTTTTACAAATAACGCAAAAGTATCTAGAAGTTATTTATATTCTCTATCAAAAATGAATACAATGCAACAAGTATAAATAAATTCACCAATATTTCATAGTTATAACGATAATCAAGCAACATTTATGTTTTACGAGTAAAATCTCATTTATCACGATCGTTTCGTCTGTTAACAGGTATCGTCGCGTAAGAAGGAGAATTCGAAAAACGATATTATTTTGTGGTGATTATTAGTGATTATAATAAAATATCTTGAAGTCAATATGTTAACCCATAACGACATCCTTGTAGAAGCAAATAGACTTAATCGTCTATATAATGTTAAGATGTACCTATGGTGTGGAAAAACATAGATTTGTAACTGGAGAGTTAAATCCGGATATACAATATCTGTGTGAAACCAAAGACATATGGCATCCAAACAAGATTTGACACAGTCCGCACTAAATCACAAATATGAAAACTCTACGCGACAGAATAATAATCACTTCGATCAAAGAAATGTACGATATCGTAGATGTTATCATATGGGGGAGAACAAGAACTCGGTTTTCGAGAGATCATCTGGAAATAATGGATTCCCAAATACTATCACACCTCGCTCTACATAGAAAACCAGATGGAAAAAGGATGCCTGGAAGACCCCTAAAATGTGAACAGACAGCTGAAAGTCCACAGCAAATTCTAAGCAAACAGAACCTAGTGGCTTTTGAGCAGTATGAATAAGAAGAAGATTTTTAATGTTTGAGATACATTAAAATAATAAGCAACATTTTATAATAGTTTGTTATTTTTTTTAACTGTTTTCTATTTTTAAGATTCCAAAGTTAAAAATTAATATATTATGAAACTTTGATATGAGAGTAGAAAGGGTTTACGATGCGAATATTCTCTGCTTGAGGTAAAGTAGTACCTTCCTAAGGGCTTCACTTCTCTCTACATGGCATGTCATGTCAGTGTACACTGATAGTAAATCTACATAACAAACACCACATGATACAGAAGACCCATCGTACACGATGCACCAGTGAATCTCAATTTGATGAAGTCAAGTTTGAAGTGGCTTAACCTACAATCCTTTTTTTTCTTGAACTAGCAGGTAGGTACTATGCCAAATTTTATTAAACATGCACCCAATAACAAAATGATATTTATTATATAATATCCTTTTCACATTTCTTCAATTATCAGATTTATTTACATTATAACATATGTACGATACAATATGACGGCTATATATGTGGCTATATACAAAATTAACTCGTGAGTTAGATAAAATCGAAAGAACGCGCGCATACTATGCGCCTTCTATAAATACATTCAGTCAATCAACATTCTCGCTTGCACTCACAATATCACGTATCTCACATTCGTTGTCTCATAGATCCAGACTGAGAACAAAGGATAAAACTATGTCTCCACTTCTTCTTCGATGGCGCTACAGCCCAAATCGAGCCTTGGCCTCCTTCAACACGCGCCTCCAACCTCTTCTATCCTCAGCCGCCGTTCTCCAGTTAGGGACCTGCAGGAGCTTTTCTGCATCTCTCCGTATGTCGTCCTCCCATCTCAGTCTTGGTCTTCCCATCTTCCGTTTACCTCCCGGGTGACCAAACATGATTTTTTTGGGTAGTCGCGTGTTTGGCATTCTCTGTACATGGCCAGCCCATCTCAACCTAAGCAGTCTTATATGGGTTGAGATCTTTGGTGCTTCATATATTTTGTACAGTTCTTCATTTTTCTTTATGCGCCATTCATCTCCTTCCTTCACAGGACCACATATTCGGCGTAGGACTCTCCTTTCGAAAAAATCCAATGGGGTGAAGACTTCTTTAATAGCTGCCAGGGATCTTCCGATGATATTAAGATCATCTGCGTACCCAACTATTTGGCTGCTCTTGAAACAAATGTTAGCGCTCGTGTCGACGGACGTTTGTCGGACAACATGTTCTAGCACTATGTTGAAGAGAGTGGGAGCCAGACTATCCCCTTGTTTTAACCCTTGAGAGATTGTAAACGCCTCACTAAGTTCCCCTCCCACCTTGACCTGGCTTCTTGTGTTGGTCATTGTTACTATGACAAGCCTAACTAGTTTAGAAGGGATCTGGAAATGAAGCAGAATTTCGTACAATTTCCTTCTGTCAATGCTGTCATAAGCTTGTTTAAAGTCGACAAATAATTGGTGTATATCAATGTCGAACTCCCAACACTTTCCCAGAATTTGACGTACCGTGAATAACTGATCAGTCGTTGATCTGTTTGCTCTAAAACCTGCCTGATATTCTCCTAGAATATTCTCCGCATATGGCTCTATTCTTTGTTTAAGTATGACTGTAAATATCTTGTAAGCAGTGCATAAAAGTGAGATACCTCTATAATTCTCACACTTTAGCTTGTCACCTTTTTTATAAATAGGGCATATAACGCTCGTCTGCCATTCGTTTGGGATCATTTCTAGGATCCATATTTTTGCAATCAGACTTTGTATTAGGGTTTTTAGGTGTGTATTCCCCTGTTTAAAGAGCTCGGCCGGTAGGTTATCTATTCCTGGTGCCTTGTTGTTCTTCAGCTTTTTCAGGGCTGCTGTGATTTCGATAGTTGTTCTCTCTACATGGCATGTCATGTCAGTGTACACTGAGAGTAAATCTACATAACAAACACCACATGATACAGAAGACCCATCGTACACGATGCACCAGTGAATCTCAATTTGATGAAGTCAAGTTTGAAGTGGCTTAACCTACAATCCTTTTTTTTCTTGAACTAGCAGGTAGGTACTATGCCAAATTTTATTAAACATGCACCCAATAACAAAATGATATTTATTATATAATATCCTTTTCACATTTCTTCAATTATCAGATTTATTTACATTATAACATATGTACGATACAATATGACGGCTATATATGTGGCTATATACAAAATTAACTCGTGAGTTAGATAAAATCGAAAGAACGCGCGCATACTATGCGCCTTCTATAAATACATTCAGTCAATCAACATTCTCGCTTGCACTCACAATATCACGTATCTCACATTCGTTGTCTCATAGATCCAGACTGAGAACAAAGGATAAAACTATGTCTCCACACATGAGTCAAATATCTAACCAACTGAGCCACGAAGGCTTTCGAAGTTTCTCTAATTATAAACATCGTTAGTTTGTGATATGCTCATTAGCCCTAGCCTTTATCTCATTTACATGGGGTCGGTTCTTCTTGTTCTCATCCTCCAAGTCATTCTGTCCTACGTGTCTTCCGAACGAATTATTGCCTCCTGGTTAGATCTCTGGTTATTGTGGACATCCAATTGGTCAATGGTCTACTTGATCTTCTAGGTCACACCATTCATTAATTTATTTATTTATGTCATTCGTTCTTTTTATCATATTATCCTGATACACCTATTAGTGGATAATTATCTTAAATATAAAGCAAAATCTATCTTATCAACTAGAAACAGATTAAGTCCAAATATCCAGAAGATAAACCAAAAAAACTTAGTGTTAAATTGAAAATAGAAGATTCATTTGGTAAAATTAATACAAGGTTGTCTCCAAAAAAATTCCGATGAGTTTCACCAACTTATTCTGTTTCTTTATTAATTGTTTTTTTTTATTAAATGGATGGAGAAAGAATGAACGCAAATATACCATTTGCCAATCATGTTGTCTCCCTAATACACACACATCATTCGCGTATCCTTACATTGATCGATTATTTAAAACAAAATGTGGTACTTTTATTTTCAAAATGTAACATAATCCTTTAATTTCGCATAAATTATACACGTCCAAAAGATATTAATTTCTCTTCCATCATCGTGATTTTCCGTCTTCATACATTGTGGGGTTAATAGTTTGCTTAGAATAATATACATATATTTGTAACGTGTTCACTAGTGTGAGTTAATACATACATGCATGTATACATCGATCTCGTTCCTTACATAATTTCAAAATAAGTGGCCTTAGTGAGAGTGTACCTATGTAGGAAGTTATTATCAATCATTTCTGACATGTGAATTAACTTACAGAAATTTCTGAAGTGTGAAGTGTTGAGTAATACGCAGAAAAGTTTTTCCATTAAATGGAGTCGAGTCGGAAGGTCAACAAAAAAATACGTTTTTCTACATTAAAAATCGTACAATTCATACACATAATAGGTGTAATATATCTGAACCTTAGAGTTAAAAGGGCCAATGTCCATAATATAAACAAACTGGCTGTTGGCCTTTTTAGTTCCAAGGTAATACACAATTATATTATTTTGATTGCCTATCAGGGTAGATTTATTGAAGAGTGGTATGTCCACACTAATATTACGATGCTATATTTTATTCATTTACTAATTTAAAATTTTTTTGCACACATTGTTTACAAGGGAGCTTATTTATTTCATTGTGAAATGCAAATTTATGCCAACTAACCAAAAGCCAAAATTAATTTTCTCCCAGATCCCAAATCCAGATCGAACCAAGAATGCCCGAATAGAAGTCAAATAAATTACCATTTTACCACGACATTCACAATCGCTGTTAAAACATTATCGTTATTCTTCTTTTTCCAGTGTTTTGTCAGGTCTCCCCGATGTTGAATTTCACTAGAGAGTATATCTCCCTGTTTTCGGAGGCTCACTCCTCCACTGTCCTAATCCCCATCCACTGCGGAAATTCACTTCATGTTGACACCCCGTTTTCTATTGATCTTTTCCTTAATGATCAGATGCAGCAGTTCATTTTTTTTCTCAAGTATGACACCTTTCGGATTTTGATTTTTGTCAACATTTCTCTTTCAGATCTGATTTTCTGGAGCACATTTGAATTGTTGACAATATCGATCATGGTCCATCGTAGTATTCTGCGGTGTAATTACATTTCAAATGCTTCGAGGCTGTTCACGGTACTTATTTTGAAGGTCCTCGATTCAACTCCGTATAAAAGCATCTGACCATTCATTCATGAAGTTTCAGATTTAGTTTGTCGTCGCATTATCATTAAAAAACTTGAATTATCTATTAGAGGCAGTATATTATTAATAACAATTATTTTACGGAATATTGAGATATCTTTTGAAATATTCAAGGAGAATCATAATGCACAATTTAGTGCATGGAATGAGAGAAGAAAGATTTGCGTGAGAAATTAAATTAAATCAATTTTTTTGCTGAGAATCTTGGCCAAACTGTTTTAAAAGGTAGGTATTATTTCATTTTTTTATTTATTTCTTTTTGTTCTCGATACGTAGCATGTCAAAAATCTTCAGACTACACAAACCATGAAATAAAATTGGGAAATATCGAATATTTGAAGTTTTTTTGCATAAGTTATTTGCTCTTCATGTCATTGAAAAAAAATCTTCAATCACACGCGTAAATAATAAACTTTTTTGTGGCTCTGAAAATGATCTATCTACGTTTCAATACCTGGATCTTGTAGCATTGTAACATTAATATAATCAAATCTTTTTTTTCTAAAATTACAGTTTTGGTTATCTATGATTATATATTTTTTGTATATTTCTTAACATATTATATATTTATAGGCAAGCCATGGTTTTCGGCTTCTATAAGCTATTACGCTACTGATACTATAGATATTTTTTGACTTGCGCCAAAATAAACGTTGAAAATATATGTTTCATTTATAATTCAAGATTATGAGAGCATCACACCGAGCATTGATACATCTCGTAAAATTTAGTCAAAAGATAACCCTTTAACTGTACGGAGAGAAGAACGTCATTAAAATGAGACGTGTCTAGTTATATATACATACATAATATATTAAAGTGCAGAAATATTATTATGCAAATACACACAAAAATAAGAGGCTGAAGAGTGGATTCTGCGCCACGTACTTGTACAAATGTTGGACCTGAGCGCTGCGCGCTCAACGTGGACAGAACGTGAGCGTGAATTAATTATATGAGTATAGAAAATTATTTTTACATGCTATGTAAATAATGAATGCAGATTTTGACTAATTCTTATATCGGTAATAATAAATATGTTTTTGTAAAATTAAGATCAGCTTCAGACTTAAGCAATCTGAGGTTAAATAAATTTAATAATAATATTAATTTATACAACAATTAATGACAATTTCATACGAAACATTGATATTAACAAAATTTTCATGATTTAATGTAGAGAAAGATTAAGATTGGATTATAATCGAGTACTGATTTATACATTTTTAAGATTAAGGCAAGCTAAGAACGTATTGAGAACGTGTTATGATGAGTAGCCCCCCAGGTCGTATGACAGGTCGTGAGCCCACTAGATGCCTTGAGTTCCTGATTCTCCAATAATAAAACAACTTCGATGAGATGTTAAAAATTTGACGTAAAATGTCACTTGTCAGATTGTTTAATATTGTGGAGAGGAACAGAAATGTTTATAATTCGAAATATTGTTATATAATGCATTGCAATAATTGTGAGGCAATGAACCGGGTTTCTTTACGTTTCATTACAAATCTTTTGTTATTCCAGCCTAACATGTTTTAGTAAAAAGACTTATGTATATTAAATATTTCGGTGCCACTATTTTTACGACCGAAATTGGCGGGAAAAGCGTTTTCCCGCCAAAAAATGTCTATTTACACGACAAATTTTCTGACGTCGTCTATGTTTTTAGGTCATTTATAACCATAGAAAGCGCAGATAAATCAAAATACAAAAATATTTACCTTTGTCATTTTTTCAATGCATCATGGAAACCAACTTGAAGAAAAAATAAATAATATTGGCATCTTATTACATTTACTTAATTTTATAAATCATGTTTTCATCGAGATCTACAATTATAACAAAGTATAAACAAAGGTAAATATTTTTATAACTTGATTTATCTGCGTTTTCTGTGGTTATTTTTGGTTTTCGTCTATGGTTGAGTCGTGTAAATAGTCGTAGTCTAAATATTTTGTCTATTTATTTCATCTATGGTGATAATTCTCATATGTAGATCAACGAACTCATAAATCGTTATCATAACCTATGACGTTCATGGATACAAATACATTTTTGTAAATTCATTTTCTATAACAGTACAAACATATTCTGAAGATATTTTTTATCGTTTCCGGAAATTCTTGAACTCCACACAAAGCACAAGGGATACCAATTTCACCTCTAAACTTTTTTATTGAAAAAATATGTTTATTATTTATTACTTCATGTTAAAATACAAGTCGTGTTATTTATTTTGTAAATATTTTTTTTATATTTTTGTAGAAACTTTATTTTTTTAATACAAAACTATTTTTCTGTCTATAAATGTCTTTTTATTTATTTATTGGTAAGTAAACTGACATAGATTGGAAAACATTAAAATATTCACAAACGAATAATTTATTTCAATATTTAAAAAAAAGATAATTTATTTTTTCATCCTCATAAAATAAATTTGAAAAAATGAATTCTGTACAGCACAAACTACACGAGAAAAAATATATAATATTTTAAAACCAAATTCCGTTTAAAATAAATCAAGAATAAAGACTTTTAAATGAAATGTGTTTATTAAATTGTCAATACCCACTGCTGACGGTGTTTAATGTGTAGAACTCCATTATACTATGTATTTTTAAATCAGACAAATATGATTATGGTTCTACATATATAATATATTTTCCTTTTTATAATAGGACCACCATTTCGGCTAACTAGGCCCTTATCAACTGGTAACATAGTGTAATGTATTTTTCTTATAAATTAGAAATCGGTTTATTTTACAACTACTTATACAAATTACTTTACATTATAATTATGAAATGAAATATCCTAAACAGTTGAATGACAGTAATAATATCCTAACAGTATAATGACAGTGATAATATCCTATGTTTTATTTTAAATATTTTGTATCAGTATAGTTCAATGTTACAATGGCATTCCAGATGTTATCAAAAAGCTCAAAGATTACTAAGGAAGGAAATCACTGAATGGGTTATGATATTAAATACACTAATAGGTTTCTTGCGTATGTTCTGTTGTTTGTGGTAAATGTATGTGGTGCATGTGGTTAAGTCAAAGTTATTAGTTAGTTTGAGTTAATTATTTCAAGTTGGTATTTGTTTCATCCCTGCAAATGGAAAACTCGTTCATCGTAACTGAATCCCAAATTTTCGGGATATAAATGACACCGAGATAGCGATCCCCTGTAAACGCCTATATACGACAATAAATAGAAAAATCGCAAAATGATGTTTGCCAAATTTATTTTACTACTATTGGATACGAGATGATATTACGACGCCGTATTTTTATAGGTTCTTAGAAATAATTTCATATTGCAATATAAAAATGATATGAATCTGAAAATAGTATTCAAAAAGATTCTGGTGCTGAGGCTGAATATGGAGAAAATAAAGATAATTTTATTTGTTTCGAATATAATACCTAATGCTGTTTTTTTATAGAAAATATTTTTTTACGAGTTTTTTTTATGATTTTTGTACGTTTATTATTCATGCCAACATAAAAAATGCAGTTAAAATGAATACCTACTAGGTATTATGTATCTATACTATTTCTAATTAAATTAAATATATCTCAATTTTAGTACTTTTATAATTATTATGAAAACTACATTTGTGTGCCATAATAACAAGAACAACAAAATTAATAGACTTTAAAAACTTTGTGTCATACTTAACGTTAAACGTCGTTTAACGTTTACGTTTAGTTTTATTATTTAGCCAGATATTTTACTGAATCCTTCTAAAATCATATTCTAATTCTTTTCAGAGTACGAAAACGTGGATAACTAACGGACGACCGTGGATAAAAGGATTTTATCCGCGCGATGTGACTTAATGAGTCCCGTATAAATGACATTTCTCATATACTAAAATTCAGACGGATAAATTTAGACGAATCAGAATAAGACATATTCTGTTAAGATATTGTCAGATAATGAAATATTACTTTTCTATAAGGAAGTTGTACCTATAGTTTGCATAAATTACTTAGAAGTATGTATTTCAAGTCAAATGTCATTTTTCGATATATTTAAATAAAATTGAATTATTTTTTAAATACGCCCAGAGCAAGTTTTATCCTTTTTCCTGCCCAATAAGAGATGCATTTGACATTTATCGAGCATTGGATGATGTCCGATACTCGATGAAGGAAAAATTCCAATTCCCATTATCAATGCATTACCTTCTATCTTTAGGATCAACGGAAATTTATAAACTGCTTCATCAGTTCATACAGAAAAATATAGTTATACTGTAATCCCCCACAATATCTTATTATTTTTCACACTCACTGGATTTGTACTATTGACTGCATATACACATTGATCAACGTCTTTGGTACAAATAGTCCTGTATAGGGACTGGCTGCCTTACTAAAAAAAAAAAAGTTTTATCCTACAGGTTGAGTGAATCCGAAACTATTTGTTTTCTAGCTCATTAGAAAAAACTGAAATACAAGTTTTAGATGGATCGGTGGCAGAGCGGTTAGCGCATTGGGATAGTAATCCAGTGGTCGCGAGTTCGAATCCTGCCTCGACCGATTTCGTTCACCCATAGCACAAGCATTTATGCTTATTTTAGGGAACGTAGGAAGATGTATATGTACTTCTTCAACAAGGACATATTCATTTAAAAAAAAAAAAGTCAATGAGTATGTATACTGCTATGATAGCAGATAGTAGTTATTAGCATTTTTGAGGTGCCTGTTTTAATATTTGATCAGAATACACTTCGTATCATCATTAATTGTATTGATAGGTCGATAAAAGTGGCATAGACGGGATCTCGGTGTCATTTCAGGAATGTATGGGTTTCAGTACCATCTGCTCACACCATTAGTCTAAACCGAAATGGCGCCATGTGGTGGTAATCCATCAATCAATATTATGACAACAGGAGAGAATTTCACGTGTAAATGACAGTTCAGTAGTGAACGTCAATATAAAAATACCACCAACACGATTAAGTACTTCAACTATTATATTGAAATATTATGGTAAAAGCATATTTTTGTAGAAATAACTTATTCAGATCGATGTTCATAATGCTTATTTGTAGGGTTAGGAAAAATATAATTTGAAGGTATATTTATAAGTAGACAGAAGGTTCTCAAAATGTAAGGCATGTGCTTAATTAATTTAATATAATTCATAATGGAATTCCATCATGAATTCTCAGTGAAAAAATTCGACATAACTAAAGGTCATGATAATTTTTGTCACGCTTTTCAAGAATATAGTCGTGAAAGTCAAGTATGAACAATGTGAAATGTTTCGGAACTGTGATATCCTATAATATTTAAATTGTCACGATTTTTTTGTGACAAGTCATCACCACATATATCACAATTTCAAAATGTTATGAAATGTTTAAATTTGATATTGAGAGACGTAACTATATATGTATTATGGCGAATAATTGTGTTTTCGTATTGTTTCACAAAGCAAACATGTTTCTACAATCACACAACGAAGAAATTGTTTGCCGTGTGACACTTCAATCTAAAAGATAATGTTTGTGACCATCATCTGAAAAATATCCACGTCCCTACCTCAATAATTAATTATAGTTATGTACATTAGCTTTCTGCACACAAACAAACCATCACGTTCATTCCCACAATGTGAAGTAACCTGGAAATTGTGTGCGGGAATGCATTACATTATAAAAGGAAGCACGACACCTGCGTGTATCCCCAAATAGGTATCCCCACATTTACACCTAAAAGGCACAACATTCACAATGGGTGGTGAACCGCATTGCTAAACTATGTGAGATGTTATTGGTGAAAGTCAACTCTTCCTACCTTCAAAGTCATTCTTCAATACTTCGACTGTCTTTCATCTGTTGAGTTGTCTATAACTATTTTTATAATTTATTAATGAATTTAACGAGAATTTCTGTTATATTCATAAAACGTGTCAACAAAACCGAATATATATTAGTAAATTATATTCACCTACAAGTTAAAAGAACTTTTTAGAAAACTTATTCAATAAAACAATACAGCGTTTGTTAAAGTATCCTTTTTATAGTAATGTTTATTATTATTATTGTTCCTTTTATTTTATAAGGGCCTAGTTGTCGAGTTGTTGGTAATGAAAATTAAGTATTTCTATACTTTCTGTAAATAACAAAGGAAATAAGCTGATAATTAATATTGTTTCAAGTATTGAAACAGGTCTCTTTATGTTAAATCTAGTGATGGACGTAACAAGTCATGGTCTGGACTGAAATGCAAGACCGAAGTGTCACAAAGCTGTTTAAATAGAATAACAAATTATTGTTCTGAACAATAATATCATTTAAACACGAAAATTGCTATTAAAATATAAAATATATTTATTTAATCTACAAAGAAAAATAAAGATTCTATTTTGAATACAATATAAATATTTGTGAATGTGATCTTTCTATAAAAAGAGTGGGTTGTGGCTAGCACTTAAGTTATTGAATATTCCAACTGTCGATTCGTTCATGACAGTTGGAATATTCAATAACTTATTCTCCTACAATAAATATTCCAACTTCGTCTCAATTGAGATAATTAAAAATCTGTTAAAAAACATAGTAGGTATATTAATGACTGAGACCAACGCTACGACTGAGAAAGACCAAAAATACCATTATTACGGTCATTGAATATCGTTTGCCCCTCACTATTCTTACAACTCCATGATTTCATTATGGGGACCTTTTGTCTTAACATTGAAGAGGCGATGAAATAACTTGTAAAGGCAATTCATTGCATTATTATTTTTGATCAAAACAATGAATTACTTTTACTTTGAAGTATATTTTGCCTCCATACATAAATACTTAACCAAAAGGGACTCTACTTGTTGATATGGTTATTTTATCAAAGACATTGTTTTGTGTCTAAAGTTGAACACTAAATTAATGACAATTTCGTCTATTTATTTAAATGGAAAATTTACATTCAACAACTGATTGAAAATAATTTTTTTTTTATTTTTTTTTTTATTTTTTTTTTTATTTATTTATTTATATATATAGAAATAAAATATAACAATTTACAATACTTATAATAGCATACACAAAAAATATTTTATTCATATTACCCCCCAAAAAGAGCTTATACTCGTGGTTTGGGGGGGATTCCTATATCAACTAAAAATTAATCTTCATTATCATAATTCATCAAAAACCAATAATGTACACAATATCAAAAGAAAAATAAAGAACAGAAAAAAAAACATGCAATTAAAATACAGAACAGAAAAAAACATGCAATTAAAATACATTAAATATTAAACAATTCCATTAAGAAGTTATAAAATAAATAGAGACTTAACAGCATTTTTATAGCTTTAAAAATCAGTTGTATTTAATTTATATTTATCGGTCAGCTCATTAAACCATTTAATACCTTGGTATGTATAATGGAGCTGGCCGGTAGTCGTTTTTAATAATGGTATATCAAGGTTTGGCTTTCTTTTTGGATGTTTTCTTGAATTGGAGGTTGGATATAAATTTCTTATGAAATGATCTTTAAATATCTGGTAAAGAGAGGCTCTTTTAAAAAGTGAATTTATGTTGAGAATTTAAAAATCCTGATAAATTGATTTGTCATATTATAAAGATATAAAATATTGTTTTATATCTTTATAATGACACATGCATTGTAGGTAGATAGATATATGTAACAAAATGTTATAAGGACTGTTGTTTTCATTGTTTACAAATAAAATAATTTCTCAATAGATGGCGTTACAAAAAGAAGGTTTCTTTCACTTTCAAAAATTAAATTGATAAGGAAACTCAATAAGACGAAATAATTGGTGAACGTCGACCACCGTGGCACAGTTGGTAAGCCGTTCGGTTTGTGTGCGGGCGTCCTGGGTTCGATTCTCAGCAGAGGAGAAATTTATTTAAATTAATTTCTCACGCAAATATTGCTTCTCTGGGCTGGAAACACTGGTTAGTTGGAAGAAATTACCATACGGCAATAAAGTCGCCACTTGCGCAGGGTGCAAGGAAGTGTTTATTATTATTATTAACGTTGCGCATAAAGTGATCACGTAAACCAGCCGATGACAGGTCATAAGCCCTGTAGGTGCCATGAGTTGCTGGTTCTTCTATAATATCCCAACTTCGTCTCTATTGAGATGTTAAAAAGTTTGCCAATAAAAATAACAAAATGTTTGCAAACTTTAATCAGTAATTAAAATGATTTAATATATACTCATAAATCTCAAAAAACACTTCTTTAAACTTAAGAATTGTGGCTTTCATTTATTAAGAACCAATTTCTCAATAAAGTGTACAGAGTTTATTCGTTAGTTCATAGATGGCAATAGTAAAAACAGCTTATTTTCAAGAACTATCATATCTATGAACAATATATTTATAACTTTCAAAAATTGGATGTATAGGGAACTCAATACAAAAAAGCAAAATTGGTGAACGTTGCGCAAGCGTATAAAGTGATCAGGTAAGATCAGCCGATGACACGTCATAAGCCCGGTAGGTGTCTTGATTTCCCGGTTCTCCCTTAATATTCTAACTCCACCATAATATTCGTCTCATACAAATATCATTCACTCCCGACAGGGGAAAAAATCCAATGTTTGCGTAGGTATATATGCAACTTCTAAAAATATTCGATTTACTTCCTTGTAGGTACTTTTGAGTAAGTGGCGAGTTCTCTTTCAACTAATTTTTTTCCTGGTCAAGATTTGCGCGAGATATAGTTTTCAATAAATTTGTCTTCTGCTGGGAATTGAACTCAGGACACAGGAGCCAATCTGCTTATCACTATGCCATGGCAGTTTGTATTGTGATTTACTTATAAACATATAAATGGATTAAGAAATAATACAAACGTTGATAAAAATTATAATTTTATAGAAATTTTTGAATCCTGATATCCTAAAGACGAAAATTTTATATTTATTCAATGCCATTTTATGAGAGTGATGTGCCTTTTTACCAATTTGAAAATACAAAAATCAAATTTTAAATTTCCTAAGCTTGTGGTCACTTTGAAATATTTGACAGTTATAAAAATTGAGAAGCACTATTCAGATATCCTTAAAAATCTAATGGGGTCTAAGCGATTATTAGATATACATATTGACAAAATTTGAAAAAAATCGAACCAGTACTTTAGTCTATAATCGATAAAGTAAAATAAACACGCCGTACATAGCACACAGCACATAGCACACACACACAGATACATGGTGATGAAACTTTCAGTATACAATCTCAGAATGATACTAGTTGATTATCTGCAATAAAAAAATACCCTTAAAAATTGCGTAATCATAACTCTCCACTATATCCCTTTGGGTTAGTGAGGAGTAAATAAATATTGCTAGTATTATTACTTGTTCAATTTTGTGTTGTTTTTTTCCAACTGTCGATTTATTCAAGAGAATTTATTTCTCTTAACAGATCGACAAATTTTCAAGCCAAGATCCGCGAGATTTTGTATGGCCAGCAGGGCTACTCATAAAGTTGATTAAAGTTAGATTAAGATCAGATTCAGACTTTAGCAATCTTTGAGGTCACAATTGAATAATAATTTTTATTTATACAACAATTAATGAAAATTTCATACTAAACGTTGATATTAACAAATTTTTGTGATTAAATGTAGAGAAATATTAAAATTAGACTATGATCGAGTAATGATTTAAACATTTTTAGGATAAAGGCAAGATAAAAACGTATTGAGAACGTGTCATATGTAGCCCTCTTGGTCTATATTTTCATAGTTTTCAACATTGAAGTCAAAAAGCACCAAATTAGAGCCTTCGCAGCATATATGTTTATACGGATAAACTCAGAATTTGGAGTAAAAAAAGAACTGACCTCCATATCCTATCTTGACATGCATGTTTTGTACAGAAAACAAAATTCTTAAAATAATCAATAATTTGGATTTTAGGGCTTATAGTTTGGTTTATATTTTTTTACTATACATACTATGGCCATCGACGGTTGTATCTCAGTTGGTATTTTTGGCTTCCGTGTGAACGACTTATTTTATTTATTTTCTTTTCAACTAGAATTATGAAAAAAAAAATATTTTTAATTTATGTTCTACTCAAATTTTTCGCAAACGCGACTCCCATTCACCGGTATCGCTCTATGCTGAGCATAGTTTGAATGGATTCCCGGACAATTGGCCGTAGCCGATTGGCCGTGGACAATTGGCCGTACGCCCTTTTTACCGTATGGACAATTTATCGTGAGGACAATTGGCCGTGAGGACAGTTGGCCGTGAGGACAATTGGCCGTGGGGACAGTTGGCCGTGAGGACAATTGGCCGTGGGGACAGTTGGCCGTGAGGACAATTGGCCGTGAGGACAATTTATCGTATGGACAATTGACCGTATGGACAATTCACCGTGCGGAAACTATTTTTAGCATCAGAAAATTTTTTCTTTCTTTTTTCGTTTGAGTTAAATAAATTGCGTGAATAAAAAAAATGTTCGTTTATGGCGACGAACCGATTGCCTTATTTTTTTATTTCAAGATACTAGGAGAAATCCAATATGTCGACAGTGATTAAAACCAAATTTTACAAAATAAGCGGTAATTATGTAGTTCTAATTAAGAGGTACTGAAGGGCCTGATTGGAAGGGACGTAATGATGGATTGAAGGGACGGGAGGTACTGAAGGGCCTGAAGGGACGGGAGGTACTGAAGGGCCTGAAGGGACGGGAGGTACTGAAGGGCCTGAAGGGACGAGAGGTACTGAAGAGCCTGAAGGGACGGGATGTTCTGAAGGGTCTGAAGCGACGTTTCATGGAGTCTAATTCTTTTTCTTCTTAATTTTATGTAGACCTTACAGTTTTTACACAAACTATTTCCTTTAGTTTTTTCTTCGTTTTCTTATTTTATGTAGAACTTTGGTGAATTTTATGCAAACTATTTCCTAAAGATTAATCTTCTTCTTCTTTTATGAAGACCATTGGGATAGTTTTTTATACAAACTATTTCTTATAGTCTTTTATTTAGACTTTTGGGTTAGTTTTAAGTCTAATAGTCTATTGTGCAGAAGTATTATTAACGATATGCACACTTGATGAAAACACATATGTAAAAACGAATGGGTTGTGGGATGTGACGATGTAACCTGCACTAGAATCTTTTCAATACTTTTGTTTAATCAAATTTAAACCATTTATATCATCCTATTTTGAATATTTTTCAACACCTTCATATTTGATTTCGTTGACGATATTTAAAGAATGGGGGTTGTGGCCATTACTGAACTCTTCACAACGTTTATATTCAAATTAAAAACTATATACTATAGTTTAAGTCTTCTTCTTTGTTAATGTAGACTTTTGTGTCAATTTTAAGTCTATGAGTCTAATTGTGCAAAAATATATAATACACACTTGATGAAAAAATATAAAAACGAATGGGATGTGACTAACACTAGAGTACATTATTTAATCAAATTTTAACCACATTCCAACATCCAAAATTACTAAATTTTCAATAGGTACATATTACAATTTGTTTTCGATGATAATATTTAAAAATGGAGGTTGTTGCCTAACCAATACAACGTTGATAAACAGTCATATTTAAAACCATTTCGCATGGTCCATGCGTGCAGAAATTGTAGGTATATTACTTATACTTCATTCACACTTTATAGCAATACATAAAAAAGAATGGGTTGTGGCCATCACTTGAACATTTTACAATGCTTAAACTCAATCAAATTTCAAACCACTTTTCATAGTCCGATATTACAAAATAATTGGGTGACAATATTATAAAAACGATTGCTTATTCCTTCACAATTTTACATTCTTGGCCAACGGCGGGACATAAAGGCTAGTAAAAAAATAAGACAATCGGTTCGTCGCCATAAACGAACATTTTTTTTATTCACGCAATTTATTTAACTCAAACGAAAAAAGAAAGAAAAAAATTTCTGATGCTAAAAATAGTTTCCGCACGGTGAATTGTCCATACGGTCAATTGTCCATACGATAAATTGTCCTCACGGCCAATTGTCCTCACGGCCAACTGTCCCCACGGCCAATTGTCCTCACGGCCAACTGTCCCCACGGACAATTGTCCTCACGGCCAACTGTCCTCACGGCCAATTGTCCTCACGATAAATTGTCCATACGGTAAAAAGGGCGTACGGCCAATTGTCCACGGCCAATTGTCCGGACACGGTTTGAATGGTGAACAATAGTGACGAAGATGAAGATATATAGATTCAAAAAGAGGATACCAATAATAGAGAAGGAAGTATATTTTCTTTTCTTTGGGAAGCCACACATCATTTACAGTTTAATGATACAATATTATTTTACAGCGTTAGAGCCAGAAAAAGCATTCCATCAACATAATATAAAAACAAATAACAGTTTTCAAGCCAAAAACATTCATACACACCAACACACACAAACATGTTTGAATAAAACTCTTTTTTAAATATTGTATATTATCAAATGATTTTCATGTTTTCGATTCAAAGAGAATCAATATACCTACATAGTTCGAAATCCCGATACCAGTACCTACTAAAATGTCAACTGACGTTGGAACTGTCGAGTTAATTTGAGACAAAAGGTGACCTAAAATTTCAACCAACAAACATCGGGTTTCAGGTAGAACCCACCAACCAACCTCTGCTATTCGATACACGGTCAAATAGACCGAACCAGTAATCGAAAACTCGTAAAGGCATCTCTATCTGAATTACCCCATACCATCCATACCTTATAGCCACTACATAGATACATATGTACAATACCTATCTGGAAATTCATTCCAGATTGGTTGCATGAACGAATTTCAAATATATTATTATATACAAGTGTGTATCAGTAAATTTGTAGGAAACCTTTTAAGAGTTGAACGTTTGTTATGCACAGAGTCAGATCAATTGAACGTATGTGCAAAGGTGCAAATACATAGGGCGTCTTTTTTGTTATTGACAAACATTTTTTCAACATCTCAATAGAAATGAAGTTGGTATATTGAAGAAGAACCAGGAACTCGAGGCATCTACAGGGCTTACGACCTGTCATCGGCTGATTTACGTTGCGCAAGCGCATAAAGTGATCACGAGAATCAGCCGATGACAGGTCGTAAGCCCTGTGGATGCCTCGAGTTCCTGGTTCTTCTACAATATCCCAACTTTGTCTCTATTGAGTTGTTGAAAAAATGTTTGTCAATAAAAATAACATTTGACTCCCGAAAGGGAAAAAAATCCAATGTTTGCGTTTTTGCGTATATGCATTATGCAATTAAAAAAAAAGAACATTCGATTTACATAGGGCGTCTTTTTTTTATTGACAAACATTTTTTCAACATCTCAATAGAGACGAAGTTGGGATATTGTAGAAGAACCAGGAACTCGAGGCATCTACAGGGCTTACGACATATCATCGGCTGGTTTACGTTGCGCAAGCGCATAAAGTGATCACGTAAATCAGCCGATGACAGGTCGTAAGCCCTGTAGTTGCCTCGAGTTCCTGGTTCTTCTACATTATCCCAACTTCGTCTCTATTGAGATGTTGAAAAAATGTTTGGCAATAAAAATAACATTTGACTCCCGAAAGGGAAAAAAATCCAATGTTCGCGTATTTATTTATTTATTTGGATAAGTATACAGTCCAATTGAAAATTATATTAAAGAAAAGATGAACAAAAATGAGACCAATTACATACTCATCACAAGCGTATATGCATTATGCAATTAAAAAAAAAGAATATTCGATTTACATAGGGAATCTTTAATAAAAAAACGACCATTATTATTTATTTTATTTTATTCAGAAACAATAAAGTTTTTTTACAAAATACATCATAATATAGTTATGTTGCTGAAGTTTCGAACACCTAACGGAATAAACTAACGGATCAATGGTCAGGATACAATACAGATAACCCAAAGGAAAAATATTTATTTATTTATAGAATATATTTTATTTGTAGATTTAATTGCTTGTTTATTTATGTATTAACTAGTTTGTTTATAGTTACACAATTTGAAAAGAAATATGCATTGAGCGGATCAAAAGTTATAAGAGGGGGGGGCAGACACACTAAATGTTCTACTCCGAATTCTTAGTAAATCTATACATAAAATATATATGCTGCGAAGCCTCTAAGTTGGTGTTTTTTGACATATAAGTTGAAAAACTATGAAAAATATAGACCTGATATACAATATATCGATATGTCAAGAGAAAAAATCTCTTGAATTAATCGACAGTTGGATTAGTTTTTAAAATGTTTAAATGGCGCTGCGTAGTATTTAAAAGGCGATTGAGTCAAATGGTTATTTTTTCAATACTCTATATATTTTTTTCATTCAAACGGTTTAGTTTCAGCATGTCAGGGAAAAGGGTGGGAGGGGGAACAATTGTATTAAGTACAGGAGGCGTTGAAAATCATGGGCCCGGTCCTGGATGTGCAAAACGAAATGCGATCCGTACATTGCAAAACTTTGGTATATTAAAAGTTAACCCTGCAAAATTAATGACACTGAATTTATCAAAGTTATGTACAACTTACAGAGCAAATAGATTTATTAGATTTATGACTCTTGCAGCCGGCCTTACACGAATCTAGATAAATTACTCTCGAAGAAAACTTAAAAAAATTCTGTGTATGTACCTACCTACTTTTTTGTTTGCACAAATCAAGTATTGATTGAAATTGTTTATTGATGTCTAAGAAAAAAATATTTACAAATGCAATTATACTGCAATATATTGAATACATATGAAACTTTTTGATATTATTAGTTGCATGTAACACATGAGATCCAACTGTCGATAATAATAATAATAATGAACACTTCCTTGCACCCTGCGAAAGTGGTGAGTTTATTGCCGTATGGCAATTTCTTCCAACTAACCAGTGTTTCCAGCCCAGAGAAGCAGTAATTGCGTGAGAAATGAATTTAAATAAATTTCTCCTCTGCTGGGAATCGAAACAGAAACCGAACGGCTTACCAACTGTGCCACAGCAGTCGATTGTATGTATAAATGAAGAATACGTTCCAAACTATAAACACTTAAACGCAAATTAATTAATATTATAAGATATTTTGTTTTCTATATAAAACATGTAGGTATGTATATATATGTCAGGATAGGGTTGTATGGAGGTCAGTCTGTTATTCCTACCCAGAATATGAAAACAGCATGATGGTATGTATGTTTGGAGATTAAGTAGGCATCAAACTATTTTGTGAGATATTGTATAGTGTATACTGCCTTACAAATTGTATGTAACTATGTCGTCACTAAATTCAATTTTTTTATACCAGTTGCATGTAACACATGAGATCCAACTGTCGATAGCGATAGTATGTATAGTTGAAGAATATGTACCAAACTATAAACCCATAAATACAAATTATTGAATATTTTCAGATATTTTGTTTTCTATACAACATATATTATGTAGGTATGTATGTCAAGATAGGATAGTATGGAGGAAGATCCTTTTTCCTACCCAGAATATGCAAATAGCATGATGGTATGTATGTATGTTTGGAGATGAAGTATCAAACTATTAAGTCTTCTTACATATTGTGTATAGGCGACTGCCATACAAAATGTATGAAGCGATGTCGTCACTAAATTCAATTTTTAAAAAAATTGTTAAAAAAAATTGAGATCTTCTACTACAATGTTAATATTTTTTATAGAAAATTAAATTATCTAGTTGGGGTGTTTCGGCTTTTTTCGATAATTGTAAAAGTTTTGGAAATATAGGCAGTTAAACTCATAAATTTATCATAAAAAAAATATTTTTCTTAATAAAAAATGTTTGAGAAACCCTGGAATTTTTTTGAAAAAACTAATTTGAGATTTTGTATTTGTCTATGTTTTTACCAATTTTCAGCGTTCTACCGTTTATGGTTTCTGAGATATATGGAAAAATAAAATAAAAATTCTAAAGTTGATAACCCCTGACTGAAACACAAAAATTCAAAATTCCGAGTATAAAAGTTTTGTAGGCCTGTAACTGTTTATATATTCTGAAATTTTAGGCTCTGTAAATTGAGCGGATCAAAAGTTATAAGGGGGGGACGGACACACACACAGACACACAGACACACAGACACACACACACACACACACACACAGACACACGAAATGTTCTACTCCGAATTCTGAGTAAATCCGTGTATGGAACATATATGCTGCGAAGCCTCTAAGTTGGTGTTTTTTGACTTCAAAGTTGGAAAAGCCGTGAAAAAAGTAGACCTCTCCATACAATTCTCGCGTATTCTGGCTTGATACATTGTCGATATGTTAAGAGAACAAAGTTCTCCTGAACAAATCGACAGTTGGATAACATGTAAAAAAAAGTTTAAGATGTCCTACTACAATGCTCATATTTTTTTTAGACTAGTTGCATGTAACACATGAGATCCAACTGTCGATAGCGATAGTATGTATAGTTGAAGAATATGCACCAAACTATAAACCCATAGATACAAATTATTGAATATTTTCAGATATTTTGTTTTCTATACAACATATGTAGGTATGTATGTCAAGATAGGATAGTATGGAGGAAGATCCTTTTTCCTACCCAGAATATGCAAATAGCATGATGGTATGTATGTATGTTTGGAGATGAAGTATCAAACTATTAAGTCTTCTTACATATTGTGTATAGGCGACTGCCATACAAAATGTATGAAGCGATGTCGTCACTAAATTCAATTTTTAAAAAAATTGTTAAAAAAAAATTGAGATCTTCTACTACAATGTTAAAATTTTTTATATAAAATTAAATTATCTAGTTGGGGTGTTTCGGCTTTTTTCGATAATTGTAAAAGTTTTGGAAATATAGGCAGTTAAACTCATAAATTTATCATAAAAAAAATATTTTTCTTAATAAAAAATGTTTGAGAAACCCTGGAATTTTTTTGAAAAAACTAATTTGAGATTTTGTATTTGTCTATGTTTGTACCAATTTTCAGCGTTCTACCGTTTATGGTTTCTGAGATATATGGAAAAATAAAATAAAAATTCAAAAGTTGATAACCCCTGACTGAAACAAAAATTCAAAATTCCGAGTATAAAAATTTTGTAGGCCTATAACTGTTTATATATTCTGAAATTTTAGGCTCTGTAAATTGAGCGAATCAAAAGTTATAAGGGGGGGACGGACACACACACAGACACACAGACACACAGACACACACACACACACACACACACACACACACACACACACACACACACACACACAGACACACGAAATGTTCTACTCCGAATTCTGAGTAAATCCGTGTATGGAACATATATGCTGCGAAGCCTCTAAGTTGGTGTTTTTTGACTTCAAAGTTGGAAAAGCCGTGAAAAAAGTAGACCTCTCCATACAATTCTCGCGTATTCTGGCTTGATACATTGTCGATATGTTAAGAGAACAAAGTTCTCCTGAACAAATCGACAGTTGGAAAATTAAATTATCTAGTTGAGGTGTTTCGGCTTTTTTTGATATATTTTTAAAAACAGGAAATATAGGCAGTTAAACACAAATTTATCATACAAAAATGTTTTTCTTAATAAAAAACGTTTGGAGAAACTATGAAACTTTTTTAAAAACAAAATTGAGTTTTTGTATTTGTATTTAATATACCAATTTTTTTGCGTTCTAGCTTTTATAGTATTTGAGATATATGGAAAAAATTGTAGGCTTTCTACATATTCTGAAATTTTGGAGTCTTTGCATTTAGCGGATCAAAAGTTATAAGGGGGGGACGTTTACACACTAAATGTTCTGCTCCGAATTCTAAGTAAATCCATATACAGAACATAATATGCTGCCGCAAACAAATCTCGCGTATCTTGGCTTGATAATTTGTCGATATTTTAAGGTAAATTAATTCTCTTGAATAAATCAGTTGTTTGACAGTTGGATTTCTATTAAATAAAAAGTTAGTTACAGCAATAATTGATAACATTTCGTGTATATGTAGAGTGTTATATATATTTTCACCCGTATTTAAATGTGAAATTGAAAATCTTTTGAATGTGAGAATACTTTTCTTTGGATTGATTTATGTATATTTATACCTACTAAAGGTACATTGGAAAGTAGGTGGGGGGAGGGGTATATTGTAAGATTGCAAGTGCATTTAAATCGAATTTTCTCATGTAGCTACATATACAGGATGCGTCATGGTAATGGAGATAAAAATGCATATGATTTATGATTTAATGCATATGTATATTTAGAAAAGTATTTCCAACTGGCTATTACTCAAGTGGAGAGTTATTGTTTAATATATACATACATATAAGTTCTCTCTGCCATGTCTCTCACGGGGTAGGCAGAGAGAACCGAACGCCACATATTTCTATCTTGACACACATTCATTGCTTCGTCAACATTCATGCATCGTCCTTTTCATGTAAGTCTGTTGTTCAAACTTCTTAAATTGCCACATAGCAGCGCACTCCAGTCAAGAGTCTTAATCAAGTTCTTCTTCTTATATTGATAACAATGTTATGAGATTCAAAGATCATTGTACCTCCATATAAAATACTTTTTGACGTGACATCGACAGATATATCTACAATTCTTTGGTCCCAGGAATGTATATTTTATAAAAATAAATGATTTAGTAACCAACAGAATTTTACTAGTGTACAGCATATTCAATGAACTGTTCCTGTATAGCTCAAACTTGAAATAAAATCAACTTCATTTTTAAATAGTAGTTTATTTGGAGCTTATGTTTTCCTTATTCAACGGTGCATTTTTTGTCTCTAACATAATTGTTCATTTGTATTTTTTTAATTTTATTTATAGAAGGATATTAATATACTGACACACCCTCTGTCACGTCTCAAGAGAGGGGATGGTTTGCCAACTGCCAAGTCTAGAATTGAAAATGTTTCCTACGAAACTCATTGTATTTTTGTTGCAGAATCTCCATCGTTTATTTTCAACAACTGAAATATCTACTGTACAAGAAATGCATTTTACGTGTTCTATTCAAGTACCAAAATATTTATTCATACTATCTAGACATGTCCCAAGGAGGGGACCAGCGACAGGTATGCGTAACTCATTTCACATAAATAGGAACTGCATACAGAATGGGTTGTGAACCTTATTGCTGAAATATAGTCAGTCTTCGCGGCTGACTTGGTTCGGTATCTGACTGCTGATCCAATGGTCCCGGGATCTATTCCCGGTGGAGATAGTTTTTAATCGTGTTTTTAATCTGGATCTGTGAGACGATTAATATTGTAAGTCTCCAGAATGTGGCAATTTGTTATTGGATGCGTGTTAAATTAATATTTGACATACCTGTTAGTTGCCCTAGAAGCAATATAAAATGAGTGGGTTGTGGTCAACGCTAAACTCACTAACAAGTCATTCTATAAAGTATTCAAATTTTGTATGGAAAATATTCAACATTTTTATGAAATGAGGTTGTTCAATATTTTTTTATTTAAATATTTTATTATCAAAACTTGATATTTCTTAAATGCCATTTAATGAAAGTGATGTGCTTTTTTACTAACTTGTAAATAAAAATATTAAATTTTAAGTTTCCTGAGCTTGGGATCACTTTGAAATATTTGACAGTTATTCATTTATGAAATGAGTTTGTTTAATTATGTGAAAAATAAATACCTACAAAGACACTGAAAAAAAATATAATGACAACCGAACTGGCTACTTGTGTTTTAGCCAAACTTTGCTTATCAGTAATAAAGGTTTATCTATTTATGACTGTAATGTTTGGTTTAAATTTAGTTGCACAAAACCAAGTGTTTTGTAGTCATTATAGTTCGGTTAATTTTAACATGAAATTTTTACAAAATTTTAATTTTAACAAAAAACATTCAGTGTGTTTGGTTGGCGAGGTACATAACACATTTTCAAAGATTTTTTTTTCTATTGATACGACAATCCGAATCAATATAAGTTCAAAGGATGATTATTGATTATACCGGATATGTAAAAAGGATTCAGAGTGATAGAAAAACGATATTTGAATTTGGAAATAATATAAAATTCAGTTTTCAGGTCCAAAGTTTTCACGTTTGCCATTACCATTGAGATATATCATCCATTAACCAAATTCGAAAATACAAGTATGGGATGAAGTCTTCAAAATATGGGATTAAATAAATGAACTGTATGGAGGGAAACGGCGAGAGGTCGTAAAGGTTGGAGTAGATAAATGGAGGTATGTATGTACATTCATTTGGCCTAAAAGCCTTTTCAAGTAAGCATAATGAGGAATTTTAATGACAGACGAGGAGACAATAAAGGTGCTAAGGAAAAGAATCATTTGAACGAAATCCTAAGTTATAAGTGTTCGTACAAAAGTATTACTTGTGAAAAATGCTAGAAATCTCAATTGAAAATAAATGAACCCATCGCTAAGTGCTTAAATATTTTAAGATGTTAATAATGTTAATAGGTAGGTATATCTATCTGCATGTTTTGTGTTCTGAGAAAAAAAACGAGTGGGTTGTGGCCAAAGCTATACTCCTCAATACCAAGTTATTCCACAAAGTACCTATACATATTTTATATGGATAATTTTAAGCATTTTATTAGATTTAACTTTTTGATCGTCAGTTCTTGATGGAATTCCATTTAAATTAATTAATATTTTTAAATAATAAAAAACTTGTTAAGAATCAATTCCACTATTTATTTAAGACTACAACCTACAACCGGTTTCGTGCTAAGCACATTTTCAAGTAGTCTACTTGAAATCTTCTTGAAAATGTGCTTAGCACGAAACCGGTTGTAGGTTCTAGTCTTAAATAAATAGTGGAATTGATTCTAAACAAGTTTTCTATTATTATTTACTAGCTGAGTAGCTTCGCTTCGCTCAGCTTCTAAGCTAGGGCTTGCAGCCGGCTTTTACCGCTGCGCGGTAAATGACCGCCTCCGGCGGTCGATGGTACTGAGGGGTCTGAAGGTACTGAACGGTCTGAAGGTACTGAGGGGTCTGAAGTTACTAAAATGTCTGAAGGGATGAAAGATTCGGGAGGAAATGAAGAGGGGTATGAGGCATTGATGGAACGGGAGGTACAAAAGGACCTGAAGAGACGGGAGACACTGAAGAGACGGGTGGCACTTAGGGACAGGAGGCATTGAAAGACGGGAGGCTCCGAAGGGACGGGAGACACTGAGGGACCATTTTTAATTATACAGGCAATACGAAGATTGCTGAGTTTCATCTAAATCAAACGCCTATAATCCGCAAAGTGGTTAAAAAGGTTGCAAACCCTATTGTAGAAGTCAAACGAAGCTTCTCTTTTAGTTTCTTAATTTGCGTTTCACAAACCATGACACGGAGCAAGCTTTATTTTTCGCTGCTGTGTTTGTCGCCTCCGCACAAAAACGTTATTCTTATAAAATATTAATTTACAAAATAATAAATTGTTTAATTTAAAAAAAGATTGATATTTTAAACTCCTTGTAAATAAGCATGTAATAAATATTAATATTTTTTCGTGCAACTCTCCAATAATAATTAGTACTTTGAATCCTGGCAACACCGTGGTTGACATTTGACTTGACATTTGACAAATGACCGATAAATTATGTTTGCAAACTCAACATGTAGTCTAAATCTAAACGATATTACTTAAATGTTTACTCGATCATCTATTGTGTGTTATGTGTATTTAGATTGTATAATTTTTTATGCTTAAATAAGGATATTCGCCTTTTCAGTTAATTTAGCAAACATTCGCAGACTCTTATTTTAACTGCAGACATTAAAGCGGTACTATAGTTTGGTTATGGACATTTTATATTTAATTCACCAGAATTTGATGTATTTCAGATTAGCATTACAGTAGCGAGATGTATTCTAAGTGCAATTTTTTTAATACTATAATTTATTTTGCCAACTGTTACCACTAAAATATAAAATCATGTATGTTCTCTTCGGTGATAATTTATTTTTCTTGTTTATGTTTACCTCCGTTTCACGATGAAACTTTATCTGTTACAGAAACATATTATATTATTATGTTATATTTTTCAACTTGCAACTGACAGTATAGCCAATCAGCGGAGACTTCTAATTGGCTGTTAAATTATTATATTAGATGTAATATATATGCTGTTAGTCTTCCAAAAATTTATAAACAAATAAATATAATAATTTTAGTCTAAATTTAATACTTAAACTTTGTCGTATGTTTGTTGAATAACAAATGAGAACGTATGAGGCCGACTTAAAAATTATTTACCAGTTAAGACTAAAATCATTCTAACGCGACGTCCTACGTAGTCGATTCAAGGCGAACGCGAAGCGGCGCGAAAATAACAAACAGTCGGTAACTATTGAAGTGTCCTGCGTTACCGACCACGAGTAGGGTACGGTGTGACATGGCACGATGCGAAGCGAACGCGATCAATTGGTTTGATATTTTCGCGCGAATTGGAAGCGGTGCCATAGTTTTTTTTTTGTAAAGTATAATGTCAGAAGCACGATTCGCATGCCCGTAGGACAGAGCCGCAGCGTCGCACCGCATCGCTTTGAATTCGCATGTATCCGTTCGGTTCGCTTCGCATTCGCTTTGAATCGCCTACGTAGGATGTCGCGTAACTCAACAACACATGCTACCATTACTTGACTACGCTGACGTTGCCTACGCTGAGATTCAACTGAAGATCAACTTAACAAACTCGAACGGTTACAAAATGTCTGCATTCGATACGTGTTTGGACTCAGGAAGTTCGACCACATGTCCGAGAGCAGGCAACGACTGAACTGGTTAAAGATCTGTCACCGAAGAGATTCCCGTGTTCTTTCCCTTTATATATTTTATATTTTTAATACTATAAAAGTCTTTAATTATTATTATTATTAGGTGATGTATGTATGTCGAGTATCGAGACGACAATGCGTATATGTCAGAATAGGAAAATGTGTTCAATTCAATATGGTTATATAGTTTTTATAGTTTGATTCAAGTTTTTTCAATTAAGTTTTTGACAAAGATATACATTGTTAGAGATATGGAGAAAACTTACCACATTAATAAGTTTTGTTGAATTTGATAGTAATATATTTTTATCGGATACCTACCTGGATATTAACAAAACACGATGAAAACAGAGTGGATGCCTTTGAAAGAAAAATCTTATGCAGAATATACCTATGTACCTATTAACGACTGTCAAACATGGCGTAAAAGATATATATCACCGAGCTTTATGATCTTTACCAGGACATCAGCATAGTCATGAGCCATGGGGCAGCAGAACTCGAAGGTGGCAGCCAACGATAGAACAGTATGGAGTAGATTCTTGGACACAGATAGGACCCATCAAGAGTTGTGACGCTAAGAATAATGATGATGATATTTTTATGTGAATAAAGTAATTGATTGTTGGCAATTATTTAATTTTATTTTCTTAAATTTGTCTTCATAAATTTGAAAGTAAAATAATTTGTTAATTAAATGAAACATACAGAAATGTTTTGAAAATATAGATTTCTTCTTCCTTGCCTCTTCCCAGTTCATCTGGAGCGGCCCTTCTGGTATGACCTTTCCTTTCTTGCCCTTCGGAGACCTTTCCATCTTGCGTCATTTCTCTGGTTAGTTGCTCCTCCCTCAACTCCTTAATATTTGTCCACCAGGTGGCCTATGTACGGCCTCTATTTCTGGACTGAGTGCGATATCCTGTGTGAGTTTAACTATATGATCCTCATTTCGTCTGGTAATGTGTTCGTACCATCGGTGTCTGGCCTTTAGTTTCTCCGGAATAGAGGCGACTCCAAAACTACCTCGGACGTATTCATTTCTAACTCTATCCCCTTTGAAGGGGTCTCTCATAATTCTTAAGTGGTTCCTAAAAATTTCATTTGAAAGCAATGTATACCATCACGCCATGTCCCTCGCGGGGTAGGCAGAGAGAACCAAACGCTACTTATTTCTATCTTGACACACATCGCCTCGTCGACATTCATACATTGTCCTATACATATTCATTTGTTGTTCATGCTTCTGACATCTCCGCCTTTCAAAATAGCGTTCCCATGGATATGCCATCCCTTACTTGGGCGACCCCGGTTACAAAATGTCTGCATTCGATACGTGTTTGGACTCAGGAAGTTCGACCACATGTCCGAGAGCAGGCAACGACTGAACTGGTTAAAGATCTGTCACCGAAGAGATTCCCGTGTTCTTTCCCTTTATATATTTTATATTTTTAATACTATAAAAGTCTTTAATTATTATTATTATTAGGTGATGTATGTATGTCGAGTATCGAGACGACAATGCGTATATGTCAGAATAGGAAAATGTGTTCAATTCAATATGGTTATATAGTTTTTATAGTTTGATTCAAGTTTTTTCAATTAAGTTTTTGACAAAGATATACATTGTTAGAGATATGGAGAAAACTTACCACATTAATAAGTTTTGTTGAATTTGATAGTAATATATTTTTATCGGATACCTACCTGGATATTAACAAAACACGATGAAAACAGAGTGGATGCCTTTGAAAGAAAAATCTTATGCAGAATATACCTATGTACCTATTAACGACTGTCAAACATGGCGTAAAAGATATATATCACCGAGCTTTATGATCTTTACCAGGACATCAGCATAGTCATGAGCCATGGGGCAGCAGAACTCGAAGGTGGCAGCCAACGATAGAACAGTATGGAGTAGATTCTTGGACACAGATAGGACCCATCAAGAGTTGTGACGCTAAGAATAATGATGATGATATTTTTATGTGAATAAAGTAATTGATTGTTGGCAATTATTTAATTTTATTTTCTTAAATTTGTCTTCATAAATTTGAAAGTAAAATAATTTGTTAATTAAATGAAACATACAGAAATGTTTTGAAAATATAGATTTCTTCTTCCTTGCCTCTTCCCAGTTCATCTGGAGCGGCCCTTCTGGTATGACCTTTCCTTTCTTGCCCTTCGGAGACCTTTCCATCTTGCGTCATTTCTCTGGTTAGTTGCTCCTCCCTCAACTCCTTAATATTTGTCCACCAGGTGGCCTATGTACGGCCTCTATTTCTGGACTGAGTGCGATATCCTGTGTGAGTTTAACTATATGATCCTCATTTCGTCTGGTAATGTGTTCGTACCATCGGTGTCTGGCCTTTAGTTTCTCCGGAATAGAGGCGACTCCAAAACTACCTCGGACGTATTCATTTCTAACTCTATCCCCTTTGAAGGGGTCTCTCATAATTCTTAAGTGGTTCCTAAAAATTTCATTTGAAAGCAATGTATACCATCACGCCATGTCCCTCGCGGGGTAGGCAGAGAGAACCAAACGCTACTTATTTCTATCTTGACACACATCGCCTCGTCGACATTCATACATTGTCCTATACATATTCATTTGTTGTTCATGCTTCTGACATCTCCGCCTTTCAAAATAGCGTTCCCATGGATATGCCATCCCTTACTTGGGCGACCCCGACCTCTCATTCGATTCCTGTCCGCAATGTATATTTTCTTTGTCAGGCGTTCCTCATTCATTCTGCCCATGTGGCTAAACCATCTCAATGTGTTCACTTTAATTCTATTAATGACATCTTTCTTTATCTTACATTCTTTCCTTATGTCCTCATTTCTGACCCTCTCATACATCGTCCTATTATATCTTCTAACATGACTTTTAAAATACTTAATTCTATAATGACATGCATTTATAGAATTACCTGTCAATAATGTATAAAGAGGCTCTGGAGGATATCTATTGCAGGTATGTGTACTATTCCATTGTTACAACACATTCCTGGGTTTTCTCCCTTCCATTTCAAATCACCACAATATGTACAAATTATAGACATTCTACCAAAAGTTGATACTGGCTCAGAAATAAATTGCAACTATAGGTTAATATCTATATTGCAACTATAGGAAAAAGCAGAATTTTCCTTTTGTCTCCATGATTCATGTTTCAATGCCACTTTTGTTATTTTACATACAAAAAAAATAGTGTTTGGCGATATTGTTAAGCGTTTTCAATTTGACTCAGGGGCCTTATGACTTGAAGACTTAGAGGCTGTTTTATACTTTTAATGCTGCTAAGATGGCGCATTCAAGTGCAGTAATTTCTATTTCTTCAACGTCTTGCATATTCATCTGATCTATTGTCATTAAATTATCACGACTCCCTACCTCTATCCAATTACTTGAAGACTGAAAATCTGTACTTCCTCTTTCTTGCTGCAGAAATTGTAATACCCTATACGCCGTCATTCGTAATCTACTGGCTTCACATCTCCTTTCTTGCTGTTCTTTAGATTCGTTTGCCCTAAGTGCAACCATTCGCAACATGTTATTTTCATGTGCCATTCCTTCTGCACCCTTTCACCTACTCCTAGAAGAATGACATAACCTGTACACCGAAATACAATAATCACCAACTCATTTATGAAAATATCTTTAAACAAATACCTACGTTCTTTCCATATGTGAATGTTGATTTAAAATTTACCTAAATTCATCGAGAATTGAAATTTCAACTTACATTTTTTTGTAACTATATAGGCTAAAATTTGATTCTGAAAGAAAATAAAATATAAAGTTTTTAAATATTGGAAAATAAACTAAATCAATACATATTAATTACGATAAAAATAAAAATTAGCTAACTTTCGAATATTTGACAGCTGAAAGAATGGTGGAACAACGCGAGGAAAGCAAATCTGACCCACAATGCAAAAGAGACCATTTGTTCAACGTGAATTGCTCACTCTCCCTGTGTCGGATTTTATTACTTCGTGCCATTTGAGGTCTAATTACGATAGGGACGCATATATCAGAATGTTGGTATTTTTGTCATCTTCGGGGTAAATTCACATAAATCAATTTTGGCGACTCGGCGAGTAAAGCATAAAAGCATTCTTTAATTCTTATTATATAACATTTAAACATACTTTCTTTTGAAAATAATAAAAAAAAACATATCAGCTTGTGAGGCTTTGTGTTTTTATACTGTTTCAAATGTAATATTATAAAAATGTAATATTGTAAGTTTTTTACTCTACTGTAAAATTCCCGATTTCCACATAGAAAGATTTCAAACGAATGTAAGAACAGGCAGCCTTGGGCAGACTGACATGAATATAGTCGTGCACAAACATTCGCAAATCCAGAACGACAATCTTACCAGGTCTACTTTATTTATATGCAGATGCAGATGAAAATTGGATAATTTTTCAATACCTTTTATGAGAGTGCTGAAAGTGCCTTTTTATGAAAATGAAGTAGAATAAATACGCCGTACATAGGTTATAGTACACAGCACACACACACACACACACACACACACACACACACACACACACACACACACACACACACACACACACACACACACACGTGCGTGCGCGCGCGCACGTAATACGCACAGATACACTGTGTTAACATAATTTATTATGTGCTACGTATAATTTTTGGATGATTCAAGAGTTGGAATATACTGCGTCATGATTTTTTTAAACTTGTTTATTTATTGTTGTATAAATGACACCTGCGTTGTACCTATATCAGAACCCGAATGAAAAATGATATTCATTCTGAATAAACACACTGGTTTTTTTAGTTGTAACAAAATTTCATATGGTTTTGTGCAACAAAATGTTTTGTGCACACATCCAAACAGTGCAATCATAAATAGATATACCTTTATTACTGATAACAAAGGTTTGGGTAAAACGCAGGTAGCCAGTTCGGTTGTCATAATATTTTTTTCAGTGTAAAACTGTTTCCTCATTATAACCTCAAAGAATAAAATTAATATTGTGCAAGCGTTTTAATTGATTTTTTACTTTGTCGCTACTGAGATAAATCATATAAAAATTTAACTAAAATGAAAATTTCAAAATTATTCAGTAATTGTTCATGAAATCTTTACTTAACATTCACGCCAGAGTTTACATTGCTCGCAATTTTTCATTCTTGTACAAGATGTATTAAAATGACAAAAAATATAAAGGAGAACATTTACAGACGGAAAGCAAAACTCGTGAGAACTTTGTTAAAATGCAGTTATGCAGAAAGCATCCTCATGGTTTGCAACTAATCTCTATTTCCGAACCCATTACTCGGTAAATTAAACATTGTGCCAACGCCAGGCTACAACGTGGTTAAAATACGAGAACTTTGCCGAGTGAAAAGATAAAAACTAAGAAAAAAAAAACACATGCTAAACGGCGTCGTGCTCATTTCAAAGTAGGAAGTAGCCATTCGGTTGAAATAATGGCGAAAAAGTTTCAAAATTAGTAGTTTGATGAAAATTCTGACGTGAAACATAAGAATTATATTCATGTTTCGTATTAAAGTTATGTTGAACATACTGATGAATGTTTATACCAAAACGATACCAGTTAATTTGTTTATTTCCTAATATCTTATGTATTGCGGATCGTTGAAGATTATTTCACATGTAATCCAGCATTAAAAGTATTTAAGAGCATGCAACAATTAAAACTGAATATGATTTTTTTTTGCTTACACTATCATTTCCAGTTTTTATCGGGTAATACAGAATTAAAAAAAGAATCAGGCAGTCTACATTAGTTTTGAGAAATTGACAAGGACAAGAAGACGAATAATTTGTAGAAATTACCTACTTAGGCTGTGTTTCTTGAACAAAGATTGAAGTAAAAGTAAAGTTCATAAAATTGTTCAAAAACTTTGGTTGTTTCAGTGAAATCTAATGATGTCAAACGATACAATTTTGAAATATTATATTATTATACTATTACTGATAATTTTATTGAAACAAACCAGCCTTAGTGTATTTAAAGGCTAAGTATTGGCCATTTCAGAACACTGGAAAACTCATTTATTCAAGAGAAGTTCCTTCATCAATATTATGTGTAAAGCGGAATAAGAGTGGTTCTGTGAATGAAAAAGCCAGTTATATAATCGCTTATAATAAATTGATGACAGTTTGAAATGCATGACAGGTTACGAAACGAGATCATAAGAAAGATATAATTAATAGAAAGAAAGTTAACACATTGAGATGGTTGAGGTGGTCCACTTGGATAGAAAGAATGAGGATCGCCAGACGAAGAAAATATACAAGGCGGACAGGAATAGAATAAGAGGTCGGGGTTGCTCAAACAAAGGATGGCACGACCATGTAAACGATATTCTGAAAGGTGGAAATGTAAGAAGCATGAACAAAAGACTAACATGTATAAGACAATGTGTGAATGTTGACGAGGGGATGAATGTGTGTCAAGATTCTCGGTTCGGTTCTCTCTGCCTTCGTGGCCTGATGGTATGTATGTATAATGAATTATAGTGTCAATAGAATAGTTGTAGTTATATCGAAATGTCTATCAACAGACTAAAAAAGAGTTGGATAAAAGATCTTGAATAGCTTTTCATAGAAATCGCGTTCAATGACTCAAAACTATGTGCGTCGATTTCAACAAACCTTGAGAATATACGATTTGCAATTCGATTTGCAATTCACTTTCTTCGAATCCAGATGGACGGTGCATCTTTATTTGTTCAATATATTTAATACTTGATCATTTTTCAAAAGGCAGTCGATGGTTGCTTATCTGTAAATCGGTACTCATCGTTATACGGAGACGGATCGTAAAGTGAAACGGAGTTTTTTTTTTCTTTTACTCTTCAATGAGAAAATCTCAGATTGCAACAGGGGGATTCGAAATCAATTCAAATGGGGAAGTGAAATATTGAGAGACTTCGATAAAAATAAGAGAAGAAGAGATTCTGATTTCAATTTCAAACTACATAGCTTTAAGTACCTACATACCAATCGCGATATCTTTAAAAAAAAACTAGAAATATTACAGACACTTCTAAGTACGGTATTAACTATCGTCACGTTCCATTCGATTTCAATAATGGGTTTATTTATTTCATTAACTAAAAAAACTGTTAAAGTGATTTTAAATGGAAGTAAAATGAATAAAAATACTCTCGTAATGGTTTTTACTACTCAGTACCCCAAGGGTATATAGTGGGGAGTTATGAAATCGCAATTTTTAAGGTTATTTTTTTATTGCTGATTATCAACTACAGAGTTTGTTTGAAGACACATCACACACACACGCAGATATATTGTGAGAAGTTTCATCACAATGTATCTGTGTGTGTGAGAAGTTTCATCACAATGTATCTGTGTGTGTGTGTGATGTGTATTTTGTGCTATATGCTATATACGGTGTGATTATTCTACTTTATCGATTATAGACTATAGTACTCATTCGGATCTTATCAAATTTTGAAAATTTGTATATCTAATACTCGCTTAGACCCCATTAGATTTTGAAAGATATCTGATTAGTGCTTCACATTTTTTTTAATTGCTGAATATTTAAAAGTGACCTCAAACACAGGAAACTTAAAATACGATATTTTTATTTTAAAATTGCTAACAAGGCACATTACTTCCATAAAATGGCATTGAAAAATTATCAAGTTTTAATAATAAAATTTTAATTCAAAAATAATTTAACAAACTCATTAGATGAAAATGCTGAAAATTTTCCTTACAAAATTTGGATACTTTGTGGAATGATTTGGCAGTGAGGAGTACAGCGTTGGCCACAATCCAGTCTTTTTAAATTTGGATAACATTTTGTTATTTTCTTAGACTTAATGAATTTTAATGATGTTTAAGTGAGACGGTCATATAAATTGTAGAAAGCAATGTAACAAGCAGTGTACCTACCTACCAGTGAATATCCCATGCACAAAATTTCATAATCTGTTAAAATTACAAACTGGGTTTTGGTTTAAGTTGATAATAATTAGAACGCGTTCTTCAATGAAGTAGACTTTATAATGTATATGAATGTGGAGTTATTATTAAGGTTCACTCGGGTTTTGAATCCCGTATGTGCAGATTCCATTTGAAACTTCATACATTGACACGTACCTACATATATTATGGTTAACCTATATAAAAATAAATAAAATTCATTTAACTAATCAAAATTCATTAAGTAACTTTAAATGAAAGGTACCAGGGTCGCAATTATATAGAGTATAGAGAAATAAAAGATTACTCACGATATAAAAATACTATATTTTAGTTACAAATTTACAACATACAATATAAATTCACTAAATAATAAACATACGAAATTAACAAGAAAGAAGAGAAATTGGCATTAAGATGCGTCACTTGTATGTTCAGTTAAATACCCGTCTAGCACCAAATTCCAGAAAGATCGCTGCTCACTGATTGCATGCTAGGAGGCATAGGTATACCTATGCCTCCTAGCATCCTATGCATATATGCATTTATTTGAATGGATTTAAAGGTTCAATTTTGAGGTCACTGTTTCGCGGTTTGGTGATGTACGTGTTTTCAAAACCATATTCTTTTGTTAACATAATAATTATGCTATTATTTGTAAACTTATTTGGTTCAGATGTCATAAATGTAAAATAAGTTAACTTAACAATCTGTTTAAATAAATTAATATTAATTAATACATATTTGCACTCAACGCAAGTGGCGAGTTTATTGCAATTTCTCTCAACTAAACAGTGTTAACCCAGTGTCAACTAGTAACCCAGAGAAGCAATATTTGCACGAGAAATGAATTTTTAAATTAAAAATTTAATAGGATAAGATGAAATAGAATGAAATGAATTAAAATATCTTATGTTTCAAGTTAGAAATGAGCGGTTACTGAGGATGAGCGCCTGACAGAATACCTAATCTAATAAATTAATCGGGTAGGAAATATTCGATACTTAATTATAAGATTGGTTTACTTTATTGAGTTTTATTTATA
Organism: Molanna angustata; assembly: GCA_963576475.1. Lineage (NCBI taxonomy): Eukaryota > Metazoa > Arthropoda > Insecta > Trichoptera > Molannidae > Molanna > Molanna angustata. Next base: position 26,298,446 of record OY754976.1, read on the forward strand.
AGTGTGTAGAAATATACGCATGTAAAGCTTCTTTAAAATATAAGTATACCTACAGCAAATGAGAATAAAACATTATCAGCTGAATGAACAAACACTTGAATACTTGGTTTTATTGAAAATCCTCTTTTCAACCTCTCATTTTCAACAGCAGATAATAACAAAATAGGTTTGTTTTGAATATTTAGCTTCACAAACACGAAATTTATTTACATATACATACATATACTTACGTACGTATCTAACGATTTAAATCTCAAATTCCTGATACGAATACAGTCTAAAGAGGTTATGTTGAAATCATAAGGATATTATATTTGAAATACCCAAACATTCATTAAACTTGTTTTCTAAAAACCAATGAGAATTTTTCATTAAACTTAATTGATATAAAAAAATATTTATTAATACCTATTGCTTCTCAGGAAACAAATAGTGGTAAGTACTTTGTCAAATATTAATTTAACACGCACCCTATTATAAGTTCTGGATACTGAAGATATTTATTATCTCACAGATCCAGACTGAAAACACCATAATTAAAAACCGTACAATATCTTTTATAAGTATTTTTTTTTATTTATTACGAAAAAATCAACAGCATCTAAAGGACTTATTACAATAAAATATGCATATGCATAGACTATGGGTCGTATTACGGGAGTTATTTAAGAATAATGTAAGAAAAAGCCTAACCTAACCTTACCTTTTTCTTACATTTTTCTCAAATAACTCTTGTAATACGACCCAAAGCGCGTGATAGAGATGCCACTAAGGCTGAGTTGTTTCAACAAAGTTATCGGTAATAGTATACATAGTTAAAATATATTGATTTCATAAAATTCTTTAAAATTGAGTCCTTAGACGGCATTAGATTTCAATGAAACAACCAAAAGTATTGAATAATTTTATGAAATCCAAGAATTGTTGTTGTACGCACTTTTCAATCTTTCGATTGTGACGGCATCTAATTTGTAGAATTCCATTATGACAATGATTAATATGAACACATATATAATTCCACAATTTATTTTATTTTTCTCCCGACGACCGTTTCGGCTTATAAGGCCATAATCAACTGGTATATTTAATTAAAATTATTTCTGAGACTTACATAAAACAAAGGCTCTTAAAACAAATCTGAAGTGGATATTTAGTATATTAAATAAATAACACGGCTTATAAGGCCATAATCAACCAGTTGATTATGGCCTTATAAGCCGAAACGGTCGTCGGGAGAAAAATAAAATAAATTGTGGAATTATATATGTGTTCATATTAATCATTGTCAATTGTTGTTGTGTCTAACTATACTTTTACTTTAATCTTAGTTCGAGAAACACAACCTTAGGCTGGGTTGTTTCAACAAAAGTATATAACGGTAATAGTATAGTTAAAATGCTTTAAAATGTGTTGTTTGATGGCATTATATTTCAATGAAACAACCAAAAATTTTGAAAAACTTTATGAAATCAAAGTATTTTAACTATCTGTACTTTTACTTTAATCTTTGTTCGAGAAACACAGCCTTAGTGGATTTCACGAAATTCATTAAGTACATACCTACTGTTAAAAAACAAGTATTTAGTACCTACTGTTTATATGTAGGTATATATTTATATATCTGTATTAGTTCAACATGTGTATACCTTTAACAATGCTTCGTATATATTATGTATTTGTTTAATAAATGTATCCTAATTAATGTGTTATTTATTTAATATACTAAATATCCACTTCAGATTTGTTTTAAGAGCCTTTGTTTTATGTAAGTCTCAGAAATAATTTTAATTAAATATACATCATTTGTTTTGGTAAGGTTCGTTCATTAAGGATTGGTAGAAAAAACAAAACACGTTATTTCAATATAATTGAATAATTTGTTCAAGAAAAAAAAGTACTTACCCAATTCTAAATTATTACAATGTTATAGTTTCCGGTAAACAAATTGAAAATTATCGACGCGGAGGGGGGCGGTTTGCACATATACCAACCAAGCAAAAATATCCACTTAAAACTGGAGTAGGTACTTACTGTACTGTACTAGATGATACTTACGGTGTCCTATTCTGATTCGTCTAAATTTATCCGTCTGAATTTTGGTAAATGAGAAATGTTAAAAAGTTCACTGAATTTATACGGGACTCATTACGTCATGCCGCGCGGATAAAATCCTAGGCCCAAATTATAGATTCGTTCTCCAGCTTGAGACTGGTCTTGATAACACGTTCTCAACCATAATAGTATTAAAGAAACAAAAGTCACTGAACATGATCTCAAAATCGGTCTCGAAATGTGTAGAAGAGTTGAGATTGCTTCGAGACTGCTATCCCGCTGTCTTGAGCACGGTCTCAATGAGAGAGAAGGAGACATTGCTTTACACAAAAAAAGAGACGCATATAGACACGGACGAATTTCGCATTAATTACTATTTTGACGTTTACATTGTTAGCAGTACTAAAATGGATCGAGAATCTTTTGAAACTATGTGAATTAAATTTTGTAATATCTCATAAAATTTCCGGTAAATCCAGTAAATATCATGTTGTTATTCTATGCATGTTGTATCATATTTTGAATGATTCATTGACTGTAGGTACACACATTCCCATAATATGCTATATGACAGGTAAACGAAGAAGTATTTCTTTTCCTCTTCCGAATAAAATGGTCGCTCGTTGATTTAGACGTTTTCGTATTTTGAAACGAATCAGAATAAGACATACTGTAGATAATTTGTTAGAAATTGTGTCAATATATTTTTATCAATGTCTACCGGACATAGTTAAAATATTATTAGCGAGATAATATCACAAAAGACTGAAATGGCACAAAAATGAAAAATGAACAAAGTCTCATAGATGTTGGCGATTATTATTATTTGACTGGAAGCTTCGTTAGCGATTTTTAAAATATCGAAAATAAAATAAAGTGAATATTGGATGAGGAGGGATCCTTTGTAAGAATGATGGGGGACTGATATTTGACAATCGTACTGATATCTATGCTAATTTAATACTTTGGTTGTATTAGAATGCTTCAAATAAATCTTTTTTCGCGAAGTCAGGTGGATATTTTCAGAAAAGCCGTCTTTTGTGGGGGTCGTTATAAGTTGTGAAACCAGAAACAACTAAATATTAATTACAAAAACACAACGATTCGCTATTTATTTCGTAATTACTTCATCAATAGCATAATTTAACTTAATATCACATAAAATAACTACGTACTACAAAATTTGTAGTAAATTAAAACGTGGGATCAGTAACTCACAATAATATGGTTACACATATATTATTTTAACGAAATTTTGAGCTTCTGGTTGGGAGCACATATTTTTACTATGTTGAAGTATTCAATATTATGTTATTGTAATGTCATTGTCTTGAATATACTTATTATATTTCTTCATCGTCAAAAATACGTATTTTGTAAGTCAATGTATTATTAATTTATTTTTTATCACACCATATTTTACGACGCTACAAACAAGTGGATTACAGTCTGTTCTAGGGCTATCGGTAAACAATTTTAAAGTGAATATATACATTTTTTTTTTTTTTCTATGCCCCTTCACCTCATGGAGGCGTTCTCAGGCAGTTACATATTCTATTACGCATCGACTTTATGCAGTTAGGTATTAAACGGACATTCACACAAAGATTTCATTATCGTTAATGAATTTTGAAAACAAACTTAAAGTTGCTTGGTTAATATTACATAGTAGAGTCTCCACTCTTGTTGGGAGAGGTTTAATTGAACCTATTTTATAGTAAAATTCTTTTGACGGGTATCTTTCACAGTTAAAAAATATGTGGTTGATTGTCTCCTCCTCCAACCCACAGTCGCAAGAGTCACTATCCACAACACCCAATCTGAACAAGTGACTCCTCGTACAACAGTGACCTATACGCAAACGGCAGATTGTCGATATCACATATTTGCTACCTTTTATTTCCTTGAACCAGGGAATCTTGGGAATTTCAGTTTGGATTGCAGCGTAGTGTCTTCCCTTAAATTTAGATGAGTTATTCCAAAGTTTATGCCAATTAATATATAAATTCTGTTTTGGTATTAACAGTATATCTGAGGTCGGGATATAAAAATTATTGAGGCTATTATGCTGCTCAGAAGCTATTTTTGCTAAAAGATCAGCCTTTTCATTGCCTTCTATTCCACAGTGGCTCGGAATCCAAGCCAAAATGATTTGTTTATCATCAGAATTCAGTTCATACAAATGTTTTCGAATATTCAAACAAATTTCGTTATCTGGTGAGGAAAAAGGTGATGAATGGATATTTTGTAGAATACTTAAACAATCCGAGAAGATTAAAGTTTTTTTAGTGTTTTTCAATTTAGTTAATGCTAATGCTTCTAATATTGCAATGGACTCTGCTGTGAAAACAGAGCATTCCTTGTGTAAGGAAATCCTATGTTCTATCGACAGTTTTGCATTGTATACGGCAGCACCTGTGAATGGAGAAGACGGAGACTTTGAACCATCCGTGAAAAATAGATCCCAATCATGCCAATCAGAATCAATCAAATTTTTAAAATGTGTATTTGCGTTGGGACTCTTTTCGATTCCAAAAGAGAACAATATATGGGGGTTAAATATACTAATTTTAAATTCAAAATTATACAGAGGCAAAATTTTATATTGATGACAATGTGGCAGTATTTCTTTTTGTGTTTGTAAACTATTCAATAACAGAGGTTTGTGTTTGTTATCAAGTTTATTTGTGATAATTAGTTCATCTGATAACTGATTCAAAAGTTTTATCAGAGGGTGATATTTGATTGAATAACATTTAATAAGAAATTTATCAGCACATAGCTGTCTTCTCAAATTCAATGGCGGGTCAACAGCTTCGAGCTGGAGTGCATTTATTGGCGACGACCTCATAGCTCCTGTTATTAGCCTAAGAGCTTGATTATGTATGCGGTCCATTCGGCCAATGTTCTTTTTCGAGGTAGGTTCAATTATGAAAGATGCATAGTCAAATTTACTTTTTATATATGCATTATAAAATTTTTTCTGTGTAATAGGATGACACCCCCACCAAACTCGAGAAACAGCCCTCATCATGTTAAGACCGCTCTGAGCTTTAGAAATCAGAAGTTCAACATAATGTCTCCATGTCATTTTTGAATCAAATACAACACCGAGTAACTTAATCGAATCGTAGAAATGGATGTCCTGATTTTTTATTTGAATTTTAATGTGTGGAACTGATCGTTTCTTTGTGAATACTATAGCTTTACTTTTGGATGGCGATAGTTCTAGACCCTGTAAAAATAACCAAGAATATACGTGATTTACAGCTTCTGATATTATTCTCACAGCGTGTTTTATATCGCGGTTAGAGACGTACAGAAATATATCATCGGCAAAACATAGCATTTTAACACCGGACGGAAAATTCGTGTAAATATCGCTAATTAATATATTAAAAAGTAGAGGACTTAGAGAAGACCCCTGTGGTAGTCCCCTATGAATTACTCTGGTAATAGGCGTGGTGTCGTATGACTCGACAAATATTTCCCTTTTGATCAGTAGATTTAATATAAAAGAAGAAAGTTTTGTTGGAACCCCTATATTCAGGAGTCTTTTTTTTAATGATGGGAGAAAGACATGATCGTATGCACCATGTATATCCAGGCTCACTCCTACCAAAAACTCTCTCCTTAGACTAGCCATACTTATTTCAGTTGCCAGAATGGCAATACTCTCCAGAGTAGAATGTTTTTTTCTGAAACCGAATTGAAATTTGGAAAGGATTTGTTCACTTTCAACATACCAATCTAATCTATTTTTGATCATTCGCTCCACAATTTTAAGGGGGGTTGACGACAATGTTATTGGACGATATGAAAGGCCAGAGTTTGGGTTGCATCCTGGCTTCAAGATGGGGATGATAAGTTGTTGCTTCCATTCATTCGGAATAAGGCCTGTACTGAAAAAAATATTGACCAATTCCAAAAAAAAAGTTTTAGAAAATTCACCCGATTTCTTAATGAAACTGTACGGTATATTATCTAGTCCTGGCGCTGTGTCCGACACAGACCCCAATGCTACGTTTAATTCTTGGGTTGTGAACGGGCTGTCTAGCCAATTGTCCTCCATCAAATTAAAACTAGGACTGTATTCATCAAAGGTTGGGACATACGAGGGAGATAGTTTATCAACAAATTCAGAAATACATGTATGAGAATCTAACTTAGAAAAAAATTGTTTGGAGTTGCATCGAAAACTTTTGATTGACTTCCAGACCTCCGTTGCGGGGGTTTCTGGTGATAGAGAATTACAAAATGTCTTCCAACCCTCTCGTTTTTTATTTCTTAGAGTTCTTTTGGTGATAGCTTGTGTTTTTTTAAAATTGAGAAAGTTTTCCATAGTCATATTAGCGTGATACTTTTTCATAGCTGCCTTTCTTAATCGAACCCATCTGTTGCACTCCTCATCCCACCAAGGTGCTGGCGCTGGTTTATTTTTATTAACTTTTTTACTTATTGGTATTGTTTCGTTGGCGGTTTCAATTATTTTTGTTGACCACTGTCTGTAACCATCTAAAACATTTTCACTAGAAGGTGGAGGAAGATGTTTCATTTTTTCTTCGTTGATAACCGCAAATTTATCCCAATTGGCCTTACCCGTAATGTAGTGCGTCTTAGTTATTGATTTGGGTCGTTTTGAAGAAGGAAATATATTATTAGATTTGATTATGATAGGGAAATGGTCACTTGAGTATGGATCGAGGCCAGCGGACCAAGTAAGAGATGAGACAAGTGATGGCGAGCATATGCTTAAATCAACTGCACTCTTGTTTTGACAAGGAGATGTAATACGTGTAGGGGAGCCGTCATTCAAAAAACATAAATTGTTATTATCTAAAAATTCTAATATATTTTTCCCTGATTGATTTGTAATGTCGCTACCCCAACTTGGAGAGTGACCATTGAAATCGCCTAACAAAATAATAGGTGGAGAAATTTGTTTTATAATGTTTGACCAAATGGTTTCGGAAAATAGGATATTCGGTGGAATATATATTGACAACACTGAGATAGTTTCAATGGATGCAGCCGTTATTTGAATGGAATCAGGTATGTTGGATATTTGTATAGGAGTGAACTTTAAGTTATTTTTAATGAGTAAAGCTGAACCTCCTCTACCATCAGCTCTATCATGTCGTATTATTTGAAAACCTGGTATGTGGAATGGGAGATCCTCTTTCAACCAAGTTTCTGAGATGGCTCCCACTGTTATTGATTCATTATTTAGAAGGTTTATTAATTCTGACTTATTCGCCTGGATGCTTCGGACATTCCACTGAAGGAATATTATACTATTTTTGTTAGCCATTGTCGTTTTGTTAGATTATTAATTTTAATATTCATCAGTGGGTCTGTAAAATAAATACGAAATAAACCTACATTTTTGAATTTTCAGGATTGTTCAAAAGTAAGCGATTTAAGGGTTCTAATAGGTATGCAGCGTTTTGCGGTAACATGGGAATTTTAGATATCATTTCAATTAAAATATTAACTAGTGATTTCACAAATAAAGTATTATCATTATGTAAATTGTTCGACAAACTTGATACTGAGTTACAGTCTTCAGTACTCAACTGATGATTGATTGCACAACCATCTGGGAGAGAATGAGAATTTCCGTTCGGATAAAATACTAGGGAGTTGTGAGCATTTTTATCATACCCTGCTTTTTGAGTTGACCTAGGTTTAACATTTTTATAAACAGTTTTAGTATACGATTGAGGTGCTTCCGTGTTTGACTTTTGTGTTAGGTGTTGACCCGTTGTTTCTGCATATGATTTTTTTGCTGGGGGGTAGAGTTTAGAGGCCTGGAAATACGAGAGACTTTCAGAAGCCATTGAGAATTTTATATTTTTTTGACGAATATATTCAGGGCAAGTAATACTCGATGCCATATGATCGCCTCTGCAGTTCGCACAAGTTGGTAGGTCTGGATCTTTTTTACATTCTACTGTTGAGTGGTGTTCTCCACAAATATTACAACGCGGTGATCCTTTACAGGCTATCTTGCGATGACCGTATCTGTAGCAGTTATAACACAGTGTCGTGGGATACGTATATAGCTCCACTTTAATGGCATTATAGAACATGTATATGAATTTGGGCAAAATTTGGCCCAAGAAAGTAATGACGACCGTGCGTGACGGGCGCCACTCCGGTTTCTCTCCAGATTTGTCTTTGTAGTTGAGTCGTCTAACCTTGATGGCCTTTATACCTTGACCCGAGGTAGAAATTAAATCTAATATTTCCTGTTCAGATAGTTCCGTGGGGATGCCTCTGACCAAACCGATTTTTGTTAGATTATAGGTAGGAATGAATGCCGTGTAGTTGTCGTTGGACAGTATGGAAATATTTTTAATAAAGTTATTAGCGTCTTGAAAAGTTTGGAATTCAAGGGCAGCTCTATACCTACCCTCTTTTTTTAGTGAACCATTTATAATTTTACAGACATTTCTGGTGTATAGGACTTTGCCCAGCTCTAATGGATTTATGGTTTTTTTATCCACTCGTTGTATGTGAACTATATACGGGGCACGCGCATCTTTTTCGTAATACTTTTTTTCTATGGTGTTGGGAGGGGATAGGTCATCATTTTTTTGTATATCCTGAGACTTATCATCACACACATCATTCATAGAAATTGAGGGCGACGCATGTTCAGAAGAAAGTTTCGGTTTTTTTGATAGAAGAATTAATGATTCCGAAGAAGAAGAATCTGAGTCATTTTTTCTTAATTTTGTACCTCCTCTTTTATCTGGAGGTTCGTTTTCCTCCATGATACAGGTTTATAATTAACACATATATAAATAACAAAAGAAAATATTAAATATTTACAGTAATTAGTACCTTAACCTATAAAACAATAAACGTAATACGTAATATAAAAAATGAGAAAAAAAGAATATCTTAATACAAATAAAACGATCTAAATTCGCGAAAATAATACGAAAAAAAAACGAATAAGAAACTACATCAGCCCTGTGAGTAAACAAGAAAAAATATTAAATAAAAACAAACGCCGGATAATTATCCGAATACACAGACAAAAAGTAGGTAGATAAATATAATGAATTATCTGATGGCCGGGTATGGACACGGCCGATATCTCGCCCCGCGCTATGCTGGGGGGGGACTCTTCTGCCTCAACTCGTCTCTTGAATGCACTTAACAAAAAATAATACACGCTACACTATCGAAGACCACGTCTCGTCGCCGCGGCGTCAACAAGCGAACTCAATATATACATTCTTACGAAGTGGTGATGACGAAATTATGAATTTCTGTTCCACATTAGGTACGACACAATCAAAATAATTTGCACTAATAACTAATTAACCACTACTTATTATTTTTTTGCGCTGGCCGATTTACTATTGATATTAAAAACAATTCTTCTTCTTCTTCTTCTTCTTTGCCTTAGTCCCGTGTTAGTCGGGGTCGGCCCTCCTGGTACGCAATCTCCAGGACACTCTGTCCTGGGTCGTCAAGGTATCGATGTGGTCCCCCTGAAGTTCTTTTTGAATGCTAGACCACCAAGTTGCCGGCGGACGACCTCTTCTCCGCTGAATAGTTGGTATGTCTAGTGTCTTTCTCACGATGTGATTCTCATCATTAAAAACAATTAAGCACTACAAATAATAACACTCAATTATTATTATTATATACCATTATCCACTTCCTAAAAAGAATTAGCAGATCAATGCGTAAATTGTATATTATTTAATATTAAACAATTTAAATAATTTAAAATTATTTATTTATTTTTAGCCACATCGAAAATGTATGATATTTTTTAAATTTTATCATGTATTATTATTTTATCGGGTCTGTTATATTGAATTGACCGGTCAGTTAATAGGTATTGTTTTATCGCAATAAATCGAAATATTATTATTTTCTAAAAATGAAATCTGTTCATATTCATAATATGGTTTTGTGTTTATCGCGTCAATTAATTTATATTTAATAGCAAAATTTTGATGTTATTATTATTTATATTTTATTATTATTATTTTTACTTCAACAATCATCAAAACATAATATTTGTCATCAAATCAATTCCTGACGCATTTTGACATTTCAAAATCATAACGAAGAGGTAGGTAATATATCAATGTCGTCGTTTTGTCGTATTGTTGATCTCATAATGTTTTGTTATTATCATAATCTACGTATTGCATTGTAAACGTGTCTTTGCACTCTGAGCAAACGGCAGTTAATTGCCAAATAGATTTCTTTCCAAACCTCCCATGTTTCAAGCACCAACGTACGAAAAGTGATTTTTGTGTTTTATTTTATAAAAATTGAACCAGGGACGATGATATACAAGTCAACTTACTAGAGAAAAGTCACTTGACTGTCATTGTTCATTGTAGGTTCATATTTTTTACTTTTTACAAAAATTAAGTTCGCACGAAACTTACAACTCACACATAATCAAGTAAATAACTGGTTTAAAATTCTGATTAATTAAACATTGACTCGTATCATCATAAAAGCTATCACATCAAATGTTTACACTCTAAAAAGTTATGGCAACTGAACTGGCTACCCGCGTTGTAGCCAAACCTTTGTGATCAGTAATAAAAGTTTATCTATTTTTAACTGTACGGTTTGGCTATGTGCACAAAACATTTATTTGCACAAAACCAAATGTTTTGTAGTCACTATAGTTCGGTTAATTTTAACATTAAAAAATTTCAATGTAGTTCGTTGAACAGCCATCATAGCCGTATAAATGTTATGCAAAATATACTCAAAATTTAAATATTTAATAATCGTAACGCCATACTGTTTGTTGTTGGATAGTTTACATTACTTAAAGGCAAAATAGGATATATAGGGGATTGTAAGGAAAGGTTAGAGAAGACAAAATACGATAGGGGTTTAGGAAGTATTAAGGTTAATAGGGATTATATTATATTAAATTACGATAATGTTCAAGGAAGGCAAACACGATATCAACAAATTTTATACTTAAAATATGCCAAAGGTTACACGTATCTCGAAAGCAGAATGCTGCATAAAGATTTTCCATGCCTACCTTTATTACAATAATATTAACAACAATGTAATAAACAAATTTTATTTATTTATTTATGTTAAAGTTGGACAAAAAACAGCGTTAAGACATAGTACAATACAATAGTAACATCAAGTATTAAGGCCTATTACATTTTGTCGTTATGATTGGCATAAAATAATACAAGTTTGCAAAAAATAAAAAAATAAAATATGATCATAGGTTGGTATGTAGGTAAGAGCAACATTTCAAGTTAACAATGATTTAAAACATAATATTGAACTAAAAGGAAAAAAGAAAAAAGAGAATAAATGCCGTCAAGGTTTCCTATAATAAATTTTATACTTAAAATATGCCAAAGGTTACACGTATCTCGAAAGCAGAATGCTGCATAAAGATTTTCCATGCCTACCTTTATTACAATAATATTAACAACAATGTAATAATGAGGTATATTTATCCGTATGATATATATTTATTTATTTATTTTTATTTTAATCTTTCTGTACATATAATTAGTACACTGGCGGGCTTATTGACTAATGGCAATTTCTTCCAACCAACCAGAGTAAATGCTAAATATACAAAACAGTGTGTACTATGATAATAAGTTAATCACATTACAAAATAAATAAAGATAGCAGAATAAAAGTAAAAAAAAAACAAAGAAGATAGCATATCAGAACAATTCATAGCAATGATAGGAAAACTAAAGGATAAGGAAAGGAAGAGGAGAGGAAGATGTAATGAGGTGTTGTCAGATAAATATTTTTGCTTATAAATATTTTTTTTATGTATATGAAGGTTAAATCGAACTAGATAAATAATTATAAGAATATTTTAATTCCTCTTTTTACAGGTCGACCGTTTCACCTTGTGAAAGCCTATTCAAATACTCACCATAATATTTTGGAAAGTTATAAGTATGTACCTATATATTATATTTATATGTATGTATGTATGTGGGTATTTTTTTTAGTGAGCGCATCAATCAAAAACTAGAAAACTTTAAAGGTTAAAATTTCTGCTTTTCGCTTCCTTTGCGATCAGTCAGTAACCTAGGAAAATTAAAAATAGAATTTTTAATGTTTTATTATATTATTATTATTTTTTTTCGTAAATTTACCTACAAAATTTTGTCACGAATGAAACGTCAAAATATGTACTTTTTCGTGGGCAAATATTTGTTTATTTCAATTTCAGAAGTGCATTTTTACACGAATAACATATATTTGCAAGTATAACTTAGCGTTTGAGTGAAAAACATTGAGATTATTTTATTTCATTTTAATGTTTTTCGTATTTATAAAATGTAAAAAAATAATATGGAAATTTGTCATTTTATATATGGACAAATAGATCGAACTAGCAAAACAACTAGCAGAATCTACCGGAAACAAAAAGTACTAAAATATTCGACGTACCTATTGTAATATTTCGTTTCCATGGTTACACAGAATACAATTTTCAAATAAAGCAACCTACTGAAACCAACATACTGGGAATTTGTTATGAATCTAATTCAAATTTATAGAACTTTGGTATAGGAAGGTACCTACCTTATTCTTACTAAAATGTTCCATACTTTTATTCCATACTTATTACAAATATCTGAATTTGTTGTTTTTCATTTTTTTCGTTTCTATAATTAAAATCAATTACTCATACTAATATTATAGAGTGTAATATTTTTAGAGTGTAATATTATCTAGGTATATAATATAGGTGTATGATTTTTAATTATTTATTTAATAATTATCTAAATTTTTGTTTGTTTATATAATATATTTATCTCATAAACGAATTAATAAAAAAGTATGTACTTGGAAATCATTCAACGATCCAAGCGGATGGGACAAGCGTAAACTTTAAATACTCTTTTCACACTTAATAACAATAGGTACATACAGGTGACCCATAATCCAACGTATTCCTTTTAAGGGCTGTTTTACCAACTCATGACTCGCTAGAATATATGCAAATATGACCGCTGTAAAAGTGCCTTAGTTTTGGAGATATTGCCACTTTTACAAAGTGCCCGAAAATCGAGATTGGTTTTTCGAGTGCCACATTTACAAATTTCAATATTTAAATTTGTCACACAATCTTGAATAACTTTTTTTTTAGTAAAAATTTTTTTTTTGGCGGAAGTTAATAATTATGCCCGGGATATGAATTTAAAAAAAACATTGCCCAACTTTGATTGTTCACACTGAAAAAAAAATGTATGACGCCAACCTAGCAAATAGTTGCAAAAGTTGGCGCAATTATTGTTATTTCCAAAATAGTATAACAATTACTATATTTTACAGTTAAAAAAAATAGATATTGCTATTTTACTGCCCACACCCCTTCTTCCCTCCGGACGCGTTGTGAGGATTCTTTTTGGTGTCTGGTCATCTCTCATACGATACACGTGTCCTAACCAGCCGAGCCTCCCTATTTTTATCATTTGGACGATATTTGCTTCCTTGAATAGGCTCTGTAGTTCGTGGCTGAACCTGATTCTTCACGAGCCTTGATCGTAAATGAGACCGAAAATTTTACTCAATTTTTTTTTCAATTTTTTTTTTACATACACCTCGGATATAGGACTTATTTCTTTCATCGAAAATAAAACGAAAGTAGATTGTACCTACACTCTTTGTTTCAGTTCCGAATTCTACTATAGAAGGTTGATTTCGCAAAAGAAATAAAATCAATATACGGAATATCTTAAAAATCCATGATCGGTGTATTATATTGGTACATTGTGAATGCGGGTTGGTATTTTGGGGACAGATTATAATATAATTACATAAGTATGTACATTTTTGCCAATGGAGCGATATCGAAACGATGGATTTTCAAGACAATTAGACGGTAGTCTCTCGTCAGTCAAATGTTCATTGTTCACCTTTGTCGCTGTGTTTCCACTTGAAGGGGTTTCCCTTGTTCGTTGTGGATCAAAAGGTTCAGAGACTTAGCAAATTTTGTCATGTACCCAACCAACAGGTATTACTTCAAAAGAGTGAATTTCATTTTGGAATAAATCTGCGAGGTCAAAAAAAGTATTAACATATTATGGTAATTTTTATCTCGAAAGAGATAAAAAAAAGAGTCGAATATTTTTATTATTGCATATGCGCAAACATTGGATTTTTTTCCCTGTCGGGAGTTTTTAACAGATTTACAACAAAAATAAATAAAAAATAATAAGAATGTTGTTCATAATTTCCCACATAGATGGCTGTAGTAAAAAATCCTTATTTTCAAGTGAAAAGAATTTCAGTATTGCAACATAGAGAACTTTCAAAATTGAATTGATAGGGATCTCATTAAAAAGGCATAATTGGTGAACGTTGCACAAGCGCATAAAGTGATCACGTAAACCAGCCGATGACAGGTCGTAAGCCCTGTAGGTGCCTTGATTTCCCGATTCTCCTACAGTAAATATTCCAACTTCGTCTCTATCGAGATAATTAAAAATCTGTTAAAAAAAGAGTTTTAAATTAGTGAACAGTTTGACACTGTTAGATACTGATAATAGTTTTGACCTATAAGTAGCCTTTGATTGAGTTTAACTTATAAATCTAAATACTATTGAAATATGTAAATATTTAAATGCACATTTGTAGATGGATCGAAAGTAGAATGGTAGTGCGTTAGTATAGCAATCCATTAGACCAATATTTCTCTCAGCGTTTGCACAACCAATTGATTATTTTAAGGGATGAGGACATTAATGAGGATGTATTTGAACTTGTATCGAAGACTTGATTTTTTTTTCAAACGAAATAATTGAAAATACCTGTTGAGAATTTGGATAGGGTTCAACAATCAATTTGAAAATTCCTACACTTCACTATAAAAATATCTGTTGAATTAATTTGAAAGTAAAAGTTGTATAAACATTTCTACAGTCGGTTTCTTGCTAAACGAAAAATGTTTACCGTCAAGTTTGGGCAATATCGTTCAAGTTCGATATGTTGTTTTGTTTGACATTGAGGCATTTTGTTGGGAGATGAAGGACCTAAAATACGACATCTAAAGGATGACAGCTCTTCTCTCTAAACAAAGGTTTTCTCTCGCAGAAAAAAAACCCTTTTAACACACCCACATTGGTTGTCATTTGTTATCTCTAGGATTTTTCTATAGTGTTTTGGGTGATTTTTTCTCGTACATATTTTCTAGGATTTACTATAAGACGATTTTTTGACGTAGGATGAAGGTCAAGGCTTTTAGCGAATACAACAACACATTTATATGAAAAAAGCTTTATATATTTTTTTTAAGTTTCTGATATTTTCGCAGTAGGTGGATTTGATTTAAGAGGATTCCTTTAAAGTTTTTTCATAGACATCGTACACAGCCTAGCGCCTCATAACAACAACCGATGGAATTTAAAAGGTAGGGAAAAATAGTTACAAAGCAGTTACTCAAAAAATATATTCCTAAAAATAAATACCTACTAACGCCATTTTATTTATTTGTTAAATTCAAGGCGTTAATTTTAAATAAATAAATAATAATTTTCACTCTGATAACAATATATTTGTATCTATATCTTGCAATATTCTTTCTCATGCAAAGCCTTGTAATAAATACCAAAGACCACAGATATTGTGCTAAAACACATCTTTATTATAAAAAACCTCAACATTTTCTAACTAACTCAAACTGCACGACAGACAAGAACTAAAGCTTAGAAAACGCACAGGTCATTTTACCAATGTCGAATGAGCTGTAAAATTTGACATTAAACGCGGTAATAAATCAGGGATATCTCTCCGAAAATACCTGATCCCTCTCCTTTTCCTTCCTTCCCTTTGCTACGTAATATTTATCCCTAAACACCTGGGGGGCAAGTCTGGTTCGACCGGCGAAATCAAAACCCATGGGATTACCCATATCATGGATATAATTATACATCATAATATAATTATACATAAAAAAAAATAATAAAAAAAAAAAAATAAAAAAAAAAAATAATTGTAGAACTCCATATTATAATTATTATAGCCATGATATGGGTAATAGTGAGAGTTTTAATTTCGCCGATTGAACCAGACTTGCCCCCCAGCCCCCCTAGACAACATGTCATTAAAGCTAAGCGTTATATCGCTAAACGATAGAAATGTATGAAATTGGTGGCTGTCACGTGATGTCATAGCCACCAATTCCATACATTTACTATCGCTTAGCGATATAACGCTTAGCTCAAATGGCATGTTGTCTAGGGGGGCTGATCTCGATTTCCTCTTCTTGTTCCTTCCCAATCCTTTTTTTGCTAAGATGTTTTTTTTTTTTATTTTGGTGTTATGTATATTTTATGTTATGTATATGTATATTTTCTTTTTTCTTTTGTAACTTTCATTTTTTGTTGATGTACATGTATAATTCTGTCACTCTGTAATCTGGTTGGTTGGAAGAAATTGCAGTGTGCATTATATTTGTATATATATATAATGTACAAAAAGTTTAATAAATAAATATATAGCACAAGCATTTATTTGCTTATTTTAGGGAACGTAGGAAGATGTATATGTACTTGTTTAACAAGGACATATTCATTTTTAATAAAAAAAAAAAAATTTAAATATAAAAAATAATAAATAGTGTTCAATATCATAATAGTAGGTAAAAATATGTTGACATAATAATATTAATTATTTGAAAAATGTGATTAAATGGCTTGACAAATACGAATATATAATAAACTTATTCTTAATGGCAAATGTGTTGATAAAATTTTTCCGGCAACCAAATTCAATTTATAAAACAACTCGATCACGCGAGTCGCTATTGTCATTAAAGACTAACTAAACCTAACAAAAAGGAAAAAGGATAATAACATTTAAAAACGGAATAAAAAAATGGATAAAAATACAGAGAAAAACTTTAATCACTAAATTATTTTAAGAAAACTTATAATTACAGATACTGCAATGACGCGCACTTAACACATAACCTTTATATACATAATACTTCTGTATGTGTGTATGTCACTGAACTCCTCGTAATGAAATTTTTTGAGTGTGTTTGGGTGAGTTCCTGGATGGTGTATATAGTATTATATAAAACCATATAGCTTCAGAACAGGTTATTAACCTAGTGAAGCAGTTTACGTTCAAATATAAGCTTAATAATTATTTCTGTGTCATTATTTGTATTATACTGTATCTGGATGTATAAATAAAATGTATTTCACAATAATAATAATTTTATTTAAAGGACACTATTCAAAGTTACCTACGAAATCGTTTAGCATTACAAATAACAAAGTAGTGTTGTGCAAAACGAATCAATGGTGAAAATCTTTCTTTGATGCGACAGTAGACGCTAGTAGATTCGCATTAAATCCACACAGATTGAACTGGGAGTGAATGTAAACATTATTAGGCCCGGATTGTTTTAACAGTATCTTTCATCGAAGTACATATATACCGAATCAAACAAAAACAAAAATTTTTGTTTTGTGAGAGTAAATAAAGGTATATAGTCATACCTGTATAAGGTGCACTCTAAAGATTGCGATTGAATATTTTTACTCCTTTATTGGTCGTTCGAGTAAATAAACAATGAACAGTTGTTCGTTGAAATGATATCTGAATTTGCTATAATATTATTTGAATAAACATGATTATTGATATGTAGACTACGACCTAAAATAAATACTAGTTGCATGTGGAAAATAACCAGTAATGAGTTGACTATAAAATGGTTCCAGTCATATTTAAGAAACAGAATGCAGGCGGTCAGATTGGGTGGCGTAATTAGTTCATTCTCTCCAATTGAATATGGGGTACCTCAAGGAAGTGTATTGGGACCAACGCTGTTTCTCCTTTTTATAAATGATATGAATAAATTGGATATTGGTGGTTCCATAATTTCTTTTGCTGATGATACGGTGTTATTGTTTAGTTCTCACAATTGGGCTCAAACGCATTCTATTGCTGAGCAGGGAATGATCATCGTAAAAAAATGGCTAGATAATAGTTTACTGACATTAAATATCGGAAAAACCAAATATATGACATTTAGCATAGATAATCGACAACAACCTGAGGAGTCCTCTTCATCTATTACTATCCATAATAACTGTGATTTGCCTCTAAACTGCTCCTGCCCCAAACTACTTAGAGTTAGTAGTTATAAATATCTTGGCATAACAATTGACAGAAATCTTCGATGGACAACACATGTGGAGATAACTGCGAAAAAAATTCGCCAACTGATATATGTTTTTAGAAATATAAGAGAAATTTTCGACCTAAATACGTTAAAAGTGTTGTATTATGCTCTTGGACAAACGTCAGTCTCTTATGGGATTATAGGTTGGGGTGGTTTAGCTAAGACCAACCTATTTCCCATCTCAACCGCGCAAAAATCACTACTCCGGGTCATTTGTCGAAAACCTTTCAGATATCCATCAAATCAGCTTTTTTCGGAATTCAAGGTCCTTGATGTTAGACAACTCTATATTAGAACAATAGTCATCCAACTACATAAAAACCCAGCAATATATAAACCACAATACACCCTTACTTTTAATACAAGAAATAGACATTTGCTGCAACCGACTCATACACAGACTACTTTTGCCCAGAGACACTACACATTTTTAGCACCCAGAATATATAATATGGTTATGTCTGATATCTTGGACTTAGTACAGCCGAGTGGGCATAATTTTGGAAAACTGGTTACTGATTGGTTGATTCGGAGAGGCAGGGAAGAGTCAGAGAGAGACTTGACGTTTGTCCTAAGATAATTTTAATATAATTTACAATCAAAATCTTTTTCATACACCCTTTTACACATATCCACACATGCAAACACACCCTCACATTAACAAAAACACAAAGACACCTAATAAATTTTTTCATGTACCTACAATTGTATTTTATATGTACTTTTTTATATTTTTTTATGACTTAAAATGTGTACTTTTGTACTTTATTATTTGTATTTTTTATATTTTTTTGTGCCTTAGATATTAAGAATTCACGTAGCTGAAATTTATGCTTACTTATTGCCTAGTATTACCTCAGAACAGGCTTTGCCTAGTGAGGTAATAAATTCCATTTATATATTTCATGAACAATGTTTTATATTTTACTTTATATTGTATTATGGAAATTAATAAATAAAAAAAAAAAAAAATGTAACACATGAGATCCAACTGTCGATAGCGATAGTATGAATTGGCAAAGAATACGTACCAAACTATAAACCCTGAAATACTAATTATTGAATATTTTAAGATTTTTTTTTATTCAATTTATTATACATATATAATAGATGGGTCGATGGTAGAGCGGTTAGCGTGCTGGGTTAGTAATCCAGTGGTCGCGAGTTCGAATCCTGCCTCGACCTATTTTGTTCACCTATAGCACAAGCATTTATGCTTATTTTAGGGAACGTAGGAAGATGTATAAGTACTTGTTTAACAAGGACATATTCATTTTTTATTAAAAAAAAAAAAAAATATATGGAACAAGATGCACAGTACGAAAAAAAAAACATAGGTATTTTCCTATACCAGAGTGCAAGCACTCGTGTTTAGATATTTTGTTTCTATACAAAACATACCTATATGTCAAGTTAGGATAAGTCCTTTTTTAGTACCCTGAACAGGTGAACGGCTTGATGGTATGTAGGTATGTCAAAGGGCGTCGCCAAGGGGGGGGGGGGGGGGGCAGCTGCCCTTAGAGATTAAAAAAATGTAACAATTCATATTTTTCTCATCCTCCATAATATAGGGTATACGGAGAATAGCCAATGAATGGGTTAAATTACCCCCCCCCCTGGGCCTTGGGCTGGCGACGCCCTTGGATATGTGTGTATGAAGATTAAAAAAGTATCAAACTATTGAGTCCCCGTAGATATTGTGTGTTCTGTCTTTTTCTGCCTAATGGGTTTCCGGCGTTAAGTCTTTTTTCCTACCCTGAACAGGTCAACAGCTTGATGGTATGTACCTTTTTATTTTTAAATTCATAGTTTTAAAAAATGTTTATAAATTAATTTCCTCTTCTTCCCTTTCTTTCCCCCTTCACATTACTTCCTTGTTATATATTATAAGGCAACAAGTAACATTATTTTATTTAAGGTTAAGTAATTTAGTTACTATATGTTAAGTAGTTGTACCTTTTTGTTGTCAAATAAAAAATAAAAATGTAGGTATGTGTGTATTAAGATTACAAAAGATGTAGGTATGTGTGTAATAATTATTGAGAACCCGTAGATAATGTGTATTCTGTCTTTTCTGTCTGATGGTGTTCCGGACACGAAAAGTATGTAAGTAAAAAACAAAATACGTTTAGAGGATAAATTTATTTAAAATTATATACAACACATCTTGCATCTCTGAGCAGTAAACACTGGTTAATTGGAAGAAACATTAAATTCTCTATTTTCACAGAATGAAAGAGTATGTTGAAATAAATTAACAGTGTCTGCTCGTTTTTGATTGTATAGAGCTAAGTATTCCCTTTCAATATTAATAATATTTTCCGATAAAATATATTATAATCCAGATAAAGATTCATTATTCCCAGAATAGAAAAACGCATATTCCATTGTGGATATTAAAAGAAAAAGATAATCTCCTTAATGTCTTTGTTGGACATTAGGCTTATCATATAATGAACGAGATTTATGAGAATACAATGCCATGTAAAAAGATCCGGAAATATCGAGGCGATTGCCTAGGAATGTGGCCTAATCTTTCGGAAAAGTATAAATTAAGGTCGCTTTGAGGGAAAACCGAAGGACATTTCAAATGGAAAAAAGATCAAGGTGGGTACTTACATACAATTCATAAAAAAGAGGGGTTACAATAGACCAAGTATCAAAGATAAACCTACATATATATTATTACTGACATTGATTTAATGATGCATTAGATTTATAAATACCTTCACACAAACACATTCTCATTGGTTGAGAAGGAACCGAACGCCATACATACTTATATTTACAAATAGTGATATATTTTTTTATACATACATACCAGGGGCGATCCTAGGACCTTCAACCAACGCAACCCTGGACAACAAAAATTGGGAAAAATGATTTCACATTTTTTTTAAACAGGTACGTGCCGTGTTTCTGTTATTCACATCTTAATTTTTACCTGATTTTTTTTTGTGTATTTCTTTACTATATTCGTAGAGGAATGCCCGGTTTTTTGGGTTCTACGCTAATTTAGCTACTGAATTACATACCATCACGCCATATCCCTTACGAGATAAGGAGCGTGATGGTATGTATGTATAAAAAAATATATATCACTAATGTAAATATTTTTTTATTTATATTTTAAAAATTAATACCAAGATGGAAGGGTCAACCACATCCCAAGAATGAGCCGATGAAAACGGATCTTGGATTTACTACAAGAGGAAGAAAAATAAAAATTGCATCACTTGAACATCAAGTAAACATACACATCAATTTGGGTATATATGTAGAACATCTAGTTTGGACGGTTCAAATGACATAAAATATGAAAAAAATGATAAACCTAAACTATGTATATAAAACCGTGAAAGTGTGATCACAGTAAAACTCATGTATAGGTAATCGTGAACATTGTAGGTATGTACATTGTACGTATGTTTTCGACATGATTCCCGATGAGAACTCCATATAAAACAAAGCATATAAATGTGAAATAATGACTCTTCTGATAAAGAAATAGCAATGTAGAGAAAAAGACAAAAAATAAATTTAGGATATGGATGTTGTACAAATAATATGGTACATATATAAACTATGAAGTTATGTTGATTCTCGTTAATTTTGTTATATTAACAGTGTTTTTTTTCAATAAAATAATATTATAATGAAATTATAATATTATTTTATTGAAAATTTTATTTAATTTGAGAAAAATTTAATTTAAGAAAATAAACTCCGCAGATCTTGAATATGTATTTAAAATTTGATTTTGTTGTTTTCTACATAAATAAATAAAATATTTCTTCATAACTTCTTCCTACTGTTATTGCAATAGAAATTTGAATCTTGTATCATTTGGGAAGAAGTACCTACGTAGCTATATGTGAATTAATTCGGAAATCTTCGTGTCGACGGAGATTTCCGAATGCATATATTGAATGAACAGCACGTCATTCTTTTGCCTAGGCCGATTGTGTAAACACCGTACATCGTGTATTATTATTTTGTGATATATTTGCGTGCTTTATTTCGAGAACTATTAATTTGTGTATTTGAAAATAATATTTTATATATGAAAATAAAGTCAATTTGAATAGTATTCTGGACTCATTACTCACATACACAGTAATATATTAAATTATAATTATTTTTTTAGATTGTCAGAATAATAAAGAAAACCAATATGGCCGGTCTCATAATATAACATAAATCTTTTGTGAATAAATTCACATATTCATGATAATTTAATATGATTACCATCACGCTCAACGTACAAATTGAAATGTTAATTTATTCACCGTTATTAATTAAACCGTTCACAAAATATATTATTAGGACATCAATGAACGGATTCCTTTGTCGATTGAAAAATTTATTATGAAAAATTCAACGCGTTCTCCATTGGAGAGGAGAGGTTCGCATTAAAATTTGCGCCAATTTTCATTTCAGCAACGACGACGCAATAAATCTTTCCCTACAATTTTTAATATGAAATCTCACTGAAGATGACTTTTTTCGTAATAAAAAATATCGAAAATGAAATGGTTTTTTTTTTGGAGAGGGGAGAGCCTTTTGACCTATGAGTGTATAATATATTATATTCCTTTGAATAAGTGGTTCTGAAACTTTTATGTAATAAAAACCGATTTTTTAAATTTTCTCATTCCTGGTCAGAAAAAATATAAGAAATTTGTCTTGGTAATGACCAAGCCAAGAAATACAATGGACTTAGACAAGGCGATGTCCTGGCTAGTTTCTTATTTAATATCGCCCAGGAAAAAGTTAATAGAGAGGCGGAGATAGACATCTGTGACTATATTTAGAAAGTCAAGTCAAATATGGGAATTTCGGACGAATTAGACCTAATTTCAAGAACCCTTCCTAGGATGAAAGACTTTCGCAGGCATGAAAACTCTGCGAAAAATATTGGCCTTCAAATTAACGCAGCAAAAATAAAATATAATAGAAAAAAAAAAACATGATCTGCGTCCTATTGATGTTGACACACATACAGTGGAATCGGTTGACTCTTTTTTCAATCTTGGCGCTATCGTCATCCATGAAAATAACTGCACCACTGAAATTAAAGCAAGACTGGCCTGATAAAGTACATTTTTTCTGTATCATTATTGGTTTTATAATGTATCTGGATGTACAATAATACGCTTTAATAAAATGTATTTCTTAATAAGCTATTTCTTAATGTTTGTGATTAGAAAAAGATAACACTTTAGGACGAGAAAAATACACATTCAAATAAATAATATTAAATCAAAATATAAATATCATAAACTCAAAAACAATAAAAAAACATGTAGTTACATACAAATTAAAGAATAAAATAAACAAAACAAATAAAAAATAAAAAAAACGAGTTATTTGCACGATAAATAAATAAATTATTTAGGTACATTTTTTTTCAATACGCATCCACAATACTCAAATAGTAAATGAATTGATAGAGATAAAAACAAATTGAATACTTACAAAACATTTAACTAAATTCGAGAAAATATTCGGAATATAGAATATGTACAAAAAAAAAAACAAATCAAATATATAGAAAATATTTAAATTAATCGAGAAAAGAAAAGAAAAATCGAGATTCGGAATATAGAATATGTAAAAAAAAAAATTAATCAAATACATACAAAACATTCGAGAAAATATAGAATATGTCGCCTTGGCACAGTTGGTAAGCCGTTCGGTTTCTGTGCGGATGTCTTGGGATCGATTCCCAGCAGAGGAGAAATCTATTTAAATTTATTTCTCACGCAAATATTGCTTCTCTGGGCTGGAAATACTGGTTAGTTCTCAATATACTCGCAATAAATTCGCCACTTGCGCTGGGTGCAAGGAACTGTTATTTATTAATTTATTTATTAATATGTACAAAAAAAAAACAAATCAAATATATAAAAAAATATTTAACAAACGAGAAAATATCCGGAATATGAAGTATAGAGAAAAAAAAATCAAATAGGTACTTAGAAAATATCCAAAATATGGAAGTCAAACAACAAACTTTAAAACATTGTTATACCTTGAAAATGAAAAATGTTATACCTTGAAAATGAAAAAATGCACGATGGCATAGATTGAATAATAGGTGTAGGTACATCTATGCAAATTAAACAAAGTCAGGTTAGTTACACCATTTATATTTCAAGAACGGCTGGACCAATTGGAATGATCTCTTATTTTTTTGGATTCATCTCCGCCCCGTATAGCAGAATGACTATTAAAATATCGGAAAAATCAAAGGACAAAAAATATATATCGGGAAAATTCACGCAAAAAAAATTATACAGAAATTTAATTTTTAAATAAATTAACACACCGCTATGTGACCGTGAATGTGTAATTGAATTTTATTTTCTTTATACTTATATAGTATTATTATTAGCGTATCCCTATAAACTACTGAATATTATTTGTGTATCCATTTTATTAAGTTAGTAAAATCCTCAATTGAGTTTAGCTAGAAGTAAACACGACATTCGTTGACTGTTAGGCGGTACGAAGTTGTCTGGTCATATAGTTTTCCAACATTTGTTCAAGAGAACTTTGTTCTCTTAATATATCGACAATGTTTTAAGCCAGGATACGCGAGGTTTGTATGTAGGGTCTATATTTTTCACGGTTTTTCCAACTTTGAAGTCAAAAAACACCAACTTAGAGGCTTCGCAGCATATATGTTCCATATACGGATTTACTCAGAATTCGGAGTAGAACATTTCGTGTGTCTGTGTGTGTGTGTGTCTGTCTGTGTGTGTCCGTCCCCCCTTATAACTTTTCAGAAATTTCAGAATATATAAATAGTTATAGGTCTACAAAACTTTTGTACTCAGAATTTTGAATTTTTGTTTCAGTCAGGGGTTATCAAATTTTGAATTTTAACATTATTTTTCCATATATCTCAGAAACCATAAAAACTAGAACGCTGAAAATTAGTATGAACATAGACAAATATAAAATCTCAAATAAAATTTTTCAAAAAAATTCCAGAGTTTCTCAAACATTTTTTATTTAAAAATATTTTTTTTATGATAAATTTATGTGTTTGACTGCCTATATTTCCAAAGTTTTTAAAAATATCAAAAAAAAAAATCCGAAACACCCCAACTAGATAATTTAATTTTCTATAAAAAATATTATCATTATATTAGTACATCTTAAATTTTTTTTAACAATTTTTATAAAAATTGAATTAAGTGACGACATTGCTTCATACAATTTATATGGCAGTCGCCTGTACACAATATGTAAGAAGACTTATAGTTTTATACTTAATCTCCAAACATATGTACATACATACATACCATCATGCTGTTTTCATATTCCGGGTAGGAGAAAAGGACTAACCTCCATACTGTCTTATCTTGTCATACATACCTACATGTGTTGTATAGAAAACAAAATATCTTAAAAAATTCAATAATTTGGATTTATGGGTTTATAGTTTGGTACTTATTCTTCAACTATACATACTACCGCTATCGGCAGTTGGATCTCATGTGTTACATGCAACTAGTTAACTAAATTAAGTAATAAATAAAAAAATCTATCAATGTGGTATATTTAGAGTTTTCTATCTAATAGTTACACCAAAACACTATTTGCACCTTATGCCGGTGGTGAGTTTATGAATGAATCAATACAATGTAGAGTTGGAAGAATTGCATAAGAGATATTTTTTCCACAATCTACAATTGAATCAAGGCGTTGAAACCCCACAATGCTCGTACATTCGGACTTGTATCCTTGTTCTAGTGTACTATTTCAATATTACGTTGTTGCCATTTAATTATACAGATATATCTTAACTGTCCGAATTCAGAGACTTGGACAAAGACAAAGATTAATCCTCAGATAATATATTAATTGTAGGTAGGTAGTACATTTCTAGAAAGGGTTTGGTCGATAATAAGAACAGGTAGTAGAAATGAGATAATATCCAGGTGAAGTATTGGGAATTACACTAAAGGTCAGATAGAAATATTTACGATAAGACATTATGTAAATACGAGCTGAGACCAAAACTTTCTGTACTGAGAAATCTCATAAGTTAGAGTTACTTAGGTCAATATAATGTCTGACACATTTAATTAGAAGGTTCGTATAAAAAAAATATATACAAAATTAGAGACTTCGATGGTTTGTGGATTGACACATATACATAATTTGATATACACTTTTATGTAACAGAGGACAGTTTTGATCGATTCTTTATATCCAATCTACAACGAGTATCAATATAAATTAAGTTTCGTCGTGATATTATAATATAAAATGTCTAATATTATGGATGACTATAATTGACTCTATAATCGTATCACATGTTTAGTTTATCTAGTTAGTGCCTATAAATTCAAGATATTATATTCCTTAGCGCTGAGAAAATACACATACGGCCGCTTTCTCCAAGGTCCCTCAAAATCGAACATCAGCTAAGTGCCCATTCGAAACTTAAATGATTAAGTGGCTTACTTAATAAATTTGCATTTCACCAACAAATAACAGCCACACTAAGCTAAGGTCAGGATTAGTTTTTGTTATGTTTCCGGTGAACATGAATATGGACTCAAGATAACGTTACTTTAAAAAATATGCAAATAAGAAATACATAATAAACTATAAAAATATCATTAAAATATTCTAACGTGTGAATTTCACGATTTTTACTCTATATATAAATTAATTATAAAAAAGTACTACTTTGATCTCATGAGTACAGGTAATTGCCGCTGGCGCCAACAGATGGCGCTAGCGGCGCTCGCTGTCAGGGTAGCCTTGTTTGTACACCAGTTTTTGTTTTTGACACATCATGTACGGACAGTTTATTTAGTATTCACACCAATTTAGTTATTTTATTTTAATATTTGTTACTTTTTTTAATATACAATGCAACTGGCTCATTCCAGCCGCAATTATAACTACAGACAAACCTAACCAATCTATTTTTACCAAACTTTTGTAGGTTTGGTTTAAAAAATCGGTGTACATCCTAAGATATACTCGCTGTCATGGCTGTTTATTCGCTTCGCACTTGTTGATTGTTGAGATTGTTCGACACGGCTGACACGGGACGCGCATATTTATCAGAGTATAATATTTAGCAGAGTATAATTATGGATAAACCAAGGAAACGTTCTACAAATTTTACCCCCAGTGAAAAAACTAAATTAATTGAATCAAAAAACACGGCAATTACTTCTAAACAAACGGATGGAGCATGTCTATTCTACGATTTCACGAATCCAGCCATCTTCCAAGATGATAATAAACAAAATATAACTTAAATTTTACCAAAAAAAAAAGATAAATTCAATAATATAACAACTCTGCGACGAAATCGTAACCCAAATATCTATCTGTCAAACGCGTTAAGTGACGCTTATGACGGTTAATCCACTAGAGACCGCCACTTAAAATTTTATGCGCCAACGTCGCTAAGCGAGGCTAAGATTGTTTGGTGAAATGCAATTTTGCGCTAAGTGGTTTATAAATGTGATTTTTTAAGTTAAGGAGCCTTGGGGAAATCGGGCAATAGAGACCTTAGTGCTAATAATTTTAACAGACTCCATTATCATATCACAATTTATTAAGTCTGCATAGGGGATTCAATGCTGAGAAGTTATGCATGGAGACCTTAGTGCTAATAAGTTGAACATAATTAAAATTGACTCCATTATCACAGCACACATTTATTATGTAAGTCCGCATAGGGGATTCAATGCTGAGAAGTTATACATGGAGACCTTAGTGCTAATAAGTTTAACACAATTAAAATTGACTCCATTATCATAATATCACAATTTACTACGCAAGTCCGCATAGGGAATTCAATGCTGAGAAGTTATACATGGAGACCTTAGTGCTAATAAGTTGAACACAATTAAAATTGACTCCATTATCACATCACACATTTATTATGCAAGTCCGCATAGGGGATTCAATGCTGAGAAGTTATACATGGAGACCTTAGTGCTAATAAGTTGAACACAATTAAAATTGACTCCATTATCACATCACACATTTATTATGTAAGTCCGCATAGGGGATTCAATGCTGAGAAGTTATACATGGAGACCTTAGTGCTAATAAGTTTAACAAAATTAAAACTGACTCCATTATCATTCACAATTTATTAAGTAAGTCCGCATAGAGGATTCAACATAATAATGAATGAATGTAATTTCAATATTTTGAATGCGGTTCATCCGTCACGATTTTGACTTTGTTAAAAATGTCGAGCAGGTAAATTAAATGTTAATTTGTAAATACGGTCCCCATTGAAATGCTATCAAACGTTACGCAATAATCCTCCAGCTTGTCGGAATGTCAGGCCATTTTTTAACAGCACGATATTAACTATAATATGTATCGATTCTGGGAAATATATCTATAACATTTTACAAAGTACACGCCATGTTCCACATATCCATCCCGAATCCAATCCTGGACGAACGATGTCAAAGCAGGTCCGCATCAGGTGCTATGGGGATTCCATTTCAGTGAGCTTAACCATAATTGAATTCCACATCAAAAGGTCGATCGACGCAATTGTCACGTAGGTGTTCGACATTCAATTTACAATTGAGACATCTTGAAAAAATAAAAAAAAATATAGAATAAGCAGTTTGAAAATTTTAATGCATTATTTATGATTAAAGACATTTGTCGTAGGAAAAATAATAGATTAAGAGCTAGCGACTACCAGATTTATTTTATAGTATAAAGGCTGACTTTTTGCGGTAAAAGGATACCACAGCAGGGAAGAACGATTGAATGTTGGAAGAAATTGCCATACGGCAATAAACTCGCCACTTGCGAAGGGTGCAAGGAAGTGTTCATTTTTATTATTATTATTACTATATGTAGATTGATCTCGGTTATGATCCGGTAATTTCCTTCACAACGGAGCGTACTCAAGTTGTGAGTCTGTGTGGTTGTGTGTAGTTGTTTAAAGTGGTACCTGTAGATATTGTGCATGTGTTGATAATTGTAGTTTTTTGTATGTTGGTGATTACGTATGGGGGTAACTTTAGTATGTCTATATTTTTTTGGAGAGTTTTTGGTATGATGCCTGTAGACGATAATATTATTGGGACTATTGTTACTTTTTCTTGTTTCCACTGTGATTTTATCTGTTCTGCTAAAGGTATGTATTTATCTATTTTTTCTAAATGTTTCTTTTGTAGATTTGCTGTATTTGGTATCGATATTTCTATTAGATATGTGTGTTTATGTATTTTGTCGATTAATGTAATGTCTGGTCGGTTATGTAGGTTTGTTCTGTCTGTGATTATGTCTCTATTCCAGTATAGTTTGTAGTTATCATTTTCTGTTACAGCTGGGGGTGTGTATTGATACCACTTGGGGTGTGTTTCGATAAGTTTATGTTTGTGGGCTAGTTCCAAATATATGTGTTTGCAGATGTTTATTATTATTATTATTATTATTAATATCAACTCTGTGTAGTGGTGCTTTAGGAGATAACGATTTTCAAAATGTTGGAAATTGCTGTTTTAACACGTCAGTATGAAGCGTTATAGTATAGAGCGTGAGTTATTTATACTTACTAAGATCAGCAGTTTTCAATCTGTCGATTGACATGATTTCCAAACTGTAGAATTCTATTATAATTATGATAAAAATGAACACATATAATATATTCCACAACGAATTTTTTAATTTTTTTTTTTACAAAAAAAAAATGAATATGTCCTTGTTAAACAAGTATATATACATCTTCCTACGCTACCTAAAATAAGCATAAATGCTTGTGCTATAGGTGAACGAAATCGATCGAGGCAGGATTCGAACTCGCGACCACTGGATTACTAGCCCAGCGCGCTAACCGCTCTGCCATCGACCCATCTAAATTTGTCTTCCGACAACCGTTTCGTCTTACAAGGACCAGTTGATTATGGCCTTGTAAGCCGAAACGGTCGTCGAAAGTCAAATAAATTCGTTGATAAATATATATTTGTTCATATTTATCATACGATTCCCGGTGGAGACACAGCTTTAAATAGTGTTTTCAGTCTGGATCTGTGAGACGATTAATATCGAAAGTCTCCAGAATGTGGCAACTTGTTAAATTTATATTTGGATGCGTGTTAAATTTATATTTGACATAGTATCTGTTAGTTAGCCCGGGAAGAAAAAAATAAAAATTAAATAAAAATATAAAATAGAAGGTTTTATTTAAATAATTAAATCACAAAGTTTTAATCAACAATGAGTTTTTAATTATTAAAATAAAACCTTCTATTTTATAATTATGAACTTCCACTGTGTTAACGAAAAAACCTTAAAATTGTTAAAATAAAAATACCATACCATACCATACCATCACGCCATTTCCCTATTTGGGGTAGGCAGAGAGAACCGAACGCCAGACTCCTCTCTCTTGACATACATTCCTCGCTTCATTCACGTCCATACATCGTCTCATACACGCTCTTCTATTATTCTTACTTCTAACATCTCCATCTTTCAAAATCCCATTTATGTGATCGTGCCAACTCTTTCTTGGCCGACCTCTACTTTTCATTCCTCTTTTATCAGCCTTGTATACTTTTTTTGTCAGACGGTCATCACTCATTCTTTCTATGTGGCCGAACCACCTTAGGGCATTTATTTTCATCTTACTAACGATATTTCTTTCAATCATACATTCTCGTCTAATATCCTCATTTCTTATTCTATCATACATCGTTTTACCACACATTCGTCTTAGTGACCTCAATTCAACCGCGTTAATTCTACTTTCATGCGTCTTCTGCCATGTCCATGTCTCACTAGCATACATTAGAGTCGGTGCGACGATACCATTGTGTACCACGAGCTTTGCTTGCCTCGAAATAATTGGGTCAGCCATTACCGGTCTTAATGCACCATTCACTCTATTACCTGCCATTACTCTCCTTTCAATATCTTTTTCCAATCTTCCATCACGCTGAAACATGCTTCCTAAGTATAAATATTCATCCACTTGTTCTAATTGTACATAAAATAAAAATACTTAGGTACTAAGATGCTTTTTTTGGAGTTTAGTAAAATAAAGAAAAATTTAAATTATATTTTATTCTGTTTGGTGTTATTTCATATAATTCGTTGTTATTTTCTATTTGTAATTGTTATTATTACAGCGTTTGGCGACTCTGAATTGGAAATGGATGGGATAAGTACTAATAAGTAGCTAGAAGCTCGAACGATAAGTGGTCAAATAGTGTTTTGGAAACCTCGTTCGACAAAGAGAGATGTGGGGCGACCGCAGCTGAGGTCCTAGATGCAAACTGTACCTACAGGACAGGACGACGTGGAGTCAAATGGAGGAGGCCTTCGTTCCGGAGTGGAAGGAAATAGATTGAAGAAGAAGAAGAGAAGCATTGACCGACCTACAAAAACTAAACAAATAATTCTGTTTGATTGGAATCAAATCATGATGGTATAAACCTTAAAATTATAATACAAATAAAAACATCTATAAAATTAAAAGATCAGTCAAAAAAATACATTGAATTTTGTTACAATTTTGAACTGAACCTCAGGTTGACCTATCGAAATAACATATTTTAGGTAAATTTATGCGCCGGTTCCACTAAACGTTGAATCTTTGGACGTGTTTTGAGTTAATTGTTTTCGAGAATATTCGATCAATCCTCTAGTTTGAGATTCAAATTCAACATATTTATTACCTAGCCAATTTTTAAATTCGTACTTTGAAACGAATATTTTACTTTGATGTTTACAAACCATAATAAAGGTATCTAATTCTTCTTCTTCTGGGTCACAATCCTAGGATTGGTCTGCACCAAACACTCGATCTTTCCACTTAACTCTATCGTCCGCCAGTCTCTTCATCTCTTTGTAACTGCTACAGCGCACGTCACCGATTATCTGGTATCTAATTACTTTCTTTAAATAACTAGTTGCATGTAACACATGAGATCCAACTGTGGATGGCGATAGTATGCATAGTTGAAGAATACATTCGAAACTATATCCAAATTATTGAATATTTAAAGATATTTTGTTTTCCTTTACAAAACACGTAAATCAGGATGGGATAGTGTGGAGCTCAGTCCTTTTTCCCTACCCCAAATGAATAAATTATATTATATGGAGTCCCCATATAATATAATGTATTTTGCCATACAAATTGTAAGAAAAGGTGCCGTCACTTTAGTTACTTAACTAAATTATTACAAACATTGTTAAAAAAAGAAGGTATTTTTTTTTTGAAAATTAATTCATCTGCATAGTTGGTGTGTTTCGATGTTTTTCGATATTTTTATTTTCTTTTTGAAATAAAGGCAGTTAAGTATAAACCTTACCGTGGCACAGTTGGTAAGCCGTTTGGTTTCTATGCGGGCGTCCTGGGTTCGTTTCCCAGCAGTGGAGAAATTTATTTCTCATGAAATATTGCTTCTCTGGGCTGGAAACAATGGTTAGATGGAATAAATTGCCATACGGCTATAAACTCGCCACTTGCGCAGGGTGCAAGGAAGTGTTCATTATTATTATTATTAAGTAAGTATAGAAATTTGTCAAAAATATATATTTTTTCTTATAAAAATAGTTAATTCAATGTAGGTATAATTAGTCATTGAGTGAAAAAAAATAATGAAATTGAGTTTGATGTTATGAAGTCTATCGGTAGTCATTTCATTTATTAGTACATAGGTACCTCGTGAAATTGACATGTCAAAGCTTTGTCTCATCCATTAATTTTGATTCGCGTCTTTAGTCGTTTTTTTTGTTAGCTGTGGCTATTAACAAATTAATGTCTGTGTATTGACATTCTCTTGTATAAAAGGAGACATCTAGTTGGTTTATGCGACATTCCTTGATTAATTACATCTCACTGTTTCGTCTCGATACATTAGTGATGAACTTGCTCTTAGAGAAAGTTGAAAAGTAGGACAACAAAAACGCCGGGAAAATACAAAAAGGTTCTATAGACTTGTCTCTGTAAAACACTAGAGCTGAAATTCAATATCGTTATTATTTTTTGTTTCTCACTTAAAAAAATCTAAAGTGCTCTAGGGAATATTAAGAAAAAAATAACTACAATCACTTTAATAAGTTTGCTTATTCTGTCGAGTGATTTTGAAAAATTATCTACTGTAATAACGGCTAATATTCTGAATACCTCGTCTACTACACAATTATTTTTTTTGCTTTACAATTTTTTTGCATTTGAATAACGAACGACCAAAAATGGAGGTTCTTGGCTAACGGAATTATCAATGCTTATATTAGTAGTATTTACATGTTTTACTGGGATCTTGAGGTTTAAGTTGGTAGAGAAATTAATAATGTCGTATGATGCGTTAATAGGTTAGTATTACAAAAAAATCACAGAAAATTTGAAGCAATCCTGTTCATTTTCATACACTTATGACAAATAAAAGTTTGAATTATAAAAACATTTCTCATCTTATCGTATGGCCTCTCCTTAAACCGTATCTCCTAATCTGCCATATGAAAATATATCTTAAACAGCATCCTACTGATCTTTTTCGGAGACCCAACCCACATTCCTAAACCAATTAATTATTATCAATTCAAAAATGCATGTTATAAATCTTTAAAACAATTTTGTCCCGATACAGAATAAACTAAATCTTGCATATAAAATTCTTGCTAGTTTTGATCGTGGTATTGCATAAAATACAAGATAGATGGTGAAGAACTGACAAGCATTCAAAACTGAGAGATCAATTAACGATTAACATCTCGCCACTTAAGGTGACGGGATAGGCTCCAAGGTACTTTTAAGATGCTCATTTTTCCCTAATCTTAAAAGTTTCGTCTTCAACCAATATACATATTATTTTTTCAAAATTTGTTTATTTATTTATTCAGTAACTTCTTGTAAACATAATTTGTAGACTGGCGGGCATATCGCCAAACGGAAATTTCGTCCAATCAACCAGAGTAAATGTTAATATACAATCTATGTACATGACAAAATAAAAAAATGAAGATTATAAAGATAACCCTAAAAAAGAAAAAGTCCAAAAAGATTGATATAAGAACAGTTCATAGCAATCATAAGATAACAAAAGACGTACCTAATATCAGGACTAAGGGACGTATTTATAAACCATTCTCTCTTAATTCAATACTTAGCACACCGAAATGCATGAAATTTGTCATGCTAAGCATTGAGAAAAATCTGAGTACGTTTTATGAATTCGAGCCTTGGACTACATATTATCAGGACTTAAGACTTTTCCATAGTTTTGCTGATTGTACTTCAATTGAAGAGCTGAAAAATTCGAATACATAGTAAATAGATAGCGAATTGGAATAGATAGTAAAGTAAGTTCAGCAGATAGAAGTAGACGCCCGTGACTTGAAAGATAAGTAAATTTAACTTCGAGATACTGAGGTATGTTAGGATTAGAAAGGACATTCTATAACAATGACAAGATATGAATATTCCAAGTATTTTTTATATTTACAATATATCTACATATGAATATTACGTCTTTGTGTATGGTAAAGAAAGTGGATTTACTGACATATGATATCTGTTCATGACAAGAAACTTTCATGACCCTGGTTTAAGGAATACATTGATTATTGATATAAAGAGATTTGTCTATACAATGGTCCGAAACACTTTTTTGGATATGTGTACTTTTTTCGTAATATTGTTCTTTAATAATATCTGTTATCTCCGATTTGAGTCTTAGAAACATGAATGTTTTTTTAAAAAATACAGGTATTTTATAGATATAAAATCAAATGAACCATAATATTATTTCACATAAATATACATGGGTAAAAAATATAACTACATTGGTGTAAGAGATGGAGTGAATAGCAGGGATCTCCACAGAAAGGGATGGCGTGACCATGTGAATGACATTTTGAAAGAAGGAAATTTTCAGCATTTGCATGAAATGAGTGTGTTAAATTATTTTTTATTTAAATATTTTATTATGAAAACTTGATAACTCTTCAATGCCATTTTATGAAAGTGATGTGCCTTTTTACGAATTTGAAAATAAAAATTTCAAACTTTAATTTTCCTGAGGTTAATTAATTAATTTTTAATTTTCACTTTGAAATATTTGACAGTTAAAAAAATTGAGAAGCACTATTCATATATCGTTCAAAATCTAATGGGATCTAATCGAGTATTAAATATACATATTTGCAAAATTTGAATAGAATCGAATGAGAACTTTAGTCTATAATCGATCAAGTAAAATGAACACGCCGTACGTAGCACACTGCACACTGCACACAGCACATAGCACACACACACAGATACATTGTGATGAAACTTTCAGAATACAATCTCAGCATGATACTAGTTGATAATCTGCAAAAAAAAAATAGCCTTAAAAATTGCGAAATCATAACTCCCCACTATATCCCCTTGGGTTAGTGAGGAGTAAAATATGTGATATATTATTGCTAGATTATAAGTTTCGACAAATGTTTTATTGTTTGCCTCCCTAGATCCGACATTGGTTTCTCCCAAGCCATTAAAGGTTCTGTCCGGAGAAAACGAATAGTGTTCATTCATCTTGCTGTAACCCTTTCCTCTGGAATCTGTTGCTACTACGAGATACAATTTTTCTACGTGAACACTTGACCATTATTTTCGAAGAGTTTTAGTTTTTCCAGGTGTCTACACTAACAAATGGATATCGAGTTCTTTCATTTCAGAAATAATTTACTCACAATCGACGATCATTTCTGAGACGATACATAAATGTTGACGAGATGATGGATATGGGTCAAGAAAGAAGAATGCGGTGTTTGGTTCTCTCTACTTACTCAATGAGAAAGATTTCCCGCAAGATGAGCATGTATGAGACAGTGTATCAATGTTGATGAGGCGTTGTATGTGTCAAGATAGAAGAATGTGGTGTTCGGTTCTCACTGCCTTGTCCTTGAGGAAAATACAAGTGGAGAGTAAAAAATACACTTGTTTATAGAGACACATATAATATCAATATGAAGTTGATTACTCAGAAGCTATTTTACTTCTGTTATATACATTTTTCATTCAAATATGAAATTTATATCTCATTGATATGGGAGACCATAGATTTTTTTCTTTGAATTTCGACATCCTTGAATGCATTTTTGATGAGTGTTTTTTTATTGTATCACAATATCAAACAGTATAAAAATACCTCGATTTTCCAAAACGTGAGAGCATTTTGAAAATTTGGACAGATGAAATAGAAGAAATTAACGGATATCTATGGAAAACTTATCGGCTCTAAGTCTATGCACTTTACACATATGATGTTAATATGAAGTCAATCGGACTTATAGTTTGGGCTGTAGAGACGACACAAAAAGGATAATCCGTACGCCGTACGCCATACATACAAACACATCATGACGAAACTCACAATGTGAGTTCTCTATATGATACCCGTTGAGAAATTAATGTAAAAAATACGCTTAAAAATTGTGAAATCGTGACTCTCTACTATTCCATAGTATGGAGAGTAAAAAATACAGTTTTCTATAGAAACACATACAATATCAATATGTAGTCGATAACTCAATTATCCCAAAAAGATGCTATTTTACTCAATGATATTTTACTACGGTTATACACGTTCATACCTTATGCTTTTGTGAGTGAATCGTGGAATGGAAATCAATTTGTATTTTAAATAAAAAATAAAACAAGCATGTTTTTATGTATTAATATTTGTATCTATCAAAAACTGCATATAGAAATTGTATGGTAGAGTGACGTGAATGGACAATATTGTCTCAGTGGAAACTGTAGTTTTTTTATAGCTTCATATTAAGGGGAGGACTGCTGCCAAAGTACCTATTTTTCAATTTGATATACCATCAGTAATTCTCATCAAATCGTTTTGAAAAAAATAATTTAGATAGTTTGGATATTAATAAACAAAAATATATCTTTACTTTTTGATAATGTTCTGTATAAATTCTTGTAGAAAAATAATGGTATACCCC
Organism: Molanna angustata; assembly: GCA_963576475.1. NCBI lineage: Eukaryota > Metazoa > Arthropoda > Insecta > Trichoptera > Molannidae > Molanna > Molanna angustata. The sequence goes on from OY754976.1 coordinate 26,335,674, forward strand.
GATTTTCAACGTTTATCATATATTTTTAATAAACTATAAGGCGTATAGTAATATATATTTTTTAAATTAAAGAAGACAAAAATATCTAGAAAAATATGATGTGACGTTGCATTAATGCTTCAGGTTTAATAAATAAACCTAAAAAACATTTATTTTCCATTTAGCGCCATTGCGTAATAAAAGTTTTTTTGGTTTATTTACTTAACCTGATGCGTTAATGCAACGTAATATCATATTTTTCCAGGTATTTTGTTCTTCTTTAATTTATAAAAAAAAATATTGCTCTATACCTTATATTAGCATTGAGAAAAATCTGAGTACGTTTTATAAATTCGAGCCTTGGACTACATATTATCAGGACTTAAGACTTTTCCATAGTTTTGCTGATTGTACTTCAATTGAAGAGCTAAAAAATTCGAATAGATAGTAAATAGATAGCGAATTGGAATAGATAGTAAAGTAAGTTCAGCAGATAGAAGTAGACGCCCGTGACTTGAAAGATAAGTAAATTTAACTTCGAGATACTGAGGTAAGTTATGATTAGAAAGGACATTCTATAACAATGACAAGATATGAATATTCCAAGTATTTTTTATATTTACAATATATCTACATATGAATATTACGTCTTTGTGTATGGTAAAGAAAGTGGATTTACTGACATATGATATCTGTTCATGACAAGAAACTTTCATGACCCTGGTTTAAGGAATACATTGATTATTGATATAAAGAGATTTGTCTATACAATGGTCCGAAACACTTTTTTGGATATGTGTACTTTTTTCGTAATATTGTTCTTTAATAATATCTGTTATCTCCGATTTGAGTCTTAGAAACATGAATGTTTTTTTAAAAAATACAGGTATTGTATTTTAAATAAAAAATAAAACAAGCATGTTTTTATGTATTAATATTTGTATCTATCAAAAACTGCATATAGAAATTGTATGGTAGAGTGACGTGAATGGACAATATTGTCTCAGTGGAAACTGTAGTTTTTTTATAGCTTCATATTAAGGGGAGGACTGCTGCCAAAGTACCTATTTTTCAATTTGATATACCATCAGTAATTCTCATCAAATCGTTTTGAAAAAAATAATTTAGATAGTTTGGATATTAATAAACAAAAATATATCTTTACTTTTTGATAATGTTCTGTATAAATTCTTGTAGAAAAATAATGGTATACCCCGATTTTCAACGTTTATCATATATTTTTAATAAACTATAAGGCGTATAGTAATATATATTTTTTAAATTAAAGAAGACAAAAATATCTAGAAAAATATGATGTGACGTTGCATTAATGCTTCAGGTTTAATAAATAAACCTAAAAAACATTTATTTTCCATTTAGCGCCATTGCGTAATAAAAGTTTTTTTGGTTTATTTACTTAACCTGATGCGTTAATGCAACGTAATATCATATTTTTCCAGGTATTTTGTTCTTCTTTAATTTATAAAAAAAAATATTGCTCTATACCTTATATTTTTTTAGAAATTTAAGATAAATGTCTAAAATCGGGGTATGCTTATTATTTTCCTACAAGAATATATACAGAACATAATCAAAAATTTAAGGTATATTTCTCTTTATTAATATCCAAACTAACTAGGTTATTTTTTTCAAAATGATTCGTTTAGTAATAATGATGGTATAACAAATTGAAAAAATAGGTACGTTGGCAGCAGTCACCCTCTTAAAATTAAATTTAATTTATCGTAGGTGATCATATAAGCTTCGCAATCTATTTTTTCTCAGTTAAAGAACGTTCATACCAACATAAAAATAAGAGAGATCTTCCTTATATCTCCAATAATCGGTCTGTTTTTAATCTGGATTTAACTTTTATAGCAAGGAGACTAACTAATTTTTTTAATCACGTAATTTAAGGATTAAATTCTCAGAGGATGTCGTTTGTCCTTTAATTTCAAAACACACACTCTCCTTGTTATTTGAACAAGAAAGTTTTGGGATATAATAATTAGAAACCACCTTCCTACATAATATTATTTAGCCATAGAACAAGTATGAATATTTATGGCGCTTTGTGATCCATGGTTTTTAGTCGCACACGCACACGATTACAGAGCAAAAGTTTTATATGATGTCAACGGCTTTTGAATGATAATTAAGTTATTAAATAAATTGAATTTGAGATGTGATAATCTCGTAAGTACCTAAATACATTTCTGAAAGCTGTAAAATGACATATTATTAGGGATTTATAAATATCTGAACGTGGGATTGTGTCAATTAAACTTAAATAACACACGAGCAAAATTATATTGAAACATGTTCAACTAAATATCAAATCGATAGTGAAATATCAAACAATGCGTATTTTATAGCAGTAATCATCTTTCTTAAATTTCTTGGATAATTATTTACAATTATAGAAGTGTAAAAGTTATTACAAAAAATATTTTACATAATGTGATGTATCCATAGATATAATATAAAAAAATAAATGAACGACAATCCGTATAACATTAACATGCAAAATGCAAAATGAGCTGCTGCTTTCCAAAACACAAGCTTCTAGCTTAAATTAGGAAAGGAAATATTAATATGTTGATATATGTAACCAAATATTTGTAAATGTATGTATTGTATAATAAATAATAAAAAAAAATAAAAAAAATGACTCTCGACATCCGCTATATGGTCTCATTCTTACGTCCTCAAGACTCAAATTTGAAATGCGAATACATAATAAACTTTTTCCTAACCTCAAATGGCGAACCGATTTCCATTCAATTTATAAAATAACTCGCTCACGCGAGTCGCTATTATTATTAAAGACTAACTGAACCTAGCCAAAAAAATAAAGAGAATGGGATTTACGTACACATCATACTGTTATTTCGTTGTCGTATTTTATTGCATCGTGTATAATTTTCCCTTGATTCATCTGTCGCCAGACGCTAGTTGGAGAAATGGGCTGAGAAGAAGAAGAAGAAGGTGTCGGTAATTATTTATATTTAAAACTCAGTAAGAATCTTTAATGTGAACTTGTAAACATTTTCTGAAACATGAGTTTTATATGTAAGAGTAACTACTATCAATTTTTGTACATCGACATCGACATTACCCCCTATTCAATAACTATTGTAACTAAAATAGGAACGTTCTAAAATTGTAGATTTTAGATTTACGGTCTTATTTCAGCGTTATAAAATATCAAATTAGACTTAATGGAATAGGAACGTACCTATATTGGCCGGAACGTTCTTAAAAAGTTACTGAATTAGACGTATTTTGAATAATTATGAACATGATGAAAATTTCATAATTATTCAAATAATAATTATGAAATTAATCTAAAATCTAAAATTTTAGAACGTTCCTATTTTAGTGACAATAGTTACTGAATAGGGGGTATTATCTCAATTCGTATTGTCAAATTTTGCTAAAAACTCGATATGAATAATGTTTTTTTTATATATTGTACTTGAGTTAAATCACACTTTGAGTGTAATGGAGGTTATTTGCTAAGAGAGAGCCTACATAAAATAATATTATGCCTGGAAATTGTATTTTGCAATCAGGTATTCGCGGCTGGCAAAAACTGCTTAATATAAGCTCCCACATTGGCGTAACAACAATATATAACAAATTATTATATCCTTTGTACGTGATCCCACAAAATAATGAGACCCTTTGCATAATCTCAACACCATCCATTGAATATAAACATTTATTTATTCTGTGCCGGTAGCCGTTCGAAATATAACGTTTTTATTAGTAACAGTATTGGATTATTAGAATTATTTCAAAAGAGAATACAAAATATCGTCTTTGTAAGGAAAATTAATCCATATAATTAAATAACTCTCTGATAAAAAATGTATTTTACTCTAAATACTTCTTATTACATTGGGCGAAAAAACCAAACGGCCGAAATAAAGAGACGAATTTGACTAAGTTGGGCAGCTTTTAGGAAATTAGCCCACATCTTCAAAAATCCCCAAATTCCCATCAACCTGAAACGGAAGGTATATGAGACCTGTGTACTGCCAGTAGCTACTTATGGCTTGGAGACTATGACAATGACTCAGAAATGTGCTGAAAAACTAAAAGTCACCCAAAGAGCCATGGAAAGAGCCATGTTAGGATTAAGTCTGAGAGACAGGGTGCGAAACGACACCATCAGGGAAAGAACAAAATTGGTTGATTTCGTCCACCGCATTCTTACCCTAAAGTGGAGATGGGCGGGCCACGTGGCTATATACCCCAAAGACCGATGGCCAAGGATAGTGTTGGCTTGGAGACCGAGAACAACAGTCAGAGGTGTTTGAAGACCGCCAATGAGATGGAGAGATGACATCAGCCGTCATGCTGGTGCCAATTGGTTGCTCAGAGCACAAGACAGAGTGGGGTGGAAGGAAATGGAGGAGGCCTTCGTCCAGGAGTGGACGGGATTGGGCTGAGAAGAAGAAGAAGAAGACTTCTTAACACCGTATACAATTGTCAATTACATTTCTAAATGGCAATTTCTTTCAACAAATAAATGTTGGCACTTTAGAAAAGTTATTTTTGCGTAGTTTTTCTATTTAGCCTCTACAAGTAAACGAGCTTTTCTTTTTTTAAAAATGAATATGTCCTTGTTAAACAAGTAAATATATACCTTCCTACGTTCCCTAAAAAAACCATAAATGCTTGTGCTATAGGTGAACGAAATCCGTCGAGGCAGGATTCGAACTCGCGACCACTGGATTGCTAGCCCAGCGAGCTAGCCGCTCTGCCATCGACACGTTTATAATACAAGTCCGGAAATCATTTTATTTTTTTGCATACCATTTATTTAATTTATATTATAAAGTGAATATTATATTTATATTATAAAGGTTTATTAACTTACAGGAATTGGCATGCAGCTTCTAGTAAATTTAGTAAAAAAACATAATATGCACAAGCTGAGCATGAGAAGGAGGAAAGGAAACAGAGAATTTCAAGGTTACGATTTCATTAAATAGTATGTGATAAAGGAGAAAATCTGATAATCCTTTCTTAGGTTTCTGTCCGTCCTTGAGAGTCAAGTAACGCCACTGTATGCCATTGTACTGTTACGTTGAAAAGGACCCGGAGCTTATTTTGTATGGCGTATTCACAATATTTGTGAATGTGCTTTTGTCACTTACTGCCTTATTTGCTCCCTTTTACCATATTTGTTTTTTTTTCCAAAGGTTTTTCCCTTCGAAAAGCCTTCGTACCTAATTCCAGATAGAGACGATAATATTAAAGAGTAGAAAGTAAATAAGTTCTTATTTTTTTCTTATTATGAATTTTGAGATAATGGGTAGGGATGAAAATTCTTACAAATTCAGATGAGAGATCCCGTTTGGGATATAAACGGATATTGGCCGCTATTGAAGGATTTAATAAAGAGATCAAGTAATGAAAAACATTTTAATTTTTCTGAGTGTTAAGCACGGACGAAGTTTTCAACGGGTTTTTCAACGCGGCAGAAAAAAATTGAACGTGTTCTATTTTCCAACACGTTTTGAATCGTTTTGAGTCGCACCCAATAACAAGTCGCCACATTCAGGAAACCTACGATATTGATTGCCTCACAGATCCAGACTGAAAACACAATTAAAAACTGTGTCTCCACCGGGAATCGAACCCGGGACCTTCGGATCAGTAGTCAGACACCTAACCAACTGAGCCGCGAAGGCCGACTGATTCAACGATATATCGACGATATGATTCATTATATTTATGATTTTAAAAAATTACAAACAGACAGATTAATTTTTTAGCAGTTCAAGTTAATGCTGTGCGAAAAATATACAGGCATGAGTATTGTGGTTATAGTAGTAGTACCTTCATTTTGTTATGTGGTGTTCTAGTTGCTCTTGTTTTTCCCAATTTTTAAGCCAATTTGACTACATCAATTTCTCAACGGGTATCATGTAGACTATGTAGAAATTACTTACTTTGCGTGTCTGGAACTCAGACCTTGCCACTCCAGTAGGCGGCGACGGATATCGCCTTATCGTTCACTAGACTATGTAGAGATTACTTACTTTGCGTGTCTGGAACTCAGACCTTGCCACTCCAGTAGGCGGCGACGGATATCGCCTTATCGTTCACTAGACTATGTAGAGATTACTTACTTTGCGTGTCTGGAACTCAGACCTTGCCACTCCAGTAGGCGGCGACGGATATCGCCTTATCGTTCACTAGGCTATGTAGAGATTACTTACTTTGCGTGTCTGGAACTCAGACCTTGCCACTCCAGTAGGTGGCGACGGATATCGCCTTACCGTTCACTATTTTAAGGTCACTTATGCTGCCATCTTCATGTCATATTCATTCGTGGGCATATTAGAAGATATGCATCATCCTATATTTATGTGGAGATTGCATGCTATGATGCTTACTTCATGACGTTTTTGTACTGTGTTTTTTTTTCTCTGTATAGTGGGCATGTGGAGATTGCATACTATGATGCTTACTTCATGACGTTTTTGTACTGTGTTTTTTTTTTCTCTGTATAGTTTAAATTATTTATTTATTTATTTATTTAATATTGCTCGGGCAACTAATTATGTCAAATATTACTTTAACACGCACCCAATAACAAGTTGCCACATTCTGGAGACTTGCGATATTAATCGTCTCACAGATCCAGACTGAAAACACAATTAAAAACTGTGTCTCCACCGGGAATCGAACCCGGGACCTTTGGATCAGCAGTTAGATACCCAACCAACTGAGCCACGAAGGCCGACGATCAAAATCATATTTAAATCAAATGTGTAAAGCACACTTCAAATGAGCTGATTGTTGGCCTTCGTGTCGCAGTTGGTTGTATATCTATCTGACTGCTAATCCAAAGGTCCCGGGTTCGATAATTCTTTAATTGTGTTTTCAGTCTGAATCTGTGAGACAATTAACATCATAAATCCCCAGAATATGGCAATTAGTTATTGGGTGCGTGTTAAATTAATATTTGACATAGTACCTGTTAGTTGCCCGATAAGTACCTAATATTAAATAAATTAGTTTTCTAAGAAACTTAATTTATTGTATATATTATGAAAAAATATTTTATATACCAAGGAACCTGAATAAGTAGCCTGATAGAAACATTTTATACCAAAATCTATATTTCCTTCAATTTTTAACTTTTGTTTTTTTTTATTTCCAATTCGGAAGATATTAAATTAGGATATTGATTCATGGAAGTCAAACAAAGTTAAACGATGTAAAAAATACTTCGGTCGATGTTGAACTTGGAATTTTATCAAATTTATGTAATATCTTCCATCACATATTCGTAGAATTTCAACCAATTTTCTCCTGAGGCAGTTTATACAACTATTCGATTTAAAAAATGTTTGGGTAAAAAAAAACAGCCTAGAAAGTTGCTGAAAATACGTTAACATTTTTTTCTGTTTAAACTTAAAGTATAGAATATAATGGCAGTTAATAAATACATTTATTTCTGATAAGTCTCAATTTTAAATTTCACTCAAAATCAAATATAATTTTCATTTCAATAAAAAACGTAAAAAAAACATAATATATTTTTATCACTACTGAGTTTTGAATTATTATATTATAATTTTAAATTTAACCTTTATTTGCATTTTTTTATAGTGAAAATTTCTACGTTAAGAAGACTATTTGTGACTAGGTGAATTTTTCGCTCCTCAGTACCCCAAGAAGATACAGTGGGGAGTAATAAATTAGTAATTTTTTAAGGTTATTTATTTTGCCGAGATTGTTTCATCACCATGTATCTATGTGTGCTATGTACCTAATATGTATAACGTTTTTATTCTACTTTATCGATTATTGACTAAAGTTATAGAATTATTAAGGTTCGATTCTTTCAAATTTAGCATATTTGAAAAGAATGACCCCAAGCTCAGGAGACTTGAAATTTGGTATTTTTTTTATTTCAAATTGCTAAAAAGACACCTCACTTTCATAAAATGGCATTGAAGAAATATCAAGTTTTCATTATAAAATGTTTAAATCAAGAATGATTTAATAAACTCATTTCATGAAAATAATGAAAATTTTCCATACAAAACGTGGATACTTTGTGGAGTGACTTGGTTGTGAAGAGTATGGCGTTGGTCACTACCCACTCGTTTTTAACTGCAATATTTTTTTGTGTTGAAAAAATCGATATAATATTATGTTGTGTAGATAACATACGTAGGTACAGAATTAATCATTTTAATTTTTTTTTAATTGGTTTATATAACTTAAATGCTTTTAAGTATAGTCTATTTTTGATTTGAACATAAAAAAAAACGTGTAAAGTAAGCGAAAATCTTTGTGCAAAAGGTAGAGTCGTTCGAGGCAGAAGTATCTATAGTCCAGTGCACCGCCACTTAGTTTTTGGATGTTTATTTTGTGATGCAAGTTAGCAAAACCAGTACTTTACTAGGGATTTTTAGTTAGTCTGTATATTTTATTTCTGCTGATAAATAAATACATCAATAGTTTCATTCAACATAGCCCGTTGCGAGCCTTGGCCTCTTCTAGCATTCCATCTTCCTCTATCCTGACACGTGTTCCTCCACTCCCTTACACCAACAGTAACTTATACCTAATATAATATTTTATTTTCATTAAAATTTCGTCAAGATAAGATTTGAATGAAAGTCTAGTGGAATATCTATTCTGCCGTGGCTTAGGAGAGCCGACCCTACCCAATGTAGGACAAGGCAAAGAAAAAGAAGAATTATGTTAATTTATATTGGTTGTGCTTAATTTTTTTATATTCCTGGCATGTTAAATCCAATGATATAGGTATGAAATGTCATTGAATAATGAAAAAAATACAAGCAATTTTGTCAACTATCCATTCATACATACATTACCTACATAAATACCGTCCTGCCGATTCCCTATTTGGGGTAGGCAGAGAGAACCGAACGCCAGACTCTTCTATCTTGGCAAACCTGTTTTGCCTCATTTACATTCATACATCGCGTTATACATGCTCTCCTATTATTCTGACTTCGTATATTCCCCTCTTTCAAAATCTTATTATGATCATGCCAGCTCTTCCTCGGTCGACCCTTACATCTCATTCCACTCTTTTCAGCCTTGTATACTTTCGTTGTCAGTCGTTCATCGTTCATTCTTTCTACATGTCCGAACCTTCGCAAAGAATTTATCTTCATTCTACTCAGAATATCTCTTTCAATCTTACATTCTCTTCTGATATCTTGATTCCTTATCCTATCATAAATTTCCATTTAATTTTCACATTTCGACCGCTTACCGCCAATACCTCCTATATTAAATATGCAAAATTTTACAGAACATTCTGAAAACACTGTTTTATAATTTTATTTCCAAGAAAGAGCTCTAACTACAATAAACATTGCTTTAAAAAAATAGTTGTTTTTTACAATGTATAACTATTTATTCGTTTTTGGTGTTAATTAACACTTCTGTGTAAGATAGAAGTTGAAGGTACAAATTTAATTGAAATTTGAGTTAGGAGGTATTGGCGGTAAGCGGTCGATTTGTACTTTCTTAGGAAACTATCCATATAAGATGTAAATTCCCATAAAATCATATACAATATAATAATATCCTTTACATAATTAAAATAAATTAATAAATGATATACTAAAAAAATGAGGACACCCTTTTCAAAGTTGTTTTCTTCGCGTCAAAATGTTAGTGTCAAAATAAATTCATAAAAATAGGCTTTATGCAATAGGTACATTAAGCATTATTGTTTACTTTGTAGGAATTACAAAATTGTTCAATTTTATCAAAATATCAGATGAATCAAACTGGAAATAACTAATTTCTACTGACGTAAGTCATTTTTGATAAAAACATTCAAATTGTCTATTACTAAGTATGAATCGTTATTTGGATTAATTATTAATTTTTGTAATTTCAATTGTACGATAAGTGGATATCGAAATATGGATACGTACATAAATATATATAACAAAAGGATGGGAAAGTTAAAGATTAAAATTATACTGTTTGGAATCGTTTGAATGAATTAGGTGTTTAATATTACATTGATGTCTTGTGAAAGGAATCACAAAAGAATACAAATGGAACTGTTTTTTCCAAAGAGGTTTTCGAGAAAAATATGTTACCGCTTTGGTTATATACAATATTATATTATTTAACGTACATAATGTGTAGGTACCTATAACAAAGGATTAGGACAAAATAAGTCAACACTGAATCTTGAGCTTTCCCTAAGATAATAATAGTGTTGGTACGAGGATATTTCTGGTCTTAGGTAATCCGAATCAGTTTTGGTCATTCCATAAAACTAGTATTACTTAAATTATGCGTTCTGTTTTTGTAATGTTTGTTATCGTTTGAAGTAGTCTTCGGAGTGGCTTGGCAAATTCCGATATTATCAGAAGCCGAACGAATTTTTTGCATGTAGCACATAAGATCCAACTGTCGACGGTGATGTCGATAGTATGAATAGTTATAAACTCTTTAATCCAAATTATTGTATAACTACATTAAGATATTCTGTTTTCCATACACAATATGCTTTACATTTAAAAAGTCAATGACAGTTCACGAGCGTGAATTTTAAATTCACATTCGTCGATCTAGAGGTATAAACCACTCGTAAGGTTCCTCGCTATCAACCTTACTTTTTGACATTTCGCAAATGTTAGTTTAACCCAACGCGCATGCGCTAAGTATTTAGATATGTCTCTGCAATGCAATTCTCATACAAAAACTTCCTAGCATCCTTCAGTTAGGAAGTCACGTGTTCTCCCAACTTAAGTGAGCGTCTGTGCAATGAAAACGTGGTTAGTATTTAGAATTCAGTATTTTGGTCGGACTTTGCATTCGGACCCAAGTCTTGCTCATCACTAGTGGAGAGCCGCCTACTCAGAAACAGGATAACCTCAAACATACTAAGTAGGGAGATACTAGAATATTTATCACAAAAAATCACGTACCACCTAACGAAAAAATATTTCTTTTAACCTATACTGAGTAAATACCAGTCATTCATGAGATTCTTCAGTTTTTTCTCTCTCCCAAGAATGCCCTGAAAGAAAAGCCGATAATCTAGAATACATACCTATCAAATGCTTGATAAAACAATATTTTACGTACCTACTGGTAAAGATAACAGTATTTGGTATTTGTCTCAGAACAGTATTTTTTAAACAAGTTAACACTGGAATTCATCCCAGAATTTCATACTTTCACAATTTTCAAGTATCATGTACATATTGTATATGTATATACCTACAGAGTGCGATCTACAGAGTACGAGTTTCATTGAATTGTTTTGTGTGTATGGCGTATGATAATTGTTGACCTAACTATAAGTTGTATTGATTTCATATTGAAATCATTATTGATATAAGTAGATGACTTAAAGATGGTTGCTGGATGCTGAGGGTGCAGGACAGAGAAACCTGGAGATATAAAAGGGAGGGCTATCTCTAACAGTGGACAAAGACGGCTGCATGCATAACATGAAGAAGAATTGCATATAATATATACGCAAACATTGGATTCTTATCCCTGATAGGAGTCAATGATATTTTTGACAATTTAATATTTCAATCACCTGTATAAGGTACCTAATAATAATAATGATAATAATAATAATAACACATAACAGGTTGCTGCTCAACTCTTGCACCGACCGGAATATACAATAAGGCACGATAACATCTGCAAACACATATATTTGGAACTAGACCACAAACATAAACTCATCGAAACACACCCAAAGTGGTATCAATACACCCCCAGCAGTAACAGAAAATGATAACTACAAATTATATTGGAATAGAGACATAATCATAGACAGAACCAACCTACATAACCGACAAGACATTACATTAATCGACAAAAAACATAATCACACATATCTAATAGAAATTTCAATACCAAATACAGCAAACCTACATAAGAAACATTTGGAAAAAAATATATAAATAAAAACCGTTAGCAGAACAGATAAAATCGCAATGGAAACAAGAAAAAGTAACAATAGTCCCAATAATATTATCGTCTACAGGCATCATACCAAAAAAAATATAGACATACTAAAGTTACCCCCATACGTCATCAGCAACATACAAAAAACAACAATTATCAACTCATGTAAAATAGTCAAAAAATTCTACAGGTACTTACCACTCAAACACATAGCCTCACAACTTGAGTACGCTCCGCTGTGAAGGAAATTACCGGATCATAACTAAGATCAACATGTTTGCAAAAATAATAATAGTAATACACCACTTTAGGTAACGAGATTAAAAGACTTTGGCATTCTCGTAAAATAATAATATTACCGTTCATTTCTTCAGCCACTGGCATTATTCCAAAATCGTTAATCCGTAATTTAGAAATTTTAGATTTATCGAATAAGTTAATAATAAAAATGCAAAAAATGGTAATAATGAATACGTGTCGAATCGTTAAAGATTTTTTAAACGTTAATATTCGGGAATCGGTAGGGTTGATCGGTAGTATTATAGAGACCTCCTCAGAGCCTAATCCTTTGATAATATGTTAAGTATCTGGATGGGTGAACTATTCCCAATTGAAAGGTTGATGGTGCGTTTGTTGCATTTTATTTTGCTCTTTTAAATAATTTACAATTTACGCATTGATCTGCTAATTCTTTTGAGGAAGTGTATAATGGTAATAATAATAATTGAGTGTTATTATTTGTAGAGCTTAATTGTTATTAATATTATTAGTAAATCGGCCAGCGCCGCAAAAATAAAAAAAATGAACACTTCCTTGCACCCTGCGCATGTGGAAAATTTATTGCCGTACGGCAATTTCTTCCAACTAACCAGTGTTTCCAGCCCAGAGAAGCAATATTTGCGTGAGAAATAAATTTAAATAAATTTCTCCTCTAATATTTTGTCGATTATAAGTTTTTCTTACACCGCCACATTTTCACATCTTTTTATCAGATATCTTCTGACTCATGAACGTTTCTGGGTTAGGTCGTAGGTGAGATAATTATTTTTCATTGATATTTCAGTCTCGATTTGTGAAACGACCAATACCTAGAAAAATCCAAAATGTGGCAACTTGTTATTTGGGATGTATTCAAAGAACAATTGATATATTCAACATGTTTGTGAGTCGAGAGCATTTTAGTTTAGTTTTGAGAACTATAAATGTCATTTAAATTTTGAAACTTATAGTGTAAATTATTAGTTAAATTTTGAAAGCTGTCATTTTCAGAAATTCAAATCTTAACGTCCCTGCTGTTTGTTACAAGAAAATAATTTATTTTGTTAGTAAAGGCAATTACTTTGTATTGAGATTATGGACCGGGTAACCACAAGATATAGAATTACCAATTACTAGTGGTAGAGTAAAGATAAAGTCTTAAAGTCAATAATTAAAGACTCAAGAGCTTGAAATGCAGACATTCAACACGTAAAAGATATTTTTGTAACAAAATACAGTTCAATATACATACAATATATCATTAAACTAACAATCATATAATACTAACCGATTTCTCCATTGAAAGAGAAAGTCTCGTGTTCAGTGGAATAGCGTAACACAAAATTATCAAAATTGCAAAATTTGTTTAATTTTAGAAAATATAGATTTAAAATCCATTTTTTTTCAATTGTTGTAAGGTTCGGATTTTCATATATTTAAGGGAAGATTGTTATAATATTTAACTCCTTTATAGTAATAGTGATGCTGCATGGTAGTTGTATTGCATTTAGGAATTGCAATTTTGGCCCCTGAACGTGAACGAGAACTAATTAAATTTATTATGTTTTATAGGTTATTTTTAATAATATTTTATAGGTTTGTAAAACTTCAGTTCTTTCAAAAATGCTCTTCAAATTTAAGATTCCGAATTCTGCATACAGTTTTTGTGTTGGATAGTCTCTTGGTTTTTTTTTATGGTTTAGATAATTAGGTTTTGGGCAGTTTTGACAGGTTTAATATTTATTTTGAAAGCAGCACTCCATGCTATAATTCCATATTCTATTATAGACTGGGAAAATGCTTAATATACAGTTTTTAGAAAATTTAGTGATAGTATGTTCCTTAATTTTAGAAATATGTAAACTAATTTGCGAATCGTTTTAGTTGTGTTATTTGTGTGTTGTTACCATTTAATATTCGCGTCTATTCAATATTCCTAAGTATTTGATAGATTCTTTTTTAAGTAATCTCATGCAATTATCATCACAGATAGTTTCTGACTTACAATTATAACTATGAATAAGAAGTTTTCTTTCGTAGTGATTTTTGATGTTTGTTACTGAAAATATTATGAAATATGTTTGCATAATATTTTCAGCAACAAACAATTTGGGGAAGCAAATTCTGGTCGAACCACCATTTCAATAATATTGATTTTGGTGTTTGCGTTCATGTTCAATTGTTGACAGTTTTGTGCTTTACAAATAATAGCTGTATCATCAGCGTACGAGATTATCTCGCAATCACCTTTTGAGTTTAGTCCAAAATTTGATTGGCGTAAATAATAAATAATATGGGGCTTAACATAGTACCCTGTGGGATTCCGAACGTTGAAGTTTGTGATTCATAAGGTTCCCATTAATTTTAACATACTGAGGCCTTTGATGCAAGTAGCTTGCAATCCATAAGTTTACTTTATCTTCAATACCAATTTCATAAAGTTTTTTAGTGAGTATATCATTTGATATACTATCAAAAGCTTTTTTAGAACCAATGAATTTTCCCAAACATTTTTCTTTTTTATCTAGGGACTTGTATACATGTGAAGTGAGAGTCGAAATTGCGTCCTGAGTACTTAAGTTATTTCGGAAGCCAAATTGATTTTTATCAATTAGTTTATGTCCCCTAAGAAATTTCCAATCAACTTTTTAAAAATACCAATCAACTTTTTAAAAATACATAATATATAATTGTGTTTTATTATTCCACCGGTTTTCAAGCGTATCTTTTCTTCGCCAGAATGGATTCAACTAACTCTCTACGTTGAAAAAAAATAATAATAGGTATTATATCAATTCAGAGTGTAACACCTGAAATAAATTATTATTTTTATTAATAATGTAGAACTAAAATACTAAATATTCCAACATTTATATTTCTTTCGCAACTTACATAAAACTGTTTGATCTCATAAAAACAAATAAGTAAATAAATAAAAAAATGCTGTCAGTCTTTACAAAATTCTCTTAAATTTGAAAGAAAAGAAATTCATAAAAAAAACTCCTGATTTTATGCACTCAGAATAGCTTTATTGTTTACTACGTGTCTTCTCCCTTGCTATATCCCAACTCTTTGTACCGACTGTTGGGGTTAAGTTGTTTACTTTACTTTGAATGAAATTAAAAATTGTTCAATTCTATAAAAATATCACATGCATTGTTTAAAGAATAAACAAATTCTGAAAGTTTAAGAGCTATATCTGGTTGGAAAGTTAGTAAAAAATCGATTGGGAAATTTAAGTACGGACAGACATGTGAAGTTAATTAAAAGAGTGTAAAAAAACGTGGTTTTAAATAAAATTAATCATATCTTTCATCCAAGGGAATCTAATCCCGCACCAAAACTTCGAACCCGCACGCCTGCGGGATTGAGGCCATCAATTCTGCGGATCCACGGTATTACAAATTATATATTATGAAAATTCTGTTGCTAAGAAAATGAAATAAAATGCAATAAAAACAACAGAAAGTAGCATTTATGAGATCACGGCTGAGTTACCATATTCTGCTTGCATGCGGATTCCGTAAGTGTGTGTCCGCATTACTGATCCCGCCTTACTGTTATTCATAAAAAAAAACAAATAATTGTACCTATAGATGTATGGGCTAGGCCACAACACATACAATATGTCGCAAATTTGACTTTAGCGAAGTCTACGAAGCCAATTTATTTGCACATATGGAAATTCGTAATATAGGTACCTACATTCAAACATAACGTCATATCATATTATATTATGTATCTTTCAAAAGATGTTCTCAATCTTAATGGTAATATTTAATTTCTTAGATCCTTATTTTTTATTATACATAGGTATAGTGAAACCGCTTTTTTTCGTTATAGATTTTATAAAATCAGAGTAAATCGAAAAAAATGTATTATACACACGCAAACAATGATTTTTTTTGATACATTAAATTTCGAATATTTTTTTAATTGCATAACACAAACATTGGATTTTGTTCCCTATCGGGAGTCAAATGATATTTTTATTGACAAACTTTTAATATCTCAATAAAGATGAAGTTGGGATATTACAGAAGACACAAGAACTCAAGGCACATACAGGGCTTACGATCTGTCATCGGCTGGTTTTCTTTATCACTTTATAGGCTTGCGCAACGATCACTAATTATGCCTCTGTAGCGACTGCACCAATTGCGCCAATTGCGCCGCGCAGTGCTTCGCTGCGCTGAGTACTTCGGCAGGCGCCATCTTGCCCTGCGCCGCATGCACAGCCGTCTCCTATTTAAGGGGAAGCACAGCGCGCCCGATTCATTCCGCTCATCCAGATCTCGAAGCTAGGCATCACGCTGCCCGACCGCTCGTCGTCGTTCAAATCGTCCGCGTTTCAAATTTACATTTATATTCATTAAATAATAACTCGACATTTCTGTACCAAGTAATATTAGTAAACATCAATTGTAATCATCATCTTGATAAATAAAAGAGTAAGTTAAATTTCCTGTTATATCTTTCAATCTGTCTACCATTCCTACCTGAGTAATATTTGATAATAATATTTAATCTATTGTATACGGTATCGCAGTTGCTTGGTCGATCAATCTGTGGCTCAGCTGTCGGGACTATCCGAACAGACCGCCACCAGGTTCGAACCAAGCGGTTGCGATATCATTTGGGTTGTATGTAGCTGAAGGCGGACAAACAGGTAATACCTACACGTCCAACTGACCGACCTTACCACCTCAATTACAGGCTTGCATATCAGCTCCGGCTGGTATGCAATCGCTTCCAACCAAGTGACCACTCTGGCACTTTAGTAAGCTCTACATACCACAAATCTTCCTACCCCAAACCTCCTTATTGAGTTCCCTTATCAATGTAATTTTTGAAAGATCTATATTTTTTCCGTGTCCAAGATCATCAACCTATATTGTGTCCCTCCAGTGATTTGCAGCCATAATAGCATTCTGATTCGCTTGCCACAGATCCTCCTCAGAGCAGCCTCCTTCCATAAGTGGGCAGTTCAGCAGGTGTGACATGTTCTGCGTCTCTCCACATTCGCATGCCATGTCCTGGTCATCCTCTAGCATACCCCATCTGTCCAGGTTTACCTTGCACCTTCCTACACCCGTCCTTAGTCTATTCAGGGATTTCCAGGTTGCATATGGTAGTTGGTGACCCGTTGGAAGTACCTCTGTTGGTTCATGGAAGTTTTCACTTAAAAGAAAAAAGTTCTATTTGAATAATGTGAAACAATTCATTTTAAAATAATGCATTTTTACTATTGCCATCTATGAAGTAACGAAGAAACCTTTTTTTGTAACGCCATCAATTGAGAAATTGATTTAATTGTAAACAATGAAAGCACTGCTATACAAAATTATGTGAATATCATAATTATCAATGAAGTTTTTATTTGGTAGAATTCCATTATAAGTTATATCTATAATTAAAAGTAAAGACTTTTTGATTCTGCATTAATTTTATTCTGCGCGATAGGCCTATTTCGCCTTGTTAGGGCATTTACTAGCTAGTTAATGCCCTAACAAGGCGAAATAGGCCTATCGCGCATAATAAAATTAATGTAGAATCAAAAAGTCTTTACTTTTAATTATAGATATACCTAACTTATGTGAATATCATTATTATTTACAAATCAGTCTAGGTATTTCATTTTTATTTTTGATATCGTTAAATTCAGTTGCCAGTCTCAGATCTTTTTAGAGTTGGTTGAACCACACCATCCCATTGTACATTATTTTGTACTTAATTCATCAATGTCATTACATTCTTGGACTAAATATCCGAATATTTAATTAATAAATAAAAAAGTATTTTACTTGAGAAATTTATTAATTATATTATTCACAGCCAACACTTCGTATTGCCTAGTATCGTGGTTATTAAAATAAATATAAGTACAAAGAATTTACTCTGTAAATCTGTAGGTACATTATTCACTAAAATATTTATCGGTATTTCCATAAATCCAATAACGAAAATAATAATATTATTTCATTTTCATAAAGGTTGGCAACATCTGCCATTGACATTAATAGGATATTGCACCACAGCTGTTACGCTTCCTCTCGCTACCATTTGGGAGGGATGACCGCATTATTACATTTTGCTCGAGCACCGCGGGCTCTAGTTCCCTATGCCCTCGGGAAACAACTAGTATAATGGGATGTATTGGGCTGCAACCATACTAACTTTTATGAGATATCACTATTACTTGCTTCCGAAGGTTCTGTGTCCCTTTTACGTTGTAGAAGTAATTATGACTACTTGATCGAATTGTTTTAAAATTTGAATGAGGTAGATAGTCTTTGTGAAACTCCATTTCAAATACAAAATTAAAATACTATAGTATTGTATTTTAAGCCAGTACATTTAAGTGCAATAGTGGCTTATTTATCTACCATAGTAATTTATCTATCTACTACAATATATATGTAGGTATTTATAGTATTTAAGTATCCGGTAGTTATTTTAATTTTGTGTTTTGTCGAAGCGCAGTCAATCTGGATCGCGATCTATGATCAATATCAATGATTGACTGCGTGTGGGCAACATGAGTTCAATCATTGTATTAAAAGAAATACGACCATATTAAAATCCTCAAAGTAACACTGCATATTCAAAATATTTGTATTTAATTTTATCCCGTAAACATTTATAAAGTGAGAAATTGTAAAATTGAATGCATGCGCGTGCGCTGATATCTTGCACGGTAACAGCTACGGCTATCAGTGTAGCCATAGGCTTATAAAAATATTGAAAGTGAACACGCTTAGATGTCAATGTTGTCATAAAAATACGAATCCATATGATATTTATTTTTCTAAAAAGGGTTTTTTTTTCAGAGAAATGTAGGACATGTTTATAATAAGAAGTCTAATATCAGCGAAATGTAGAATTTGTTTTTAATAAGGGGTCTTATATCAACGAAAAGTAGAATTTGTTTTTAATGAGGAGTCTAATATCAGAGAAATGTAGAATTTGCTTTTCTTCTTCTTCTTCTTTCTTCTTCAGCCAGTCTTCATCCCTTCTTGGACATAGGCCTCCCCTTTGATTTTTGCTTTTAATATTTGCTTTTAATAGGGAGATAATATCAGCGAAATGTAGAATTTGCTTTAAATAAGGGAGATAATATCAGCGAAATTTAGAATTTGTTTTTAATTTATCATCATCATCCTCAGCATCACAACACTTGATTGGTCCTAGCTGCCTCCAAGAATCGTCTCCATACTGCTCTATAGCTGGCTGCCACCTTCCAGTTCTGCTGCCCCATAGCTCGATAATCCGCGACAACGCCGTCCAACCGTCAGTTTAGGTCTCCTTACGCTTCTTATACTGGTTGAGTCATTAGACAACACCCATTTCATGAGTTCCAGATCATCCATACGGTGTAAATGTCCCAAACAGCGTAGTCTGTTAATCTTAATGAACTTGACTACGCTGATGTCCTGATAAAGATCATAGAGCTCGCTGTTATATCTTTTACACCATGTTTGACCTTTGTAGGGATCAACATCATCGAAATGTAGAACTTGTTTTATGTCTTAGAATATTTCGCTGATTGCAACTTAAAATTAGTTAATGACACGATCTTAATACGTTCGTATCTTGCCTTAATCTTATAAATGTATATACCAGTATTCGATAATAATATTATCTTAATATTATTCTTATACTCAATCATAAATAATTTTTAAGATCAAAATTACGTATGATATTGTCATTAATTTTTTTACAATTTTTTAATTAAATTTGATCGGAAAGATTTCCAAGGGCCGAACTTGTATGTTTATTTTATTTATTCAAGGTTAGATACAGTTTTTTAAATTAAACATAAAATCTCAAAATGAATTAACAACTACAAACCAAAATTGTAACACCAATTACTAAGATACGGTCTTACAAAAACAAAAACATATAGTTTTGTATATTTGTATACAAAACAAGGAAAATTTCCGTATATTATGTGTATAAAATGATAAAAGAGAAAAACCAGGTAAGGATGTAAACAAAAAAAAACAATCAATATTAATTAAACAAATAAATAAATGCACGTAAGCTGGGATTTTGGGACAAGACGATGGATATTATTATATTTCATACATACATACATACCATCACGCCATGTCCTTCGCGGGATAGGCAGAGAGAAACCGAACGTCACTTATTTCTATCTTGACACACATTCATCGTCTCGTCGACATTCATACATCGTCTTATACATATTGTCCACGCTTCTGACATTTCCGTCTTTCAAAATACAAATACATGGCCGTGCCATCCCTTCCTTGGGCGGCCCCGACCTCTCATTCCATCCTTGTCCGCAATGTATATTTTCTTCGTCAGGCGTTCCACATTCATTCTCCCCATGAGGCCAAACCATCTTACTTTCATTCTATTAATGACATCTTTCTTTATCTTACATTCTTTCCTTATGTCCTCATTTCTGACCCTGTCATACGTCGTCCTATTATATCTTCTAATATTACTTTTAAAATACTTACTTAATTCTATAATGGCATGCATTTATAGAATTACCTGTCAATAATGTATAAAGAGGCTCTAGAGGATCAACTATTACACGTACATATGTGTACTATTCTTATATTCTTTCCTTATGTCCTCATTTCTGACCCTGTCATACATCATCATATTACATATTATTCTTTGCGATCTCATTTCAAATGCATTTATTCTGCTTTCGTGTGACTTCTGTCATGTCCAGGTTTCACTTGTATACGTCAAGGTTGGCACTAAGATTGAACATTATGAATGGCAACTTTAGCATCCTTTGATATGTTGCGATTATTCATAACTGGTCTAAGTGCTCCATTCACTCTGTTTTCTGCCATAACTCTTCTTTCGATCTCTTTATCAATCCGTCCATTGCGTTGAAACATGCTTCCCAGATATTCGTCGACTTATTATATTTCAACCTAATCTTAAACCACTTTATGCTCAGAGTACAAAAGTTCGTAATACAATTGTCGAGAAGATCAAACGGGACAATTCTAACAATCGATGGATAAAACGTCAATCATATAAAATGAAATAAACTAATCGTTAACCCCTCTAGTAATATTATCTACCTATTGAAGCCCCTTTGAGAATCAAGGTCTAGGTTTTGGATTATTAGTTTAAGACAATTTGTCTTGGGATATTGGGCCGGTTGGAATATTGGGCCGGCTGGGATTGTCGGACAAGCGCAGGGGAGGAGAAAAACTTGGGAATATTAGATATTTATTGGGAATATAATAATACAGGGTGACTCAAAATAAAGTTTATATTTAGTGGATCGATTAAAAAAAAGGGTAAGCCGTGTATCGAAAAAATGTTCATTAATTATTAAAGTACATAATTTGGGAATTTATTTCTTTAAAATATTCTTCTTCTGGGTCACAATCCTAGGATTGGTCTGCATCAAATACTCGATCTTTCCATTTATCTCTATCATCCGCCAGTCTCTTCATCGCTTTGTAACTGCTACAGCGCACGTCAGCGATTATCTGGTCTATAAATAAATAAATAAATAATAAACACTTCCTTGCACCCTGCGCAAGTGGTCTATATAGTTGTTTCTGGGGCGGCTTCTACAGTTGCTACCATCAGTCATTCCTTCGACGATGGTAAAAAGTAGGCCTTGGTGCCGGATGTTGTGGCCTATCCAAGTTGTTCTCTGTTGGGCAATTCTTTTCATAAGTTGCCTTGTCTCTCCAACCCTGTTTAGTACCTCGTCGTTGCTGATGTGTTCTGACCAGTGAACTTTAGCCATGCGTCTGTAGCACCACACCTCAAACCCAGAAAGACGTCCCGTTTTGCGTTGGCTGATGGTCCATGTTTCACAGCCATATAGCAGTACACTCCAGACAAGAGTCTTGATTAAATTTTTCAAATATTAGGGGATTCAAAAATTGTTGATCTTTTGTTGAAGGCGACTCTTGCTTGGTTGATTTTGCTTTTGATGTCTGCTGTTGAACGTCCGTCTTGAGATATTCTGCTTCCCAGATATGCAAACTCTTTCAGCTGCTTAATTTCGATGCCCCCCAGAACAACAATTGTGGTGCAATCCTCCCTTCCAGCAACCATGCATTTTCTTTTATCATTATTTATCCTCATGTTGTAATCGCTTGTTAGGATGCCTTCCATCTTCCTGAGAGCCTCATTTAATTCTTCCTCTGTTTCTCCTAGCATTGCAATATCGTCTGCATACCTTATCTTGTCTACTATTTGTCCAAATGTAGACCCTCGCGTTCGCAGCACTCATTTAATCGAGCAGTAAAATTACTTATGAAGGCTCGGCAGGTGGACTCAGTGATGGCTACCATTTCGTGACAGATATTTTCTTTCAAATGCGCCAGGGAAGTCAGTTTATTGGCGTAAACTGTAGATTTAAGATAACTCCATAGGAAAAAGGGGTTAAATCAGGACTGCGTGGAGGCCAATTTATGTCACCTCTCCTGGAGATCAATTTTCCTGGGAAAATATCACGAACTCGTGACAGAGATGTATTGGACGTGTGTGACGTTGCTCCGTCCTGCTGGAACCATGTTCTTTGGTTATAGCAAGGAAAGTTTGGCAGTTCAGGCACCAATAAGTCGTCTAACATCTCCACAAAACGCTCTGAATACAAATAAAAACTTTCTTTTGAGTCACCTTGTATATATGGAAGGCCTCGAATACAATGTTACCTCACGGGCGCTGGCTTTTACTATACATATCAATGATATATGTACACTTGACATAAATCGCTCAAAGTTTATGATAAACAAATATAACATGTCTGAAAGAATATGTATTCACGATGCGCAAGCACGTTAGGTGATCACGTAAATCACATGAAGATAGTCTCTGTTGGAATTTATTTATTTATTTATTAAAAGAAACACCAACAGAACATAGTAATATACATAGAATCAGCATATAAGTTCCATGTTGCAATAACAGGTGTTTACAACATATTATATAATAAATTAATGGATGAACCATTTTGAAAAAAAATATGCATATTATTATGAAGGCATTTAAAATACATAAATATTGTTAAGTGAAGTCGTATTTTTTACGAACTCAGAAAAATATATAATCATGGATGAACCATTTTGAAAAAAATTATGCATATTATGAAGGCATTTGAAATAAATAAATATTGTTAAGTGAAGTCGTATTTTTTACGAACTCAGAAAAATATATAATCAGGGATGAACCATTTTGAAAAAAAATATGCATATTATGAAGGCATTTAAAATACATAAATATTGTTAAGTGAAGTTGTTTTTTTTACGAACTCAGAAAAATATATAATCAGGGATGAACCATTTTGAAGGGTAGGGGATGAATTTAAAATCAAACTTAGAAGTCTCTGACTAACATGTTGTATCTACACGTTACAATTAATCAACTAAAGCGGTGAATAAAATCAGAATTATCCAGCAGTTTACAGATATCCGAGTTAGATGGTTTTACGAGGTAAGGTACATTAAACTATTTTTACGACAATGGATATTCTTGTAAATTGGATTTTTAGTATAAGTCTTATTCATTTGGAAAAGTAATTAAAGTGATAATAACAATACTAATAATATAATGTCTAGTTCCTGATATAATAATGTCAGAAAGAACTTATCGTGTCTCCTAGAAGAACGAGTGATTTTGACATTCGTTTTAAATACAATTACTTGACCTAAAATGGGAATATGACTTTTGAAATGTAGATAGTTGATATTACGGCAGGGGTTTGATTGTAGGAAAAGCGGTTGATGTAATTTATATTTTATAAAACTAGGTATAAAATCGATTTAATATTTCTACTTGGTTTTTAATGCGCGAGATGATTGTTTAATTTAAATTCTGGTACCGCATTACTGCATTTTTTCGATTACTACTTGCATGTAACACATAAGGTCCAACGTTCGATAGCGATAATATGTATAGTTGAATAACATGTACAAAAAATATAAACTATAGATACAAATTATTGAATATCTTAAGCTATTTTGTTTTCTATACAAAACATGTAGGTATATAATATGTAAGGATAGGATAGTATGGTGGTCAGAACTTTTTTCCTACCCAGAATATGAAAACAGCATGATGGTATGTATGTATTTCATGTGTCGATTCGTTCAAGAGAATGAAATTCTTTTGAAGGAAGAGGCAGTCTACTTTTTTCACGGCTTTTCCAACTTTGAAGTCAAAAAACACCAATTTAGAGGCTTCGCAGCATATATGTTTCATATACGGATTTACTCAGAATTCGGAATAGAACATTTCGTGTGTCTGTGTTTGAGGGTGGGTTTGTGTGTGTGTCTGTGTCCCCCCCCCCCCTCCGCTCAATTTACAGCGCCTAAAATTTCAAAATACATATATAAACAGTTATAGTAGGTCTACAAAATTTTTATACTCAGACTATTTTTGGTATATTTTTCCATATATCTCAGAAACCATAAAAGCTAGATTGCTGAAAATTGGAATAAACATAGACAAATACAAATACTCAAACCACTTTTTTCGAAAAAATTCCAGGGTTTCTCAAACATTTTTTATAAAGAAAAATATTTTTTATATCATAAATTTATGAGTTTAACTGCCTTTTTTTTCCAAATATTTTAAAAATATCAAAAAAAGCCGAAACACCCCAACTAGATAATTTATTTTTCTGTAAAAAATATTATATTGTAGAAGTGAATCTCAATTTTTTTAACAATTTTTATAAAAATTGAATTTAGTGACGACATTGCTTCATACAATTTGTATGGCAGTCGCCTATACACAATATGTGGAAAGACTTAATAATTTGATACTTAAATCTCCCAATATACATACATACCATCATGCTGTTTTCATATTCTGGGTAGAAAAAAGGACTGACCTCCATACTGTCCTATCTTGACATAAATACCTACATGTGTTGTATAGAAAATAAAATATCCTAAAATATTCAATAATTTGGATTTTTATGTTTATACTTTGGTACTTATTCTTCAACCATACCTACTATCGCTATCGACAGTTGGATCTCATGTGTTACATGCAACTAGTTTTAATAGAAAATTAAATTATCTAGTTGGGGTGTGTCGGCGTTTTTCGATACCTATTTAAGGAAAATAGAAATATAGGCAGTTAAATACATAAATTTATCATGAAAAAAATGCTTGAAAATTTCGGGAACATAATTTTTTTGGGATCACCACCCATTTTGAATGTAGTATCTTTATTGTTGAGACGATACTGGTGTGTGGGGAGACACACATGCCTCGTGCTTCCTTTCATTGGTCAATGTACTCCTACACCCCTTTTCCCA
Source organism: Molanna angustata (assembly GCA_963576475.1). Classification (NCBI taxonomy): domain Eukaryota; kingdom Metazoa; phylum Arthropoda; class Insecta; order Trichoptera; family Molannidae; genus Molanna; species Molanna angustata. The sequence continues at coordinate 26,361,157 of OY754976.1, forward strand.
ACTTGGATAGGCCACAACATCCGGCACCCAGGCCTGCTTTTTACCATCGTCGAAGGAATGATTGATGGGGATAACTGTAGAGGTCGCCCCAGAAACAACTATATAGACCAGATAATCGGTGATGTGCGCTGTAGCAGTTACAAAAAGATGAAGAGACTGGCGGACGATAGAATTCAGTGGAAATATCGAGTGTTTGGTGCAGACCAATCCTACGATTGTGACCCAGAAGAAGAAGAGAAGACACCCCTTTCGCTAGTCATCCTTAATTGTTGGATATACCGATGATGGTATGAACTAACAAAGGTAATTCTTATTTTATTATATCTCAACATTAATACAATCAAGGAATCTATTATATTGAATACGTCTCCCACTCCCCATGTATGCCGTGTCTGTTCCGGTTTAGAATGTGCGCGTATTGCCAGTTAAATATTTTTACCCAATTTTATTTTACGCATTCAAAATATTTCTTCAACATAAAAAAATATTTGAAACGAAAAAGTACAAAAGTATCGTTTAAAATGTATTTGCAACATCAATTGATAATATTATTGTTCAAAAAAGAATTTTAAACACCAATAATATTTATCGTTATTAATAAATCTGCGGAATACGTAATTGAATACTGGCAGCATTCTGTACTAACAGGATATGGACAATGGACGGATTCACGGATTCGGTTTGACATTTGACGTTTGACGTGACGCATCGTCATATCTAATTATTTGGTGTTATTTTGTTTGTTGCAGGTATTTAGTGGATGTTACGTGGATGCCTGCTACCAAAACACGACAAATCAAGAGATGGATGAGTGAGATATGACAGAACAGCGAGATCGTAGGCGAACATTGCGAAATTTAGGCGAAGAGTAGTTGTTAGTACTGTCAACATATCCGGAAGAATAGTGCTAATGCTTTTGCATCCTTCGGTGTTCAGATTGCAGACGTGCCTGGTACCGGACCATACTGTTTGAAAAATTATAGTCTGTATGTTTATGATGCAGATGAAGTTGTAAGGGTACGTTAGTTAGTGTGTTCTATGGGGGTACGTATGAGACACCCTTTAAATGTAAGGTGTCAACAAAATAGAAGAAGCTCGAGTTGCAATTTTTGGCGGTCCAATGAGAGATATTTTAAACAAACCATCGTCAATCGGTAACAACTATGCAATTTTATTCTAGCTGCATCTGGGGAGGTCTACAATATAATACATTGTGCTAGCGAGCTGTTCCAACAAATGCATACATAGTTTGTGAATCACTTTGTTTAAAGTACATAAGATAATCTATAAAACTGAACGATATGAAAATCTATACAACTGTTATAGACATTACTGACTGTTAGGACTTACAACTTGATCCTGACATTCAGCTTACTATATAACACAATTATTAGAAGTCAATTGGAGCATGAGTCAGTCATCTGGAATCCACAATTTTGACTTACAGACTTTCTGAAAATTATTAACTTCAACATACCAATGAAATTAAAGGTGGGCTGATTAAGTAACAATTACTTATGTTACTATTCTTATTTATTATACATATTTGTTTAAAAAAATATTATTGTACGTTGCCCATTTTTTTTAAATAAAATTCTACGAGGAGATGGTCTTTGTAATGGAACAAGAATGGTTGTAAAAAATATGAGTAAGTATTCAGAAAATATTGTATTTAAAGAGATTTTAAATTGATTTATAAACATTTTGTTCTCTCTCATATGTATGCTTTGAACATTTTGACAAATAAGTATGTACATGTTCACTTATGAAATACTTCAAATTTATTTATTTACATGTACCGAATATGTATTTCATTGTGAAAAAATCTTGAGAAGCATGTCTATACATATATATTGAAATGTTTTTTTAGCAAGATGATTAATTTATATCAATAAATATACACCAATAACTTATTGTTTAGTTGATTTATATGGTGCACATTATACATTGTTTTCCATATATTATATACCCTAAATTACATTTAAAATCAATCGTAGGGCGTCTATTGGATTAATCATCTAATAGCAATGTAGATCAAATCATGATAGCTTTGTATTGACCGATAATGACATTATGAAAACATTTATATTGAAAAATTACACATTATGTGCTTAAGTAAAATTTGATTTTTTTACAATTTTTCCTTTATATAATAAATTCAATAAACTTACAAAATATTCTAGCATGTATAAGGGCATCTTTAAGCGTTGATTTATATGGTGCAGATTATAGGGCAGGACGGTGAACGTTTGTATGGATATTTGTTCGTAGTATATATTATGTATGTAATACAAGTGTTCTAGATTATGTTGGGTGTTCCAGGGTTAACTTATATTTACTCATATGTTCAATAGAGAAAAGAGTGAAAGCAGAACAGTGTTTCAAACAAAAGTAGAGAATGAATGGCTTGAACAAGTCGACGAGTATGTCTATCAGGGTAGTATGTTCCAACGGAATGGACGGCCTGATGAGGATATTGAAAGAAGAGTTATGGCAGAAAACAGAGTGAATGGAGCGCTTAGACCAGTTATGAATGATCGCAACATATCAAGAGACGCTAAAGTTGCCATTCATAATGCAATCGTAGTGCCAACCTTGACTTATGCAAGTAAGACCTGGACATGGCACAAGTCGCATGAAAGCAGAATAAATGCAGTTGAATTGAGATCGCTTAGAAGAATTTGTAACAGAACGATGTATGACAGAGTTCGGAATGAAGATACAAGGAAAGAATGTAAGATGAAGGAAGATGTAATTAACAGAATGAAAGTTAACACATTGAGATGGTTTTGCCACTTGGGAAGAATGAACGAAGAACGCCTGACGAAGAAAATATACAAAGCTGACAGGAACGGAATAAGAGGTCGCGGGCGCCCAAGAAAAGGATGGCACGACCATGTAAACGTTATTTTGAAATATGGAAATGTAAGAAGCTTGAACAACAGACGAACATGTATAAGACGATGTATGAATGTTGATGAGGCGATGAATGTGTGTCAAGATAGAAAAATGTGGCGTTCGGTTCTCTCTGCCTACCCTGTGAGGGACATGGCGTGATGGTATGTATGTGTGTTCAATATTGTTTTTATAATATTTTGACAAATAAGTATTTACATTTTTGCCTATGACATTATTCAAATTAATACAACCAGTACATATTAAAAACCATCCAAGTTTGTTTAAAGTACATAAGATAATAATCTATAAAACTGAATGATATGAAAATCTGTAAAACTGTTAGACATTACTGACTAAAGATTTACAACTTTACCTGGATAGACTAACTTCTTATTTTGACTCTAATAAGCTGTTACTAAATGTAGAAAAATGTCACTCCATTACATTCTCTAGGAAAAAGAGTACAATACAATACACATACAAAATCAATAAGGAGATGATTGATAAGAAATCAGACTGTAGAGACTTAGGTATACAACTGGACAGTAAACTTTTATTTGACAAACACCATTATACTGAAAGCTTATAAAATGTTGGGATTCCTGATGAGAGTATGTATACCATTCACACAAATGAAAACATTTAGCTTACTGTATAACACAATTGTTAGAAGTCAATTGGAACAAGGGTCAGTCATTTGGAATCCACAATATAATACTTATATTAACAGTATAGAATGAATACAATAAATATTTTTGAAAAACATGAAGTACAAATTTGGTAATAACTACAAACATGAATTGCAGACTTTACATACAAGACGAAGGACCTCAGACTTAATGTACCTTTATGGCATAAAAAACTTCAAAATTGACTGTACAGACCTTATGAAAATGATTAACTTCAACATACCAAATAGACAAACAAGACACACCTTAACGTTCTTTTTGGACTAAAAAAAAACACTAATGCCGCTCAGAATTCCCCATTGTACCAATGCCTTACCACATATAATAATTTGGAAAAACTCAGTTCCGTGGACATATTATGTATGTCCAGGAGCCACGCTATACAGGAATAATAATTTGTTTTGTTATCAGCAGTGAGTACATGCAACATGAAATCAAAAGGTGGGCTGATTAAGTAACAATTACTTATGTTGCTATTCTTATTATATTTGTTTAAAAAAATATTATTGTACGTTGCCCATTTTAAAAAAAAATAACGGAACATCAACAACATTTGAGAGTTGAATGCTTATAGCATGCCTATATACATTGAAACATTATACATAATAATATTATGTGCTTAAGTACAATTTAAATGTTTTTTTAGAAATATGATTCATTTATATTGATAAATATACTCACACTAATAACTTATTGTTTAATTTCTATTATGGTAACATTATTAAACATTGAACTAATCTAAAGTAATAAAGCAATCAATATGTTAGTGTATGTGTGTGTGTATGTGTGTGTTTGTCTCACGCCTTTTGAAAAACCAAGAGCATCTAAAAATCTAATTTATGTGCGAACATGTACCAGTATACCTGATGCAGTGTCACGCTAAAAATAATGCGATTAAAATGCTGAATTTTAAAGATATTTCAATAATTATTTTTTTCATACAAAATTTTCCAAGTCATATCTGTCAAAAAAGTGTACATTTTGCACGCAAATATCTGTTTGTTTAAAAGTTAGAAGTACGTATTTACACGAAAAAAATATATTTTCAAGTATAACTTAGCTTTTAAGTGAAAAACATGGTGAATATTTTGTCTAATTATAATGTTTAACTTATTTTTAAAGTAAGCGTTTTGTACAAATGTACATATAACCCCGCCATTTTAATATCTTTTCATACGATATTTAATTTTCCCACCGAATGAATATGTTCTTTAAAATAATATACCTTTGAAATAAATGTGATTATGAAATAATAAAATGAAACACAAGACTTTATAGCAAGTTTTAAGACATATATTGTTAAAGTCTGTTAATTATTAGTAAAGATATAGGCATAATAAAATTGCATAATTTGTATATAATATTTGATATTTCGGACAATTTTCGTTTTTGTGGCTTCGAACAAACCAATGTAGGTACCTACCTACATATCCAAAAAATGTATCGAGCCCATTTGATATTAATATTGGAATGGTTACTATGGTAACGGAAAGATTCTGATATTCAAATAAAATTTGTTATGAATTGAATTTATTTAGAACATTGTTGTAGGTAGGTACCTACCTATTACTATTTACTTACAAATCACACAACAATATACTGATTTCCTATCAGAAAATTGTATGCGATGTGCTCCTAAACCGTTTGTCCGATTATTATGAAACTTTGGTGAATTGTCGAGCGTTTGCCCGGAATGGTTTCTGGATTTAAACTTTTTTCTTATTCTTCTTCTTCTTCGTGTATTTGGTCATTTCACCTATGAAGGGGGAGTATTCTGGGAGAAGAAGGTCCGACTGTCCCTCCATCTCTTCGCAGGTCTTCCAGGACGGTTTGTGGATTTAAACTTTTTTCTTCTTCTTCTTGATCGTGTATTTGGTCATTTTACCTTAGAAGGGGGACTAACCTGGGAGAAGAAGCTACAATTGTCTTTCCATCTCTTCGCAGGTTTCTGGATTTGAACTTTTTTCTTCTTCTTCTTCTTCTTCGTGTATTTTTGGTCATTTTACCTATGAAGTTGGAGAATCCTGGGAGAAGAAGGTCCAACTGTCCTTCCAACTCTTCACAAGTCTTCCAAGACGGTTTTTGGATATAGACTTTTTTCTTCTTCTTCTTTTTCTTCTTCATCCAATTTTCCTTCCATATCTTCGCAGGTATCTGGATTTAAACTTTTTTCTTCTTCTTCTTCGTGTATTTAGTCATTTTACCTTTGAAGGTGGAGTATCCTGGGAAAAGAAGGTCCTTTCATCTCTTCGCGGTTCTTCCAGGATGGTTTTTAGATTTAACTTTTCTTAACCGACTGAAGGGACGGGATGTAATGAAGGGAAGGGATGCACTAAAGGGCCTGAAGGGACGGGAGGTATAAAAGGTCCTGAAGGGACGGGAGGTACTGAAGGGCCTGATTGGTAGGGACGTAATGATGGATTGAAGGGACGGGAGGTACTGAAGGGCCTGAAGGGACGGGAGGTTCTGAAGGGTCTGAAGCGACGGTTCATGGAGTCTAATTCTTTTTCTTCTTAATTTTATGTAGACCTTACAGTTTTTACACAAACTATTTCCTTTGGTCTTTTGCTTCGTTTTCTTATTTTATGTAGAACTTTGGTGAATTTTATACAAACTATTTCCTATAGATTAATCTTCTTATTCTTTTGTGAAGACCTTTTAGTCTGTTTTTATACAATCTATTTCAAATAATTCTTCTATTTTATGTATTTTTTCTTATTTTATGTAGACCATTGGGATAGTTTTTTATACAAACTATTTCTTATAGTCTTATACTTATTCTTCTCTTTTTTATTTAGACTTTTGGGTTAGTTTTAAGTCTACTGGTCTTTTGTGCAGAAATATTATTAACAATATGCACACTTGATGAATATACATATGTAAAAACGAATGGGATGTGACGGTGTAATCTGCACTAGAATCTTTTCAATACTTTTGTTTAATCAAATTTTAACCATTTATATCATCCTATTTTGAATAATTTTCAACGCTTTCATATTTTATTTCGTTGACGATATTTAAAGAATGGGGGTTTTGGCCATTACTGAACTCTTCACAACGTTTATATTTAAATTATAAACTATTTACTATTTATTTATTTATTTATTTCTTTTATTTATTTATTTATTTATTATAAACAATACAATACAATACAATGTTGATTACATACTAGAGTTAGAAGTTACATATGTTTGTGTGTGTGTGTGTGTGTGAGGGTGTGTGTGTGTGTGTGTGTGTGTGTGTGTGGGTGAGGGTGTGTTTGTATGTGTGTTTGTGTGTGTGAGGGTGTGTGTGTGTGTGTGTGTGTGTGTATGTGTGTGTGTGTGTGTGTGTGCGTGCGTGTGTTTGAGTGTGTGTGTGTGTGTGTGTGTGTGTGTGTGTGTGTGTGTGTGTGTGTGTGTGTGTGTGTGTGTGTGTACTATAGTTTAAGTCTTCTTCTTCGTTAATGTAGACTTTTGTGTCAATTTTAAGTCTATCAGTCTAATTGTGCAAAAATATAATGCACACTTGATGAAAAAATATAAAAACGAATGGGATGTGACCAACACTAGATCTTTTCAGTACGCATTATTTAATCAAATTTTAACCACATTCCAACATCCAAAATTACTAATTTTTTTTTATATGTACATATTACAATTTGTTTTCGATGATAATATATAAAAATGGGGGTTGTGGCCAAACCAATCTCTTTACAACGTTGATAAACAGTCATATTTAAAACCATTACGCATAGTCCATGCCAGCAGAAATTATATATTATACTTCATTCACACTTTATAGCAATATATAAAAAAGCATGGGTTGTGGCCATCACGAACATTTTACAATGCTCAAACTCAATCAAATTTCAAACCACTTTTCATGGTCCGATTTTGCAAAATAATTGGGTGACAATATTATAAAAACGATTGCTTATTCCTTCACAATTTTACATTCTTGGCCAACGGCGGGACATAAAAGCTAGTAATATAATAAATTAATGAATATCTTAATTACAAATCACTAGTGATAACATTCAATACTTTGTAAGTTCGATGAATACCTGAATTGGTTCGATGTGCAGCGGTCATAGGTTGGTGAGAAGCGTTAAAAAAATGATGCTTGGCATAAAACAAATGGCGCGCAGCGCCCAATGAAATGCGCGTAGCGCATAAATAAAGGCGCGAAGCGCCTAAAAAAATGGCGCGTAGCGCCAAACCGGGGTTGGGCCGCGAAGCGGCCAGGGGCGGAGCCCCTAGTGTATTATAATTACCATAAATGTAGGAACATAACTTAAATAAGTACCAACTATGTGCTTTGGGAAGGCTCAGGTAGGTTTTTTTCCTGGAAAAGACTGGACTTTTTTTCGCGACTTTAATTATTCTCAAGAATCATCTACCGACGGAGAGTCAACTTACATTTGAGTTAAGAAATATTAGCAGTCGCTAAAAGTATATGTACTCGGTACATTCTTGAAAGTGAGCGAATAATAAAAAAGTCGTTTCACGGAATTAAATGCCGTGTAAAACGTTAAAAGAGTCGAGGACCTGTATTTGCGAAGGTTTCCAATTAAAATATTTTAATGAAGGAATGTAACTTAAGATGGTTTTATGTGTCAAGTGGAATCCTTCCCCAGAATCTTTGGATCTCATATTTCCTACGTGTATTTACGTTAGTCGACTCAAGCACGTGAAAAACTTTCTTAATAAGTGTGGGTTAAACCAACTGGGAAAAATCTTATTAGGAACAAAAAGGTTTTCGTCTTTTCCCGGTAAAAAAAATAATGGCCAGTGATTGGTCTAGAATTCTCACTAAAACAAGGTGAGATCGTAATAAGTAGTAACTGTATCCCAACATTCAATTTAATATTTGTGTTATTCGAACCTACAATCAAATCATCTATCCCATCCATATAAAGATGAACAGAATAGTTCATTCTATATATTGAACTAAAAAAAATATATTTTCTGCCTCTTCATCCTCTGTTGTTACGCCTAATTATTTGATAACAGCAGAAAAAGAAGAAGACAGGCGTTTGTATTGAGATGTGACTAATTATTTTTCATTTTGTACCGAGTTCAACCAAAGCGATTAGTTTTTTTGGCAGTACCAAATTACCTATGTATTGTGGTAATCGATTGTCTTTACCAATCACGTGATAGATAGTAAAGTAAATTTATTATTGTGAAAATATACACTTACACCACACTTTTGTCTTTGACTTTGTACTGAATTGTCTTTATTATATTAATCTGTGGAACAATGTAATTGGCTTACTTTCCTGATTATTATTTTTTTTATTAATGTAAAATATGTAACAGCTGTTTTGTTTCCTAAAATAAAATAAATAAATAAATAAACATATAAAAAAAGGATATAGGCATTTGTAACTATGGATAAGCTTATGATTAAAATAATGGATAGGCTTGTAATGATGAACAAGTTGATAGGCATGTATTTGTAACGATGGACATGCTGTTGGGCATGTGTTTGTAACGATCGATAGGTTTGTGTTTGTAACGATGGATAGGCATAATATATTTGTAACGATTTATAGGCTTGAATTTGTTACGGTGGACAGGCATGTGTTTGTAACGATGGATAACCTGATAAGTATGTGTTTGTAACGATCGATAGGTTTAGGATCAGGAAATATGTGAGCCAATACGATGCGACCATGTCACAGTGATCCATTAGTGTTTTGGTGACTTATGAACAAACTTCTTTCAGTTACTTAAGTGTAGTTTCACTAACGATTTTCAAAGGAAATTAGACCCGAGCTAAAGAGTCTTACAAGTGGTCCGACAACAAATGGGCTCCATAGTATCTGGCCAACGATGACTGGCGAAGATTCGAGCTACAAAACATCGCGTGTTGTTCCATAAATCAAACTATTCAGGGGTCAAAACGTCTTTCATTTATGTAAGGGTTGTGAAATGTCTTTCATTTTTGTAAGGTTAAGGGTAACGGTTCCTCCTTGCCGGTATCATTTTCCACTTAGACCGAAGTCACGAGTATTTTATATTTAACCACACTATTCATCAGGGGGGCAAGTCTGGTTCAATCGACGAAATCAAAACCCTCACGATTACCCATATTATGGATATAATTATTATATGGAGTTCTATAATATCTTAAGATGTCATAGAACTCCATACGATAATTATATCCATGATATGGGTAATCACTAGGGTTTTATTTCGCCGGTCGAGCCAGACTTGCCCCCCAGATTGGTAATAACAAATTAACTAATAACTAAATAAAATTTCCCTTACTTACTAACGGCGAATATATTACTTAGTGATAAATAGTGAAACATTGCGAATACATGAGAAATATTTTTTTAAGAAATTTCGCCATTGCTGGAGGTTATTTCCAGGACGATTACATTGTAGTCAAATAACTTTCATTACACCAAGATGATAACAACAAATCGTTGCTCCCAAAATCTTATATATTTTCATATCAATATATGATAATCGTTTCAATATGACAAATATAATGGACGTATTTAAATGCTTTTTTGTCCTGTGGTTACATATAATATACTTAAACTAACTTTGAACGAATAATTTATTTCCAATGGTACAATAATTACAATAAAATTTTCTATTCAATTTATACCTAATAACAATTTTACATACATATTTCTACGCACATTTTGAAATTTTACTGCCTCACGTCTGTTCTGCGGCAGTACTATTAGTACTAGTTTATAATTGCTTTGTCATATGAAATTGCATCCACATAGGACAAAGACCAATAAAACAGAATTAACAGAATTTGTTTTTATATAAACGTAATTATTACGTAATTCAAATAAAAATTAAAAAAATATCACGAATATTAGAGATAAATACTTATATTATAAGGGAGTAATAAATATATTATTCTTTTACAAAATATTTATGATTTTCAAAAACATATATTTGATAAGAACGTTTGAGAAAGAGAGTGTTGGATAACTCTCCCATACGGATGATTTTTATTGTTTTAGAAGTTTTTTTAGCACTCTGATCTTTAGCAGTAATAAATCTAGAATGAGACGAGGAAAACAACCTTATCTACTGAAGTTTTAATTGTCTGCCTAACTTTTATTTTTAAAAAGCAAAAGTAAACCAGAGATAGACAGATAAAACTTTATAAGAATGTTAGTAATTCCATCGTATCATGTCCCTAGTGAGAAATGCAAAAAAAAAAAAACTTTCATCCATTCTTACCTAAAATTCGCAGATATGTACCTATGTATTATATTTTTAGACTTTTGCTACCTACAGTCTTTTTCGCTCTTGGAAATGAACTAGGTCTCCGAGCCAAGTCCTAGATAGTAAAAAAAAACAGAAAATGGTCACATAAACCATAATAACATTTTGTGCACGTAAAGTTAATTTAATCGAATATTTTTATTATTGCATATGCGCAAACATTGGATTTTTTTCCCTGTCGGGAGTCAAAGATATTATTTAACAGATTTTTAATTATCTCAATAGAGACGAAGTTGGAATATTTACTGTATGAGAACCGGGAAATCAAGGCACCTACAGGGATTACGACCTGTCATCGGCTGGTTTACGTGATCACTTTATGCGCTTGCGCAACGTTCACCAATTATGGTGAACAATTCAGGGGTGACTTCTATGCGAAAAATGCATTTGTCACCTCAGGTATAAGAATTGTTGCTCTCATTATTTACAAAAAAACAATTCTCTCAATAGATGGCGTTACAACAAAATAAATAAAAATAATAAGAATGTTGTTCATAATTTCACACATAGATGGCTGTAGTAAAAATTCCTTATTTTCAAGCGAAAAGAATTTCAGCATTACAATATATAGAACTTTCAAAATTGAATTGATAGGGATCTCATTAAAAAAAGGTATAATTGGTGAACGTTGCGCAAGCGCATAAAGTGATCACGTAAACCAGCCGATGACAGGTCGTAAGCCCTGTAGGTGTTTTGATTTCCTGGTTCTCCTACAGTAAATATTCCAACTTCGTCTCTATTGAGATAATTAAAAATCTGTTAAATAATAAAGTTAATTTCTTCTCGAAATAAACACGAAGATATCAAACGTATTCCAAATGCGCAAAATTAATTATGTTTAAGAGAAAAAATAGTACACGGGATACAAAAATTGGTTCCCCTGAACGTTGTGTGAAAAAAATAACAATGAAAACATAATGATGATGTTGACATAATAATTTAAAAGGGTGACTGCTGCCAACGTACCTATTTTTTCAATTTGATATACCATCATTATTACTAAACGAATCATTTTGAAAAAAATAACCTAGTTAGTTTGGATATTAATAAAGAGAAATATACCTTAACTTTTTGATTATATTCTGTATATATTCTTGTAGGAAAATAATAAGCATACCCCGATTTTAGACATTTATCTTGAATTTCTAAAAAAATATAAGGTATGGAGCAATATTTTTTTTATAAATTAAAGAAGAACAAAATACCTGGAAAAATATGATATGACGTTGCATTCACTCATCAGGTTAAGTAAATAAACCAAAAAAACTTTAATTATGCAATGGTGCTCAATGGAAAATAAATGTTTTTTAGGTTTATTTACTAAACCTGAAGCATTAATGCAACGTCACATCATATTTTTAGATATTTTTGTCTTCTTTAATTTAAAAAAAAATATATTACTCTACGCCTTATAGTTTATTAAAAATATATGATAAACGTTGAAAATCGGGGTATGCCATTATTTTTCTACAAGAATTTATAGAGAACATTATCAAAAAGTTAAGGTATATTTTTGTTTATTAATATCCAAACTATCTAAATTATTTTTTTCAAAACGATTTGATAAGAAATAATGATGGTATATCAAATTGAAAAATAGGTACGTTGGTAGCAGTCCCCCCCTTAAGAAACTTTTTTTAATAGCAATTGTTTTACACTATACAGCTTAAAAAGATAGCGTATTATCCGCAAACAAAATTGGTCTATGATAAATATTCTAAGGTAGAGGGCGTTTACATTGTGAAAATTCATTTTAATAAATTATTAAAATAACTATATAACTTTGTTTATTTCCACTTATTAACTAGTTTCAAGAACTACCGTTCTCTTCTTCAGGTGGGTTTAAACTGAAAAAGAGAACGGTAGTTCTTGAAACTAGTTGTGGAATATAAATAAATAAGTGGAAATAAACAAAGTTATATTGTTATTTTGTCGGCCTTCATGGCTCAGTGGGTTGGGTATCTGATCCTGAGCGAAAGGTCCCGGGTTCGATTCCCGGTGAAGACACAGTTTTTTTAATTGTGTTTTCATTCTGGATCTGTGAGACGATTAATATAAAGACGAGTAATCTTACCTACTGGATAGATGTATGTACTATATAGGCAGTTCCATGAACTCTTTTTTGCTACGGATGTATCCTTACCTGAAATAAAATATAAAGTAACACTTATTTAGAAGGAAATGTAACGAAATAAAAAAAATAGTTGCATGTAACACATGAGATCCAACTGTCGATGGCGATAATCACGCGAAAACGCTGAAACATTTTGGATGAAATTAGGCATTGAGATATGTATATCGTAGAAAAGGCAATGGGCTATATATTTTTCACGTTAATTCTTATTTTCATTGAACAAAATCATGTAAGAGTCGAGCATGCGATTACCAAGCCCAAAAAATAATTATTTTGTGTTTGTATTTACTATGGAAAATTGTCAAAAACGCACTGGACGCACTGTCACAAACAAATCCGTCTGATGCGCTCCGTCCGATCCGACCGCTGCGCCTGTATGGACGCCAGGGGCGTGCCTAGAACCTTCGGACTAGGCGAACCCTGAAAGAAAATTGGGAATGTTTTTTTAGCATCGTTATTCCTTTTAGTGGCCATGAAAATATTTTAAAATCACTTGCCAAAATAATATTTACATTTGTGGCCCTGTCAAGCATCGTATCTACAAACGGTTCAATTTTCTAATCTTGTAGTATGGTTTCAACAAAGCAAAAAAAAAAATAGGTCTTCAATTTCTTAACATAATATTCATAGGTCATTTTTAATATTCATATTTGTTCTTTTCATCTAAGTGTTAAATACATAAAGGAAAAGTTCTTTTGAAATATTGTGTGCTTCCTTTGTATTTTTGTGTAAATTTGAATATTTTCTTGTTTTTTGTTGTTTTTATAATATTTCGTACTGTGAAAACTTTTTATTTTTTCAACTTGTAAATATGCTTATTGGTTATACAAGATGCAAGAAAGTGCATTTATTTTTTAATCTAAATAAAATATACGTAGGTACATACATAGGCAAGCCACGATTTTCGGCTTCTATAAGCAATTCTGCTACTGATGGACGCTAGCCTTTAGAATTTCATCAAAAAAAGTATATTCGGTTAATAATCGGAAGGTAAAAATTATTTTAAATATACAAAATTACATTGTTAACACCAAATATGAGGATTTACGTCGACCGGTACGTAAGCCTACCTGGGGGGCAAGTCTGGTCAACACAATTAAAATAATAAAAACATTCGTGTTTACCCATATCATGGATATAATTATCTTATGTAATTCTATAATATCTTAAGATATTATAGAACTCCATATGATAATTATATCCATGATATGGGTAATCATGAAAGTTTTGATTTCACCGTTTGACCAGACTTACCCCCCTGAATAGATATGTTGTTCTCGAAACCGGACGACATAAGTAGTGTAAAAAATAATAATGGATAGTATACAAAATAAATGATTGATTAATGATTGATTAAATGAATGATTGAGTGATTATTCCTGAAGTTGAAAAAAATTTCAATATTTAACATTATTAATAAATATTATGATGTTGACAATTTTGACAGAAAAATATCTAATACCAAACATGTAACAATCTTGTATTGGCATTTTCCGACATTCCAATAAAAATCTGATTTAAGTTTTTCAATTGGGAAGAAAATTTTCCCTCATATAGAGCTCAGTAGGGATGTAAAAGTTTTATTGAATACCCTCGATACAAATAATAACAACAAATCCATAGGAGAAAGTTGAGTGATTTCTTGGAAGTTTCAAGAGAACCGACTTACTGACTTCAGTACATACCTACCCAAAAAAATAACTCGATAGAATGATAGAATGAAGTATTATACTTTTGAAAGAATCGAACATGGGAAGTTATTACACAACATATCAATACACAGCAACCATAAATATGACAACAATGTTCAAAATATTTTTTAGAACTTTAACACGTACCATCAGCATAATTGTTTATTTTAAGTAACTAGGGCCCGATATTACAGTTGGCCCTCAACTCATTGAGTTTGTTAAACTCAAGAATAATGTTAAGGAGAGATTGAATCCATTTCCGTATTACAGTGCAATATGACGTATCAGTTACTAAATCTTCAATTATAGACATATTTTACTTTTTCTGTGGTTATTATCTGTCAAATTTTAAATAACCTCAAATAATACGAACTACAAAACGGGACGCTACGACTTGAAATACTATTGTTTTAATATACAACATGATAAATTTAATTTTTATCACCAAAATAATGCTTTTAAATGACCATGTTCGTTTCAATGTGGCTGTCAGTTTCTTTTGTTGTGTGGCGCCACCGTCGATACAACTAACGCCTCTAGTTATAGAACACTGAAGTTAAATTAAGTAGGTACTCAATCCGCCAGAAACGTTGAGTTAAATATTTGTCGTTTTAGTGACGTATTTGAGGGAAAATTAGACCTTAACGGACACTGTAATACACTATATTTTTGTAAAACTTGAAATATATATCTATAAGAAGGATAAATTATTTAACAAACATAAAAACCTAGAAATATACAAAAGTCACGGTCTTACAGAAAAAATGCAGTTACAGTTTAAAATACATTGTAGTCTAATTTCTAATTAATTGAGAAATGAGAAAAGCTCTATTTACTTAAGGTTTAAAAAGGAGATACGAATTTTTTTTTATTTAATTTGTTTGATTTATATTTATCACAATTGTTGAAGTGGAAAAAAAAACTTAAAAGACAAATCAACTTTTAAATGTATTTCTCATTGTTTAAGCTGTATTATATTGAAAAGAGTGGGTTGTGGCCAAGGCTATACTCCTCACTACTAAGTCACTTCACAAGCATTCAAATTTGTATGGAAAATTTTCAGCATTTCCATGAAATGAGTTTGTTCAAATATTTTTTTATTTAAATATTTTATTATGAAAACTTGATAATTCTTCAATGTCACTTTATGAAGATAATGAGCTTTTTTAGCAAAAATTGAGAAGCACTATTCAGATATCCTTCAAAATCTAATGGGGTCTAAGCGAGTATTAGACATACATATTTGCGAATTTTGAAAAGAGTCGTATGAGTACTTTAGTCTATAATTGATGAAGTAAAATGAACACGGAGTACATTTATTAATTCATACAGTAATAATCTTGTTAATTTTGTTCAGTTTCATTTGGACCTTGGCAATGCCAAATCACCCTGGCGTAAACGTTCGGTCGTTACAAAAATATTGTGGAAAAATGCTTATTTATATATTAATTTCAAAAAGTTCATATATTACAGAATTTTAAAAATACTATACGAGACATTCAAAACTTATTTTGTTTATTAATTTAATATCACTTCTCGGGCAACTAACAGGTACTATGTCAATTATAAATTTAACACGCACCCAACAACAAATTGTCACATCCTGGAGACTTACGATATCAATCGTCTCATGTGTCTCCACCGGGAATCGTACCCGGGACCTTTGGATCAGCAGTCAGATACCTAACCAACTGAGCCACAAGCCTGAGCCATTGCGCATAAAAGTCACGATATAATATTTTTTAAGAAATTATGTATTTGTTTTGAATTTCCCAAGCGTTAAAAGTAACGCGAAAGCGTGGTAGCAATTTTGACGCGGCACATAAAATTCGAACAAAATTTGGTTAAAATACCATGACCCGAAAGTTTTGACGGAAATTGAGTAAAAAGTTTACTTTCACGACACAAAAGTCGGCCAATCTTCTTACAATATGTATAAATTTCGCCCAAAATCCCCCGGCTCCTGGGTCTCGGTTCGCTTATTCAATTTTCCAAAAGTTTATATCGCGATGTTTATTCCGAAAGAAGATTCCAAATAAACAATTTATACCGCAATGGAAGAAAAAATAACCTCTGTATATTATCCGATCGTAAATTGTATCGAAGAGAGAAAGAAAGGGTATAAATTATGGTAATTTACAAAAGACGAAAAATATTTTCTCGCGCCCTTCGTGCTTTTGATATAATAATGTTTGATTTCCAAGTTATACTTTAAATTGTTATCGCCAAGTTAATTTTCTTATCGTGAACCTGAAGATAATTTTAACACAAATAAAATATAGAGGGGTATTCCACATTGAATATAGTGTTGAGGGCTCACTGACCTCAGTATAACAGTGTTACAAACCTTGCTGGATGTATGTGAATGAATGATGTATGTATGTGAATTCAATACTGACATAGAAACGTTGGACCATCTGTTATTTTGTGACCAATTCAATCTTCTGATAATCTTTAGAACGAATTTAGTGAAATCTCCAGACCTCCAGAATGATGTTCACCTCCTTGCTCTCAAAATAATGAATGTGTATTATAATATTCTTTTGTAATATGCCTTTTAGTATTTAATGATAAGCGACATCTTCATATTGTATGTAGCTGTGCTCCTGAATGTTGCGATATGATTATCCTTAATAATTCACGAAGATTTCCGACAATTAACGAAGATACCGCATTATAAAATATGTAAAAAACTTTATTGACATTTTTATTGCATTTGAATCTAAATTCAAAAGGGAAATTGTAAAAAAGTTCACTGATACAACCTCTTCAGACCTGGGTATGGCTGGAATGCACTGTTGAGGAAGTGATGTTATATGAGTGATGTCATTCCAAATCATACTTAATACTTCATAATATGATTTTTCAATAAGTATTGTTTTTTTATATTTTATTACTTTTATCTCTACATTATTCTCTAAGCACGTCTATGTTTACATTGTAACTTCTCTATGGGAAATATTGTGATTGCACATATTGATTGAGCGGGGGCGTAAATTCCCGCTCAGGTGGTGGGGGTTTAAGTTATATTATGATGATGGTGATGCGAACAAGTCAACCAAAGAATTCAGCCTGTAAATCTACCTGTGGAATATGAGACAGTCACTTACTTGTAACGGTTCTCCAATCTTCGCAGGCACAGATTTCGTATCTCCGGTCTCTTTTTCTGGCGGAGAATGACGGTTTGTCCACTTAGAAAGTCTGAACACATGCACCATGCGGTAACACAACAATTCCTCAAGCAAGTTTTAAAGTAAAACGCGGCAGATTCATATATTTAATCAGCGCAACGTAATTTAACAAGGATAGCACAAGTAAATTATGGCTATTTTTTAACTCGTGGAAACGTAACTTGGTCCCGCTAATATATCAATACACCCTTCAGCTGACGTGCGACTAACTACCCAATCCACTTCCTGTAGTTAGTCCATATCCATGGCTCAAACCATATCCGCCTACCTGTGTCGCTCAGATGTTGAAAAGACATGACAAATAAATGACTATCTAATTCACAGATGGCAGACTGGTCCTACAGTTGACTTGTTAAATATAAATAAAATCAAAATAAATTATACAATAACTTTGATTGGCAAATGAATATATTGCTCAACCACATATAAATCAACTTTATTATTTATAAAACAAAAATGTGTATGTGTGATGTGTAATTTTTTGATTTTTCTCATAATAAATAAATAAAGATTGACGAACCTCGACCCATCGCCATACAAGTCGATCGCGCAAATCACAGAACACAAGAAGTAGCGCAAATATTCACGCGTCGACCGCGTTTAACTGAATATAGTGGCGTTATATTATATGTATATTAACTGCGAATATAATATTATTTGAAACCCTTCATCACCATTGTAATATCAAATATTTATTAAACTTTTGTAATATCATATTTGGAGGTAGATGTTAAAATTACAAATTTATTTGAACACGCACATAATAATATTATCCTTTTTGATAAATAATCGATAAACATATACCCCCAAATGCACATATGTACATATGTCGTATTTATATTTAACTTTTTATGGCACAAATCATACTATACTCGTATTGTGTGAAATATGAAACATAAATGCCTAACCAGTAACAAAAAAAAAACTAGGTAGAAGTTGGAGAGAAAAAAAAAAACTAGGTAGAAAACCTACATCTTCTTCTTCTTTTTTTAGGTTGACACCTGTTTTTTTTTCAGGAACTTTGCCCATCCCTCAAGGCCTCTTGTGACGCCGAGCTCCAGCTATCTCTCCATCTCTTAGGTCGTCTACCTCGTGGTCGATTGCCAAAGTTTATTTGTTGGGAGATAATTTTGGGCAATCTGTTGTCTCCCATTCTCGCCACGTGGTCCCGCCAGAATCGTCTTCGGCTCCTGCACCATCTGACAATATCCCTAACGTCACAGATCTGTCTTATATCGGTGTTCCGCATCCGATCCAAAAGGGTGAAACCCGCGATGGAGCGTAGGGTTCTCCATCTCTGTCGTCCGGAGCAGGCTCTTTGTTCTAACGGTGTCCGCTCTGGCCTCAATCGCATAAGTCATAATGGGTCGCACACATGTTTTATAAATTCGGGTTTTACTCTCTGTTAGCATGTGTTTGTTTTTCCAGACAGTATCTCTCAAACAGCCAGCAACGACCGCTGCCTTGTCTGTTTGCGATTTGACTTCCTCATATAAGTCACTGCTGCTGGAAATGTCGACTCCCAAGTATTTGAATTTTGCGACCTGTTCGATTGGTTCGCTGTCTACGAGTAGATTGCATACCAGAGGTTGTCTCGATATAGTTAGACACTTAGTTTTTGATATGGATAAATCATATTGAATCTCCTGGCTTCTGTATGGAATCTGTTTAGTAGCTGTTGCAGGTCATCCTCCGTTTCAGCAACGAGCGTTGCATCATCTGCGTAGCATATAATGTTGACGAGATTCTTGCCCATTCTGTATCCCACACCCACAGAAACCACATCCTCTATCACCTTGTCCATAATTAAAAACCTACATGAAATGACAAAATGTTAAAATTTACACCTGGTTTGGAAGGTACTAATAACGATATTTCCTCTTTTTAAAAATAATGAATATGTTCTTGTAACAAGTACACATCCTCATACATTCACTTAATCAAGCGTAAATTCTTGTGCTATAGGTGAACGAAATCGGTCGTGGTAGGATAAGAACTTGCGACCATTGGATCACTAAGGTCTACTGTTCACGTAAACCGTACGTCATTCGCACGCTTTCGTCCGAATGCAAGACGAATACTTGCATCTTGCATAGAAACAATCAAAACTATGTCACGCTGCTGCACGCACCGCATACGAATGCATGACGTGCGGCTGACGCGTCGTTGCCGCTTCGTGGACACAGTTTTGATTGTTTCTATGCAAGATGCAAGCATTCGTCTTGCATTCGTCAATATTGACGAAAGCGTGCGCATGACGTACGGTTTACGTGGACAGTAGGCCTTACCCAACGCGTTAACTTCTGCCACTATTCATTTATTTGTTTGCTGTATCCACAATCTCTTGATTAATCTCGAATATCGTTTTTATTTTTTCCTGACGTAACGAATCGACCTAAATCTTCCTGGGTTGTCCCCGACTTTCGGACTATTTTTTCACAGGACACGGAAATTTTAAGGGTTATCTTCACCGATTTAAAATCGCATCCTCTGCCTCATGTCGGTTCTGTTAATACCAGACCAAAATTATGGTGTCCTCTTATAGATCGGAGCTTCTCGTTGCTGTCCGTGGGCCCCTTGGAGGTCCCATTGGTAACGTGCATTTTGTGACCTCGGAAGAACAATTTTAAAGCCTTCAAGAAGTTCAGCCTTAGTTATGGTGCCTTAATATTGCTTGGTTCCCAAAAAAAGATCTCATCTAAAATTTTAATAAATTAATTAATTATAAAATACGAGCTTAAAAATATATAAATAAACAAATAATACGACATGGAGTTGCAAAACGTAAATTGTAAATAAAAATAAGGAATAAAAAATTACAGTAAATAATTATTGGAGTTAATTAAAGCCACTGTTTAAAATGATTTAGGAAGGTAAGGTAACCTTTAGGTTGCTTCAATGAAGATGACAGGCTGTTATAAACTTTTGGAGCAACGTAAGGTGAATTTCTTTGGGAAAATCTGTATATTATAAGGCAACAAGTAATTGGGGCACTACATTATTGACGTTAGGTTGTGTAATCTAGTTAATATATATTGAGTAGTTGTACCTGTTTATTGTCTAATAAATGAAATAAAATAAATAAATAAATACTTTCTAAACCAAGCCGAAATTCTTTCTGTGTAGACGAATTTAATCACAGAAATTAATTTCTTGAAAACTTGTATTTTTGATTTTATTATTCATAACATAGTAATAAGTTATGTCTATAATTAAAAGTAAACCACTTTTTTATTCTACGTGAATTTTACTGTGCATAATTTTATTTTTTTTAGCCGCATGTCCGAAGATAGGATCCCAAATGTAGCCCGAGAAAACGTGCCGGAGGGGTCTCAACCACGAGGACGCCCACCAAAAAGATGGCGAGATAGTTGGCAGTCCACATCACAGGAGGCTAAAAATGCAGCATAAAACAGGCCCTGGGCCTAATAAAAGAAGAAGAAGGAATTTTATTATTTGCGATAGGCCTATTTCGCAAATAATAAAATTCATGTAGAATCAAAAAGTGGTTTACTTTTAATTATAGACATAATTTATAATGGAATTCTACAAAACAAAAACTTCGTCGATAATTAATAGTAATAAGTCATTTGACTATGACATAATGAATATGGCTATTGTATATAAATATCAATAACACATTTCTCTTTAAATTTTGATCATTTGATTCGTCAATTTACTGGGAATGGGATATAATCAATAACACATTGCGTTCTTAATTTTGATTAGTTAATTTGTCAAATTGCCGGGAATGGAATGACATAATGAATATGGCTATTTTTGATGAAGAAATCGTTAGGAAATCGTTTGTCTGTTGCTGTCAGAGGCATCGCCTACTGCTTAAGCCCACGAGACTATTACAAAAACCTGTCTTACCCAAATCAAGGATAAAACAATAAATTTGGCCCTATAGAAACAACACTACACATCTGCAAGGGACTTGTCACTTCATTGTTTTACGGCAAATCCTTAAAATTCAGTCTATTTTGGTCAATTCCATGATATATTTCAAACGTTTGATCCGACTGAAAAAATCCTCAAAATTGACATATTCTCATAATAAACAGATCACAGTATCAATTACGTTTCAGAATAAAATTTTAAATACTTATACTAATTTACTAAAAGTTCAAAAGAAAACAAAATATTGGAAGCAACCACATTTTTAATTTATTAAATCTAGTCAGATTCACCTGAAGGATTTGAAATGTCACTTTGAGTTGATTCCGGGACATGCAACGGCGTATACAGCATAAATCTTTTGTGTCATATGTGAATGTATTTTGTTTGATTATTATTTTTAGTATCAATCTTGTCAATTTGTTGAAATGTTTCATTTATTGTGAAAAGGAAAAATATAAAAAAGCGGCGTATAACGAAAACTAATTAAGCAATATAAAGCCGGTTGCAGACCAAAAGTTAAGCTAAGTTAGTTAAGCATAGCTTGCATTGCTGAGGTCGTTTTTCATACAAGTATGATGCAGATCGCAAACTATGTGAGCTAGTATGAAAAATGACCTCGGCTATGTGAGTTAAGCTACACTTACTAAACTTAGCTTTTGGTCTGCAACCCGAGTTGCTGACCGCTGTCAAGAGGCACAAAGCCGCATATTTTGGCCACATATTCCGTGGTGATAGATATGCCCCTCTACAACTTATTGTGGATGGAAAGATAGAGGAAAGAAGGAGTATGGGACGTAAATAATATCGTGGTTTCAAAATCTCAGGCAGTGGTTTGGGGTTCCGGATGCGGCGTCACTAATTAGGTTGGCGCAAGATCGGGTTGAGTTTGGTGTGATGGTCGCCAACCTTCGTTAGGAGCGGCACAAGAAGAAGAAGATATGAAGATATGCTATGAGGCACATTAGAAAAAGTCTCCCATTTTTTTCGATTATCCCGACACCCGAAAACAGCAATGAGGTTCGCCATCCTTTCTGAATATTGTCTTTTTTAGGTGTGACGAGGCTGGTGTGTGATAATACATGCATGTGTCGCACTTCCTTTTATAAGGCAATGCAGACCCGTATATTTATTGCTGGTTACCCCACATTGTGGTATATGCAGATATAGTGAACAAGAATATAGATTTCTTGCTAACATGAATTTTTGTAAATTTACGCGTGACTAAGGGCATACTGAGATTTAAATTACCTACGAAAAAAAAATAGTTTTATTTTTTTTTTATATTCATGTAAACTAAATTTATATTGTTCTTTTGAATGTATTAGGTTAATATTAAATTAATGTTTTGTATGTATTTTATAGGTGGAAATGATCAGCCAACTGAAAGGTATATCTGCTTCAATTGGTTTAAAAATGAATGTCAAGAAAACAAAAATAATGACAAATTTAGACACAAGCAATTATTGCCTTCCAGTAGAAGAGGTTGACCACTATATATACCTTGGACATAAGATGACCCTAGGCAGAGACAATCAAGCCATAGAAATTGAGAAGAATAAGTCTCGCATGGGCGGCCTTTGGGAAACTCGATAACACCTTTCGTAGCCCCATACCTAATTCCCTCAAGTCAAGGGTGTTTGAGCAGTGCATTCTGCCAGTATTCACTTATGGCATGGAAACAACGACCTTAACCAAATTGTCTACCAACAAGCTGCGTGTAGCACAAAGAAAAATGGAAAGAATAATGTTGGCAATAAAACTAGAAGACAGGAAGAGGAATGACTGGATACGCAGTCAGACCAAACTGTCCGATGTGGTTGAGAGAATAGCCATGCAGGAGTGGAGATGGGCAGGACACCTAACAAGAATGACCGACAATAGATGGACGAAAAGACTGGTGGAGTGGAGACCGAGAGGCGACAAGAGACCACAAGGGCGACCACCTAACAGATGCATGGACGACATAAAAAGATTTGTTGGACCACAGTGGATGGGAGTCGCACAGGAACGGGAGGAGTGGAGAAGGAGAGGGGAGGCCTATGTCCTGCAGTGGGCTAACACAGGCTGATGATGATGATGTATTTTATGATTTATATTTATGTATGGCCATCATGACACAGGCTTTTATAGTTTGGTGGCGATTAAAATACAATACCGACACTACTTTCCACACTGTCATTATATCTATGTCATCATCATCAGTGGCTCCACCGCCCAGGATGGGCCTTGGCCTCCTCAAGGAATCGTCTCTATTGCACCCTATCCATGGCCTTTTCTCTCCAATTCCGCACACCGGCTATCTGAAGGATTTTTTAATGACTTATGAATGTTCAGTGTTGCCATAACCTACAAGTTTTGTATGCAAATAAAATAAATAAATAAAAAATAAATTGAATTAAAAAAAAATCAGTAAAATGCGATTGTCGTTTTTTGAAACGAGCCACTGTGTATCATTGTATTTATTACTCAATAAGCCATTAGAGATAGCGAAGTGTTGATGGAAAGTCATTAACATTATTTCGAGAGTTGTGGCCACAGTCCAGTGTCGGCCATTACCTTGTCATCGGAGGATATACAACTGTAGGGTGGAAGGCGGACTTGATTAATTACACATTTCTCCATTCCATTCCATTCCCATTGACATCTCCAGGTTCTTTTATAACAAATCCACTTCATCTCCAGTCTCCAATATCCATCAAATGTAGATTCCGACTGGGATTATTCCAAGTTTAATGAAGTGACCCGATAGTTCTCGACGGAGGCCATCGGATAGTTTTACCTAAGTTTATAATACAATAATAAGAAATTCAAAAATACCTCCCAATGGCAGAACAGGGGGGCTACTCATGACATGTTCTTAATACATTCTTTGCTTGCCTTAATCTTCTTCTTCTTGTGTCATATTTGTGTCATATCAGGTCTCCCCGACGTTGACGACCACCATAGAGAAAGCCTCCCTGTGCAGTGCGAAACAGCTCCTCCACAGTTCTTATACCGGTCCATTCGCGGATGTTTCGCAGCCAGGGAAGCTGCCTTCTTCCGACCCCTCTACGACCCTCAATCTTCCCCTTCATGACGAGCTGAAGGATGGCATACTTTTCACCTCTCATAATATGGCCAAAGTACAACACTTTACGCTACTAATGACACATTCTTAATACGTTCTAAGCTTGCCTTAATCTTAAAAATGAATAAATAAGTAATCTTTCTGTACATTTAATCACGGAAATTTGTTGATATCAACGTTTAGTATGAAATAGTAATTAATTGCTGTATAAATTAATAGTAGTATTTTATTAATTTTGCCTCAAAGATTGCTAAAATCTGAAGCTGATCTTAATTTTACTGTTATCATCTTCATGAGTAACCCAGAGTAACTGTTATCAACTGAATAACTGTTATAAACTTCGCGAGTTATCAAAACGTTTCGAAATGTTTGTCGGCCTTCGTGACTCACTTGGTAAGGTATTCTGATCCTAATGTCTCATGTTCAATTCCAGGCGGAGACACATGAGGCTAGCAATATCGTAAGTCTCTAGAATGTGGCAATATCTTAAGGGAATGATATATCCAACAACGGAGTTGACATACTGAAAAAGGAGAAGAATTGAGTAACGGCCATAATAATATATATCAAAATTGTAGACTTTATGTGCACAACGAATTATCTAAAGAACGAGACTGTTGGGATGTACGCTTTCATATGTTATGACGGGAACAGAAAACTCTCATCCAGCAAACAAACAAGATAAGCGTCCCGAGGGAAAATGCGAATAGACTACGTGTACACAATATACCATGTAAACATTGGTACGACAAAGCTGGAAAATTTATCTTAACATGGTGGATAACAGAAATTGCCGGCAGGCAGTTAAAATATCATCATTCATAAGGCAATATTATATGTTTCGTTTTATACAGAAACAATACTATCCGTTTGCATGTATACATTTTTTCCCTACAAAAAAGAACTTTACTGTTTTTTTTTTATTTATTTCTTTATTTATAACAAACATGATATTCTTCATAAAGAGGTTTGATAACAATAATAAAAGTATATAAAAAAATATATATAATAATGCGGTCTTTGGTTTTGTAAGTTTAACAATATTATTTTAAAGTGAATTCAGCACAATTGATCGTACACTTTCTAACGTACAGGCACAGGCACTCTCCATACACACACATATATTTCAATACATTTTAAAATAAAATAAGTAAATTAACTTGTCAAGACTATTGTGTAAATCAAGAAAAAATGCGAATTGTAAGATGATTTGAACTCGACATAAACGTTCTACATAAGCAGCGAGTCGTTTTGGGATTAATTTAAAAAAATATATGAAATTTAAATATAAATTTCTAATATGATAGTATTATCTAAAGTTGCACTACTTGTGTGAAATCGTCAACCTCAAAACAGGCATAGCTCTTGTGAGGTTGGGGATTATTTGATAATAGTAAGTAAATATTTAAGACTGTAGAACTGTTGATAATTATAATTAATATAAAAGTATTTGTGTGCATATATAGTATACAAAGAATACGAAAAGTCAAAGGAAAGTTACACATAAATGAGAATATTAATATTATTATTTTAAATCTTGCATTTCAATATTTACTTACTTTACCTTGCGCTAAGGTAAAGTAAGTAAATATTGAAATGCAAGATTAAAAATAATAATATTTTTTTTAAATGTTTAAATGAATATGTCCTTGTTAAACAAGTACATATACATCTTCATACGTTCCCTAAAATAAGCATATAAATGCTTGTGCTATAGGTGAACGAAATTGGTTGAGGCAGGATTCGAACTCGCGACCACTGGATTACTAGCCCAGCGCGCTAACCGCTCTGCCATCGACCCATCTAATATTCTCATTTATGTGCAACTTTCCTTTGAATTTTCGTATTCTTTGTATACTATGCACACAAATAATTTTATATAAATTATAATTATCAACCACTCTATAGGTAACCAAACACAGTAGTTGGAAAAAAAACAGCACTCAAACGTCAAAATGGGCATTCCAGAATTCTAACATAAAATAAAAAATATATATTTTATTTGTATACAGTCCGAAATTCACCAGTTGGATATATAAAGTTCACTTTGTGATAGTAAAATACTATAAGTCAGTAAATTGACAAAATTATTAGTATGTTAATCTATGAAATTTAGGATTCTCGACCCTATTGTGTATTGTGAGAGGTAGTGTATAGAATATAAATGATATCACGAATGTAGGTAAATGTACCTACTACAATTTTATTGTAGTAAGATATATAAGCGTTTATTTCATAGGAAAACTTTCCACTGATAATAATTTCGTGTTCTTTTTGGTGATTTTTCTACCATTACAAGCTTCATATCTATTTTACATGAATTATCATATTACGCAATACGAATTCAGGTGGTTTATTCCACATGAATAAAAAAACATATACCTACGTTATTGTATCAATTTCTAAAACTTCTCTATTATGCTATAGGTTGTTTTTATTCTCTTAATTTTTTAATGATGTAAAATTTATTTGACTATATATCTACGTGTGAAAAATCTAGAAACTGCTTTGATATTATGTGAATAACACGAAAAAATATCGCTTAGTAATACTATGCTCGCCTTCGTTCATTTACACAAAGGTAACGGAATGTCTTTTGTAATGAAAGCTGTCTTGAAACTTGAAATTTTTGACCAAAAAAAACTTCCATTCTTCCATACAGATGGCGTTAAGATTTAGCGTCCTAACCTACTTTCCAGACAATTACTCTAAAACTAGATCACATTGTTATATCTGATGTACCATATACCCACGATATTCCTTTTTTGTTTGAAATGGGGTAAAAGCTCTATGCTCTGTAAGCTTACCTGTGTGCTGTGTCTTCTACCAACGAGTTGTAATTTTTAGTTGGACTAGATTTTCCCTTTTTACCGTGCAAACACATGGACATTTGTACAAAAATTAAAAAAATTGTATCATCCACAATAGAAAATACACCGATATTGTTTAAAAGGCTGTCTTTTGTGTAATTCAGTCGGTATACTGAAAATAATTATAACATGTGATCCAACATTCTATTAATTTAAAAGCAGTAGATAAAATATTGTTAAAGAATTTATCAAATATTTATCTTTTTCTAGCTTTTGCAAAATCTGCAATGTTTCGGGTGGCTGATTGTACAACTGGGCTAATCGAATGCCGAACGAGTATATAAATCTGCAATGTTTCGGGTGGCTGATTGTAAAACTGGGATAATCGAATGCCGAACGAGTATATAAATCTGCAATGTTTCGGGTGGCTGATTGTACAACTGGGCTAAGCGAATGCTGAACGAGTATATACATAAAAATCAAGATTTGATATGTACATTTCTTCGACCCTCGACAGGTAAGTTTCTGAAAAAATTTAAACAAATTATTCACTGTATTGACGGCTTTTACAGTAACCAGAAAGATAAAAAAGACATATAACGTATTCCAAATAAACTCGTGGGTTTTCAAAAAAACCGAAGGTCCACAAATTGAAATATTTTATTTAAATACAACAAAGAGAGAGAGATAGGGTTTTACTTTGATAGACGTGTCCAAATAATATTATATTCTCACACAAAAATCTCCACTGTTTGTAAATGTTTCTGACTTTGTTCTCGATTTTGATATTTGGAGAATAAAGTGAAAGAATCCAGAAATATTCCAATGTAGGGAGATTCTCAGTATTTGTATTGAACAAACGTAACATTTGGATATCGCGAAGGTAATGGGAATTTTTTTTTCAAATGGAACGGGTACAACAGGTAGAACGGGTACAACAGGTAGAACGGGTACAACAGGTAGAACGGGTTTTCTTTTGGAAATGTCAACAACGTATAAATATAGCTAGTTTATTTTATACTTTAAACCGTGATTCAAAATTTGTAAATTCGAGAAGAGGAAATATGATATCTTCATAGAAAAATACAATAAAAAAATTCATTTCCAAGGAATACTGTCGTCATGCATACATAACTTTTCGTTCCATATATATATTAACATTTTTTTATAATTACTTAATTATCGATGAAGTTTTTATTTGGTAGAATTCCATTATAAGTTATATCTATAATTAAAAGTAAAGACTTTTTGATTCTACATTAATTTAATTGAGCGCGATAGGCCTATTTCGCCTTGTTAGGGCATTGACTAGCTTATGACTATTTTGACAAATTTTACTTATATTTATAGATTAATTATGTAGGAGGAGCTTACAGGTTCTTGTGATTGGTCATTTAAAACTATTGATATTATACAATGCAAAAAAGAAATAAATTTACTTTACTCTGGTTGGTTGAGACTATTTATTTTTTGACCAATCCCTATTTGGATAATTTGTGAAATTGAATATAATGAATTGATTTATGGTACTGCCCATTAGAACACAATACCATGTACCGTTACACCGAAAAACTAGCCATTACCATAAATCAATTCATTATATTCAATTTCACTAATTATCCAAATAGGGATTGGTCAAAAAATAAATAGTCTCAACCAACCAGAGTAAAGTAAATTTATTTCTTTTTTGCATTGTATAATATCAATAGTTTTAAATGACCAATCACAAGAACCTGTAAGCTCCTCCTACATAATTAATCTATAAATATAAGTAAAATTTGTCAAAATAGTCATAAGCTAGTCAATGCCCTAACAAGGCGAAATAGGCCTATCGCGCTCAATTAAATTAATGTAGAATCAAAAAAGTCTTTACTTTTAATTATAGATATAACTTTTATAATTACATTTTTTGCTAGCTATATATTTCCGATGTATTTCTCTTTTCATTTTTTGCACACAATTATTGTTTTTTTATTTTTATTATTGTTTTTGTAATATTGTGTTTATACTTATATAGCATAAGCAAGATGAATTAAATTTTTTAACACTTTAAAATCTATTTTACATACAATAAAGTTAATATTTCTACAAAAAAAATGGTCAAAAAGTTTCTAAAATGGGCTAAGAAATTTTTTTTATAAAAATTTCCTCGAAGAAACTTGAAAATTATTCAGAAGTCAATAGAAGGCCGTTTTAAATGATGGAATAATCAAATAGTTACTCGTTTAAAGTTTTTGAAGTATCATAATGTTTTGATTTAACTTTTTGAAATTTCTTTTGTTGATCCACCTTGTCTAGACAATCTCTTCACTAAATTAATATATATTTTATATTATTTCAATCATTGAAATGATTGATTTATCGATTCAAATATTTTTCAAACGGTAATTCCAATATACCTACATGGTTAGTATTGTGATTTGTTTCGCGTTATTTAGTGATTAAACATAATTAGAAGCTTGTTTTTGCTAAATTTTCAGTTATTTCTTTAAAATTAATACAACTTTATTTTTATTTCATGAGTTTATTTTATTAAATTGAAAAAAAACGCATTATATAGACTCTAGAGTCTAGATTAAAATAAATTCATTCACCGAATGTGCGTTTTATCTGTGAGGGTATAACACATTATGTTGACTCATTGAGTTCAAATTTCTGAGCCCAAAACGCATTTCCAATATCGCAACCACAGCGAGAAAAAAAGGTGGATTCGTATAAAAAGAAACTGCAGTAAATCGTCGTTTGACCAAAACACGTTGACATCTTCATTCTGGAGAGCTGATAGTCTTTGACTTGTTTCATGACCAATGTTTTACTTCTAAACATAATATGCCTATCTCGGCATAACCTCATTGCTGAATTATGCGAGATGTTATTTAGACTGTTGTAACATCAGTAAACTAATGCAGGTACCTAGAACCAATACAACCTATGGACATTATACTTTATTGACATCTAAAATATATAATATCTTCATCAAAACCCATAATTCAAAAATATATTTTGCAGCTACCTAAACTCAAAAATATACAGATTTCACACTGGCTTCTTACTAAAAAACGCAAAGACTGCGAAAATTATGTGTCTGTCGTAGTTAAATATAAAACTATTTTTATTCTAAACTAATTATCAAACACATTATCCTTAAAAAAGTAGTCAAAATCTATTTTTAATTACATAATAATGTGCACTCTAGAACATGCCCATTGGCTAGTAGAGTGGATACATCCATGTGAATCCAATGACCCTTATGTGGCGAGGATGTACCTCTCCAACATTAGCATTTTATCGATTATTATATATACTATGTATTCATTAAATTATTGTTACTCGTAATCAATGTTCTTGTAATTGAATGGATTATAAAAAAAAATCGATTACTTGTCTCTTACAGGAGACCCGAAAACAATTATAATGAAATAGTGTGGACGCACTATTCTAAGCTAATAATATGTGGTTATATATAAATAACTTTGGCCTTTCACAGGTTGTCTTTTCCTTAAGTCACCAACATTTATAGTTCCTGACTTTAAATTCAACGAGTAATGTTAATTTGTCACTGCAAGTTTCCAGAGTAAAAAAGTTCACTGCAGACAGAAACTAAATTTATCTTCAGCAATAAAAATAAAAATATTATCGCTTATCCGCAAGGAAAACGCTGTTTTTAACGTAATATTGTTCTTTGAGAGGACTCTTAGGAAGATAGGATGGAAACAGAAATATAAAAAGGCGGCAATTAAACGTATTCTCTCATGGGGTTAATTAAAAAGTTTGTCATGAAAATTTTCGTGAGTCGTAAATGTCGAATGCTTGTGTTTACATACAAGTCACAAAGGTGCCAGTGGAATAGCCATCACAGGTATTGTATATTATGTAAAGATACAATAGTCCAGTTAATTTTAACATTATTCAAACATATTTGGTAGTGTGGCGAATATCTGGGGGGCAAGTCCCGTCAAACTGTGAATCAAAACCCCTACAATTATCCATATCATAGATATAATTATCATATGGAGTTCTATAATATCTTAAGAAATGAAAGAACTCCATGTGATAATTATATCCATGATATGGTTAGTCAAAAGGGTTATGATTTCACTGTTTGCCCCCCTGATGACTCTGATGAGACATGCGTAGCGAAATATACGGTAAATATAAATATTGAACCTGGTTAAATAGCTTATTAACTGATGAAGTTGATTAAGATAAAATTTAGTGTATTTAGATTAAAATTAATGAATTAATTATGAAATTAATGAACATTTCAAAAACATTTCAGAACATTTTCGAAAAATTCGATTACAATGACTGAACGTTTTCGCTGAGGTAATCGAATTTTGTGGAAAAGTACTTAAGTGTATTATTTGTTCATTAAACTTTTGAACCATTGAATTAATTACATTAATTTATACAAAAATTATTAAGAATATAAATATTGATCATTTTAAAATAAATTAAATAAGCAGAACTACTCCTAAAGTTGATAAAGATTAGTGGTTTCTACAATGTATTGATGAGGAGGTAAGGTGACGGGATGAATGTGGCTGGATTAGATGCCAGTGGAATAAATTCCGCCTTCCCATTATCCAGTACCTATGCCCTTTTCCTACGTACATACATTGTCCATCTTCAGCCGCTTCTCCCGCAACAATAATATCATCGTCGCTCAGTAGCAAACGCATTCATTATTCGGTATCAACTTGAACCTCGTATAAGCATCAAATCCACACCGCTCTAAACTTCATATAAGTTTCGCATCGCTCGTCTAAGTAAAAAAACAGAACAGAATTATCGTTCACGCGTCGCATTTCGATTTACTAAAACATTTTTCATTCCGCTAAAATTAATCTATCTGTGTTTGTGTTGTATACTCTATATTTAAGTGTTTCGTCACCAAGTCATCAGGAGCTGAGAGGAATGTTCCAGAGTCCTTCAGCCTTCCACATTCCTTCAGGTAGGGGCTTTGTTTCACTTTATCTGGTTTGAGTCATTTGCGCATTCCGTTAATATTTGTCTCTTCCAAATATAGGTGAAACCACGCACCCCTTAAAACCATCATAGTAATATCAATTCAACAACATTCAATAATACATTATTTAATTACACATTCATAATGAATTAATTTGTACAAAAATTAATGACAATTTCATACAACACATTGACATAAACGAATTGTTATGATTGAATGCCGATTAATATTTAGATTAGAATATGATTCAGTACCAACTGATTTATCCATTTTAAGGATAAGATCGTGTCATGAGTATTCCTTAAGATTGAATGATAGAAACGATCGCTCTGTCAAAAGAAATTAATCTTTATTTTTTTAATGTGAGAACAAATAATTTACCTTTTTTTTCGTTTGGTTTAAAAAACTTAAAAGAAAATATACATTGCGGACAGGAATGGAATGAGAGATTGGGGCCGCCCAAGGATGGGATGGCACGCCCATGTGAACGGTATTTTGAAAGACGGAAATGTCAGAAGCATGAATAACAGACGAACACGTATAAGACAATGTATGAATGTCGACGAGGCGATGAATGTGTGTCAAGATAAATAAGTGGCATTCATTTCTTTCTGCCTACCCCGCGAAGGAAATGGCGTGATGGTATGTATGTATGTATGAATATATAAAAAAGATGTTGTAAAACAGATTAAGATGGGGTTTCAGAAAAAAAAGGAAGGAAGATTTTTTTTTATTTTTTTTTTATTTTATTAAGTTTACAAAAACATATACAAAATATAAAACAAACAAACTATATAGAAAAGATTCACAGTAAGACAAAACATATTTACCCTTTACTAGAGTGCAAGCACTCGTGTGTAAAGGATGTATAAATATTTTGCCATCATACGAATTAAATTTATACTATGACTGCTGCAGTGAATAAATAATAATAGTTCTTCTTCTTCGTGTTAAATCAGATGACGTTGGCGATCAGTGCTGAGAAGGCATCCGCCACCGCCGTCCGGATCAATTCGCTGACGTCTCTGACGCCGGTCCACTCCCTATAGTTCTGGAATCATGACATCTGAGGACATCTTACTACCTTGGCGGTAACATTAGTTATGTTTGAGTAAATTTAATTTAAATCTTAAGATAAATGTTCTTCTCAGGAAACTCACAGGTACTAAGTCAAATATTATGTATATTAAAACATACTTAATAACAAGTTGCCCAATTTGGGATACTTTTGATTTATGATGATAACCGTCTCACAAATCTTTTGATGAAAATCTCCAAATGACTTCTCAAATTAATGATATCTTAATTACAATATTGGAACGAATCCAAAATTAATGCCGCTAGTATATAATAACGATGTTTTATAACTTGCACGTGGACATCAAGTTTTATGATATAGCTTTAATGAAAAATCCGAAAAAGTTGGAAGCCATTCCTTACTCCAGGTGCGACAATAGCTTTGTAGGTAGTCGTTTCTAAAAACATCTGGATAATGAACAATGATATTGCTTTAATCTTCACATATTATATTAAGACTTTAATGCCTGTGTTTGATGACGTTTTATTTCTTTATATTGCTTCTTGAGCATACAGAGGATGAGAATTGCGGGTGAGCTTCTATGCCGGCATACTGGGTTCGATTCCTAGCACAGAAGAAATAAATTTAAAAAAAAAATCTGATTTAAACCATGCTTCTTTGGTAGAAATCAACTCGCTCCGTGCATAGGGCGAAAATAATTGTAAAAAAAACGTAAGGTCCAGTAAATAAGGTGTGTTAATAGCGGTTGTATTGGTATGTAGCTGACACGCCTTATATACATACCACCAATGACTTAAAGTGCATAAATGGCCACAGTGCAGGAACAATAAATTCCCACATGCTCTAATTATGTATGCATACACACCTTACGACTAACGACATGTACAGAGCTATATTCTCATATGTAAAAACACAAGTTTTGTCAGAGTTAATACTAGCTATGTATGTAAATATTTGGTTTCAGGACAAACATCTGCTATAGTTGACAAGTAAGAAAATACGATATTTTTATTTATTCGAATGAACAATAATGCAAAATTGGTTTATTGCCTTAAGGAAATCTCCTTCAACCAATCAAAGCAAAGTCTCAAGAACATTTGGTACAGTAATTTATAGAAGGTTCCTAAAAATAAACAGAAAATACCTCATGGTAAGGACAATAAGGCGAGGAAGAAGAGACTCGAAGATATTTGATTTGTTCAAGAATCATTTGTTTAATATTTTTTTTAGTTTTTTGAAATGTTTGTTTAGAATGAGACGACATTCCATGATCACTTGACTATTTCCTTCTGATTATAGTCATCCTGATTGTATTTAAATGTAATAGGTTAAAATTTCAACAGAATGAAGAGGAATGGAAAATGTGGAACATTCAGCAGATCGGAGAGACAAATGAACTTTCATAATATTATTATAATTTGGAATCATTCGTCGTTAGTGAGACATTAAAAATATTGAAAAATCTCTCAGTAAATTCTTCATAGGTTGACATTACAGGCTTACCTGATGAAACTGACATTGTTAAGGTAGATGCTTAGGTATATACTATTAAACTCTTTGTTAAAGTTTTCAAACATGTTCAAAGAGGATGAAAGGAGGCTCAAGATTTTTATCGAATAATACTTTTCAATATATAAAGGGAGAGAGAGAGAGAGATGCCTATTTTTTGAGGCAACAAAAGCTTTTGAAATTTTTCTTTGTAAACGTCCGTTAGTGAAAATTCTATTGTTGATAGGAAATAAAAATTTAAATTCACAAACTGAAATATTATTATTTGTTTGAAAAACTACACACATTTCGGATGTGTTATTTTTATTATACAGCCATCACCCACCTTTATTCATCTTATTTAATAATGTTTATTTTTTTTTCTTCTTCTTCTTGTGTATATTTATATTGTCCTTTCTTTTACTACTTTTTTATTATTTGTGTTATTGATGTTGTATATGCACTTATTGTTGTTTTGTTGTGCCTACATTGTTATTATTTATCTTGTCTTTTATTGCAAATGCCCTATTAAGGACGTACACATATAATACATAAATAAATTATCCTATGGATTTTCTTGAAATTCAACACTGAATTCTTTCCATCACTTTTATTTATTTTCATTTTAAACCATTTCTCATAGTACTATGTTTCTAATCAAAGTATATAAAAAATGGGTTGTGGTCTAAACTCTATCTAACGCATATACTCAATTAAATTTTAAACCATTTCCCATGGTCCAATCTCTCTGATGTCACTGCCAACATTACACTCTTAATTGTGCTTGTATTTTATTTTATTTTATTGGTTGATCGAGAGTTATACAGTCTACACAATTTATAAAACAGACAATGTGCATTATTTGCAAATTGTCTGTTCTATTATTAGTTGACCAGTGAAAACTCCATTATTAGTGGACCAGTGAAAACTCCATGCATTATTCAATAGGATAATTAATATTGATTACAAATAATGTATAATTAATTTACTAGTACATAAAAAAAACACTAAAATAAGACAGCTGATTAAATCAAAGTATAGGAGAAGATATTCACTCTAATTTCAAACCACTTCCGAAAGACCATTGTTTGAGACGGTACATTTTTTGTTATACTGTCTTTTTTATTACTTGTATTATATTTATTACTTTCTCAAGTACTTACTAGTGCGGTTGATTGCATGAATACGAATCTGAATACGGATAACGGACAAAAAGTCCGTCACTTTATGTAAAAAATCATGTTTGTGCATAGTAAAAGAATAGGTTTTATTATATTATTTATGAAATAATACACTATTTGGTAATCACGATATTAAGTTGAAAAGCCATCTCGATATGACTGTGTCCCGAATACGTAAGCATATACATTTTCTTACATAAGACTGCGAAATATCATGACGATGCAGTCAATGAAAATCGTATATTATGCATTTGTGCATACAGTGCCAACTTGTTGTATTATCGCTTGGGGAGGACCGTATACAACTTATTAACAACCAATAAACATAGCACAGAAATTGATAATTTTAAACATATATTTAATATTTTATTTTAAAAATTTATAGGTGCTACACTTAGTGAGATTTATAACAACATAGCTTTGATACAGATATTATTCAAAGAAAACATTGATGAAAAAACAATGGTTTGTTGACAAATATCAAATTAAGTTGGAAATATAATAGTTACACTGTATAATAAAACTAATAACTTCAATACTCTCCCAGGCGATATAGTGAAAAACTATAAGTTATCAAATATAAAATTAAATATAGAAAAAATTGAGTGTGTGTGCGTCTTTATACTGAACACTTACTGTATAAATGTATGAAAATATAACATAGCAAATTTAATAATGTCCATTTGTTAGAATTAGTTTAGAAATAAGTCTTATTTTTTCCTTTGGCATATTTGTTACAATTTTTAAATGTTATTCTTGCCCTAAGTGTCTATACAAATGGGGAAATAATATTGAATTGTTTTATTCTGTATTTTAAATTTTTACATGAACTTTTTATTTTTCCTGTAAAAAAAAGAAATAAAAAAATGCTAAAACACTTAATTTCGTAAATTTTTATAGTTAATAATTTTTAATTTGAGAGTTAAATATAAAATAGGTATGTTAATGATTTCATTGAGCACCTCTTAGTTTTGTCTTCAAGAAGAATATTGAAGTGCCCCAGGTAATACGGTGAATAAAATATATAAATGGGTGTCATGGACAATTTACCGTGGGCCGTGGGCAAACCTTATTCAATTCCGAAAGGTTCGATTGGCGCCTTTGTATTAAGATTAAGGACTAATAATGCTAACCCATAGGTTTGCCATCCCTGAACCGGGGGGCCCTATTCACAAAGGATAACAAAATCAATTATCTACAGATCTCGGTACTAATTAATGGAACTAGAAACTAGAGCTAATAAATTTATGTATTTCAATTAAATTGGCATATTGATTAACAGGCTCTCAATATGTAATGCTTAAATCCCTAATCCATGGTTAATTTCCTACCCATCAATATCACCATAATAACATTATAATTATTAATCTTCGTCTATGAACTATTCACAATCATCAGACATAATATTAAACACCAACTTAAACTATAGTTAAATTCGTTAGGCTTCATTTGATAATGATTATATCATGAACAAGTCGATCATGGCAATTAAATTATGAGTTCTTGTGAAATACATGCTCACAAGCAAGAAGTAAGCAAGATTATGGAATACTCCAAGATCTGATATTGATAAACAAATTAAAAAAAAAGCTAAAGCAAACAGAATATGAGTTGTAGCAGAGCGGTTTACGCACTGGGTCAAGTGGTCGCGAGTTCGAATCCTGCCACGACAATTCCACAAATTTTCATTCCAATACTTAACATATATTTATAAAAAAAATATTGTATGAGATATCGAATATATAAATAAATAACGCAATAACCTTTTCCAGTATGAGCTGAACAAATTCCCAAAGTTTTATCACAATCGGATCAAACAATCAAACAAATATACGTACATCCATTTTTATATATAGATAGATATAAAACAATGCCTTCAAAAGTTATACCTACATTTTTTAAAAATTTACTATCGCAGCTATGCCATGTGTAATGTAGGTCATTGACTAATAGATATTGCCTACGGACAAAAATATGTGGTGATTGATTGATAGATATTGCCTATGGGCAAAAAGCTGTGGTGATTGATTGATAGATATTGCCTATAAGCAAAAAGCTGTGGTGATTGATTGATAGATACTTATTGCCTTTGGGCAAAAAGCTGTGGTGATTGATTGATAGATATTGCCTTTGGGCAAAAAGCTGTGGTGATTGATTGATAAATGCCTATGGGCAAAAAGCTGTGGTGATTGATTGATAGATATTGCCTATAAGCAAAAAGCTGAGGTGATTGATTGATAGATATTGCCTTTGGGCAAAAAGCTGTGGTGATTGATTGATAGATATTGCCTATAAGCAAAAAGCTTTGGTGATTGATTGATAGATATTGCCTATAAGCAAAAAGCTGTGGTGATTGATTGATAGATATTGCCTATAAGCAAAAAGCTGTGGTGATTGATTGATAGATATTGCCTACGGGGAATAAGCTTTCCACATTGTATGAAACTAAATACTTACCCAATAATTTTTTTTTTATTTTATTGCATAGTTAATAGGTATATTAGATTGTTGTCAACGAAAAAAAATACGTTGCGTGACTTATTCGTCGACATTTTCCATGACACATAATTCGAGAAAATAGGAAAATAAAATTATATCGAGTAAATAGGAATGTATAACTGACCTGTTGTTGATACTTTGTTGTTATTGTTGCCCCTCAACCTCATTATCCACAGCATTATTGGATGATTTTTGACCGTTTTACAAATTCTGAAACAATTGAAACCAGCAATCATTATCAATTCAATAAAATACAAAAAAAAATAACATTCAAGAACTACAAAATGATTCCTATCCAGTGTCAAGGAAATATAAAGTGCAAAAAGCAGCAATAAGTAGTAATATTTATAAAACATAAAAAGATAAAAAAAAAATAAAAAACTACAAGATTTTTCCTAAACAGTACCTATCAAAAAAATAAAATGTGGAAAGCAGCAGAAAGTTTGTATAATAATAATATTGATTTGGTCAAAAGTACGTACATATACAAATAATATTTTTCCTAACCAGTTTCAATATAATATAAAATGTAATAAAAACAGCACAAAGTAATACCAACAAATAAAAATACAGCAGTTTACAATCTGTTGATTGATGCGGCTTCCAAACTGTAGAATTCCATAATAATTATGAAAAATATGAACACATATATTCTACAAAGAATTAATCAACCAGTTGATTATGGCCTTATAAGCCGAAACGGTCGTCGGAAGTTGAATAAATTCTTTGTAGAATATATGTGTTCATATTTTTCATAACATATAATAGATGTAAAAAAAATCTTCATAGATTTTAACATTTTTCCTAACCAGTGTCAATATAAAATTAAGTGTAAACATCCCAGCAGAATGCACTTAAAATAAAAATTCTTAAAAAAACTATTATGATTAGGTGGTGGTGGTGGCAGGGTTAGTGATTTAGTGGTCGCGAGTTTGAATCCTGCCACGACCGATTTCGTTCACCTTTAGTACAAGCTTAGTTTAGAGAATGTACGAGGATGTATTTGTACTACACATGTACTTGTACTACAAGGACATATTCATTCTTTTTTGAAAAAATATATTTACACTGTGTTAATTCTTGTTAGATTCTGAAAAGCGTATTTTAAAAATTCGTATCACAATCATTGTTGTTTTAATTTTGTTATTTCATAGCCATTATTTTTATTAACAAAGATTGATTTACAAAATCGTCAAAAAAATAACAAAAGAACCCATAAAACTGGTTCGTTCCAAGAATTTTACAATGCAAATCTCACAAATTTACATTTTACTTTTAAACGGTATAAATACAAACAGTAAAAAGGGGAATTCATTTCCGGTTGAGTTTTGTTTCGAAATTCAAAAGTTTAGCCAGGAAATATAAAACAGAGGTGTGACGTCATCGTATTTATTTATAAAACAACCTTCTTTTGATCAATTTCTGGCTTTCCTACATATAGTTTGATTGCAAATATTATTAACACCAAGGTTCTCTTTCAATCTTGGAAATAACCAGAATGCTTTTCAGGAATCCTTAGTTACTGGCATGATTGGTTTTAAACTAACCATTATATTAGTCTTAGATCATTTGATCGTGACGGCTTTCAATTTGTAGAGTTCATAATTACGGGTTATATGAACAAATATAATTGAGTTGTTTAATTTTGTATAATAATATCAATGTTCAATAGATGGCGTTACGAAAAGGTTTATACGTTACTTCATAGATGGCGATAGTGTTTTTCAGCTTATTTCAAACGATCAGTTTATCATTATTAAAATATATAGAACTTTCGAAAATCGCATTGATAAGGGAACTCTATAAGAAGGCATAATTGATGAACGTTGTGCAAGCGCATAAAGTGATCGCGTAAACACGCCGATGACAGATCGTAAGCTCTGTAGGTTCCTTGGGTTCCTGGTTCTCCTATAATATTCCAACTTCGTCTCTATGGAGATGTTTAAAATTTGTCAAAAAAATTTCATTGACTTCCCACCGTGAAAAAATCCATGTTTGCGCATATGCAATTTTAAAAAAAAACAAGTTTGCGCATATGCAATTTTTAAAAAAAATCCATGTTTGCGCATATGAAATTTTTAAAATAATCCATGTTTGCGTATATGCAATTTTTTAAAAAATATTCGTAAAATATGTGTTAAACAATAGTAATAGAATATAGCTTGAAATGGTCGTAAGAAAAATAAATCAAATTAGTAGAAATTTATATTTCTAATAATCATTATGTTTGTTTAATTTGTAAACAAATTAGTGTAGAAATAAATATAGAGCTATATTATGGCAATATATCTTCCAATAAACATGTTCAGCGTGAAGCTAGAAGTATAGTCGGTATGTGTATTAGAAATAACAAGTGACATTGGTAAAGTATGTGACACAGAATTAAAAATAAGTTTTTGATCTACGATTGTCATTAAATTAACTATAATGAACGATGAGTCAGCTGTTTCCACATAATTAACGTTTTTTGGTACTTCAAGTGCAGTATCTGCAAGGTTTTAGAGTTCTCCGGACTTTTCTTACATAATATAATCCATAATATTCTTTATTGTAAACTACATTTTGATTTGATATAATTTTTATAATAATTTAAAAAAAAAAAATTCCAAATAAATTTTATAACAACAATATATAAATTTCATAAATCAAGTAAAATGAATCGTGGAGTATCAATTATTAAACAGATTCCTCTAAATGTTCTTTATGTGTTCTTTTACAGCGGTACTAATAACATTTTCGTTAAACTCGTTTTAGCCAACTAAACCTGGCACTACGTAAACCACGTATTAGGCACTAATTCGTGGTTTAGTGAGTTCTTACTAATAATGTAAAAATGTACAAGGACTAAGTAAACCATGGAATACGGAATGAATGTTGTGTGAACGCAGCCATTTAACGGGAATTTCGGAATTTTTCTTTACTTTATGCTATTTTTTGTTCATTCTCTATGACTTTATTAGCCGTCATCTATGACATCTATCGAGAATCATCGTATTTCTATGTTTGTCATTGTTTGTTTACTGCATGGTTTTGATGGTTTACTGTTTATGTATCGTCACGTTTTGGTTGAATTCCCAATAATTTAACTTATTACAACATAAGTTATTACATTTATTTTAAAACAATTGGCAATGGAAAATAAATATCTTCATTTATTTGCCTTCTTCCAAATAAATCTACGAGATCTCCTGCCTTTGAAAATCTGTACTTTCTTCTAAAATTAATGTCGTTGTAATCAACAAACGGATTACAACGCACCTATGAACACACCTTATAAATTTTGCGTCATCAAAAAACTTTCCACCTGCTCAATTTCTTGAAACGATCTTTCAAAATCGCCGATTCTATAATCAAACAGATTGTTGTCCATAATTAAAAAAAAGTATTTCTTTAAAAATGACAAAATACAATACGCGCGGTCTATTTGACTTTTGACAGCTCACGAATTCAATATTGCTATTCCACCACTAAACTAGGGGACCGGATGGTTTAGCATTACCATGGTGATATAAACCATGGAATAAAATAGAAGTTTTAAAACTTGGTTATTAGTAAGATTTTTGGCCGTTAGGGTTTAGTCACTCTATTCCATAGTTCAACCTCACTACTTTTTCGTTATTAGTACCGCCGTTAGAGTTTTGCAAGGGGCCGTTATTAGTCCCCATAAGTAGAACGGGTGGTGGTGAGGGAAGAACAGTTGGATAATAGATTAAGACAACGTTACATCAGTAAAAATAATGTTTCAATAAAACCATGTGCAATCGTAAACCAAAACTATTATCTTTAATTATGTATTTTTTTCTTACAATTTTTGTTTTGGTGTGTATATTTGTATATTCCAAGGGAGTTTTTAATGATCCTGTAGATGAATTCTCATTGTTTATTAGTAATCATTCAAGGGCAGGCGTTATCTGGTGCGAAGTGGTTTTGGTAATAAACGAAAAGAAAAAAAATAATGAAAGTATACCCAACAACATAGTGCCTATATAATATCCCACTATTATAGTATATGCCGAGTTATTAAGGAAAGGATTAGAATTTCAATACGAATTTCTAGAATATTCACAATATATTTTTTCTTTTAATGGGTGGGTGCTGCTTTTTGTCAAAGTTGTATTTATTAACAAAATCTTTATCTCTGAAATACCTTTAGCTTGTGCTATAGGGGAACGAAATCGGTCGAGGCAGGATTCGAACTCGCGACCACTGGATTACTAGCCCAGCACGCTAACCGCTCTGCCATCGACCCATCCAATACTTTTATGACTAGAAATTCGCCCAGGAGTCAAATAACTAACAAAACACACAAAGACTGACAAAGAATGAATGTTTGTTGGGATAGTGGTGTATGCCTCTCGGTTCTGGTTGCCTACTCCATCAGGAACACGTCATTATAGTATGATGTTCATCTAAGTCGATATTTTTATTGACAAACTATTTTAACATTTTACTAGAGACGATGTTGGGATATTGTAGAAGAACCAGGAAATCGAGGCACCTACAGGGTTTACGACTTGTCATCGGCTGGTTTACGTGATCATATTATACGCTTGCGCAACGTTCACCAATTATGCCTTCTTAGTCGATATAATCGTCGAAAGTATAATTAAAACCCAAATAACTTATGTTGCAAAATAATTCTCCGCTAATGTGTTAATAATTAACTTTAATTTCTTCCTTAAATGATATGTTTTTCGATAGCGTGAAAATAATTACTAAAATGATTACAAAGAAACTCGTTAAACAAAATTAATCGAATTTTCGGCAACAACATTAACCATACATGGATTTTTTCCCCAAGAGGACCCTCTAATGTTTATTATATAATGTATATATTATAATCCCCTTTACAGTTTCCAAGCTGGACCCGAAATATGGCGAGGGAAATTAATTTTAATAGCCCAATTTTATTATGGAAATTTCATAATATCGGGTATTATTGTTTACCACAGTACAAACATGAATATCTTTTGGAAAATACAAAACGGAGGAACTAATCGTTTTATTCGTTTATTTCTTTATTTATTATGTACATGCTTTTTACAAAAAATATATTTATTATGATAACAAAAAGTACTTATATATTACTTTCTTTGAGTTTGGGTGCTTATTTTTCTTGTTTTTTTTTCTCAGAAGCGAAATCAAGGTGATATACCGCTAATGATCGCATGGTATCTACCAGTGAATCCGCTATAGCATCGGACTTTCCCAAAGCGTTACTATATGTATATTATGTAATGGTGAAGTACACACAAAGCGTGTATATTACCTTCTTGATTTTGGGTGTTTTTCCTTTTTTTTTGCAGAAGCTAGAAATCAAGGTGATAAACCGCTTTCGATCGCACGGTACTTACGAGTGAAATCACTATAAAAGCTTACATATATATTATACTATGGTAACTGCACACGTAATTGAAAATAAATTAAACAAAAAAAAAAAATACTTTTAAATTCGTAAATTAGGTATAAATCTCTTTTATAAATGTTTTTACTTCTGTTTTTTTACTTCACCATTTACGTCCATATATCAATTTGTGGAAGAAAGATAGATGATTGACACTCTCTTTTCTTTGACACACCAGTTCCTTTACTTCATCATTTAGGTCCACACATAACAATTTGTAGAAAAAACTAAAATCTAACTCAAGTAAGCATTCTTTTAATATGAAACCCACCATCACTCAATTACTATTTCAATTAATTAACTGATTATTAAAGATGAATGACACTATCTTTTCTTTGAAATACAATTCCTTCACCATTTACGTCCATATATCGTCTCACACACGTTTATACATTGTTTATTTAGGCTTAAGTAATTCATTCTGATATTTTCCCCTTTTCTACAGCATAAAAATATTATATACCAGTATATTCCCCACAAAATAAAACTTATATACTAGTAGACTGTATATTATTTTTCAACGAATTTTCTTTGCTGATATTATAATAAAAAAAATTAATT
Organism: Molanna angustata; assembly: GCA_963576475.1. NCBI lineage: Eukaryota > Metazoa > Arthropoda > Insecta > Trichoptera > Molannidae > Molanna > Molanna angustata. Next base: position 26,405,928 of record OY754976.1, read on the forward strand.
AACATTTTTAAAAACCCAATAAATAGAATTAAAAAATCGTGCCCCAATGAAGGAAGTAGGTACTTGGCTCGTATTCATAAAGTTGGTTTCGGACAAACGTCTCTAAAGGTCAGTTTGCCAGGCGATGATACGTGATGGTTTTATTCATATCGGAGTACATCAATCTTGGAATTGTCCTGACAAAAAAGTGGGTTGTGGTCCACCAATTTGACCTCAAAAGAAGAAAAAAAAATCGCTTAACATGGTTAGTGAGGCGATCAGCAAAGAGAGAATACTGATAAGATAATGTTAAGGGATACAGAAGTATGGGTGTTGGCTAAATTGAATTTATTTCTAGGTTAATGTTATCTATTATTCCATAGTAATAGAAGAATTATTCAAGAATGAATCTAAATAGCTTCTTATGTAAGATGAAATTTCCCAAGTTTAACCTTTTGATATTTTTCGGTTTATGTCTTGGGGCTTTATATTAATATCCTGATGGATACGAGAGCAGAAAGATATACACTTCCAAAGGAGATCTGCATCTCATCTCTTAGGTCTGACTTGACAATAAACTCTTTTTCATTAAAAATAGTTATTTGTGTGAAACTGACTGTTTCATGGGACACAAATATTCCAAAAGACCACCAATACAAGCTAAACAAGTACAAGGAACTGGGAGATAAATCAGTTCAAAATGGCTTTAGCACAAATATTATATGCTGTAGAGGTGGAGGCGAAAGGCTTGCTCGCAAAGTCTTCATATTCCTACTTAAAGGACTTAGGTCTCCCTAGGGGTATAATAAAAGAACTTCTGGATAGGGTGTCAAAAGCAGCATTACCGAGTCATATTGGATTTGGTTGCGCAGCAGAATATCAGTCGGAGATTGGTGATTCGAGTGGTGAGCGTGATTCGACTCATAAAGGGGCCCCTTACATGGTCGCAAGTCCATGTGGCTCACCTATTCTGTCTGGTACTATGGTCGCCTGTGCTCGTTGGCCTGGATTCGTAAATCCAGTGCAACCACGATTGCCTTTCTCTTATGTATCTTTATTTTCGTATGTTCAATGACTATAAGAATAACAGTCGTTTAATTTTTTTGGGACATTATTATTTTTATGGTTAGGTTAGGTCAGGTTCAAATTTGTATAATAAAACCGCTTATTCATGGTTAATAATTTTATCTACGTTATTTGTTAATTGTGTGGTGTGTCTATTAAAAGTAATAACAAATAAAATATCCTTATATGTATATATAAAAGGTACCTACTTTTGTAATTATTACTAGGTAGTATTTGTAATTATTTAATTAGATAGATCAGGTGTCTGCCAAAAATAACAATAAAATTGAAAAAACATCAATTCGACATATTTCGTAACGTTATCCCATGGTTGCAATACACAAAAACTTTTATCTAACACACTTATGTAACATGTAAAACGATATAACAGTTGTTGATGGATTATTTTTGAATAAAAAATTCACAAACAAAAACCATAACATAATATCATAAAAGTATCTATCAACGAAGCGAAACAACTTCAGACCTTAAATTTGGTTTGGGTCCCTAAAGATTTCATCTTTTTGCATTGTTTCCGCCGCTGCTTGGAAACGTAGGTACGAAAATTCAAAGCCTTAAATAAGTCAGAAAGTGGATATTCAATATAATAAAGAAGTATGTAAATATAAAATTGTATTGTAGACATTCATATTTTCAGCATGAATCTATTATATTTATATAAAATTGTGTTGGTAATAGATAAATTGGGACTATCGTAGTCTACAACCAATATATTTAACATTTCATAGTATTTTGAAGGTGTTTAAAAGGGCATATAGGGCAAGGGACTGAAAACATAATATATTAAAACCACCTGGTTTCACCAATGTATTGATGAGGAGGTAAAGTGACGGAATGTATGTGGCTGGATTGGATGTCAGTGGAAAAAATTCCGCCTTCCCATTATCCAGTACCTATGCCCTTTTCCTACCTACATACATACATTGTCAATATCCAATACTTCAATATTCACATGTTGAATCAAATTTCATTCATCATTATATTTTCATTTATAAAAAAAGACAACGCTATGCAAGTTATGAAAATGTGGGTTTTTAAAAGACACTCGGAGTATTGATATAAATTAAACAGAGGTCATACTTCTTCTTCTTCTTCCTTTTCATAGATCAGAAGATCTGTTTCTACCGCTATTCTGTCTCCTGCGATGTGGACTACCAGCTGTCTCACCATCTCTTTGGAGGTCTTCCTGGTGGTCTTCTTCCAGCTGGGTTCTCCTGGAGAGTGATACGTGGGAGTCTATTTTCATCCATTCTGTTAACATGTGAGCTCCAATATATCGACTCCGCTGTCTTACCCATCTGACGATGTCTTCCGTACTACACTTTTTTCTTATTTCAGTATTTCGAATTCAGTCTCTTAGAGTTAGAGTGTTTCCGGTTATACATCTCAATATCCTCATCTCTGATGTTCTCAGAAGAGATGTTGTTCTCGTTGTATCTGCTCTACATTTATAAAGCAACACATTTTTAGCCAATGCCAAATGGTGTATGATGATATATTTCAGTTGTTTTTGATAATGAACTAATTTTAAAAATTATCAAATGATTTAAAGCTATTACTTTGTAAATGGTTGTTAATGATAATCATAAGTTTAACATCAGCTCATATAATGATAATCATAAGTTCAAATAATGATGACCATAAGTTCAAATGTCTGTTATGATGAATTTTAATAAGTAATATCCTATGATCATTAAACAAAAGTGGATTGTGAAGTGTGTCACTATGAGTTGAAGTGCCATAACGTCTAAATATCGAAGAAGAAACGATCGTGTGAGTTGAATACATTATGAGTTTTATTATGTTTGATGTTACTTTTCCTCATTAAACAAACGTTGATTGTGAAGTGTGTCACTATGAGTTGAAGTGCCGTAACGTCCAAATATCGAAGAAGAAACGATCATGTGAGTTGAATACATTATAGGTTTTATTATGTTTGATGTTACTTTTCCTCATTAAACAAACGTTGATTGTGATGTGTGTCACTATGAGTTGAAGTGCCGTAACGTCCAAATATCGAAGAAGAAACGATCATGTGAGTTGAATACATTATAGGTTTTATTATGTTTGATGTTACTTTTCCTCATTAAACAAACGTTGATTGTGAAGTGTGTCACTATGAGTTGAAGTGCCGTAACGTCCAAATATCGAAGAAGAAACGATCATGTGAGTTGAATACATTATAGGTTTTATTATGTTTGATGTTACTTTTCCTCATTAAACAAACGTTGATTGTAAAGTGTGTCACTATGAGTTGAAGTGCCGTAACGTCCAAATATCGAAGAACAAACGATCATGTGAGTTGAATACATTATAGGTTTTATTATGTTTGATGTTACTTTTCCTCATTAAACAAACGTTGATTGTGAAGTGTGTCACTATGAGTTGAAGTGCCGTAACGTCCAAATATCGAAGAAGAAACGATCATGTGAGTTGAATACATTATAGGTTTTATTATGTTTGATGTTACTTTACCTCGTTCAAATAAAAATAGGCCGCCTGGAAAAACCTTTTTGAATACCATTAAAAATATTGCGTTGCGCTTTTTTTCCTTTACGTTTTTACCGTGAATAAAGACAATAAGAAACAACTGAGTATATTTTACTATTTATTTTTAAATAAATATGTTTAAATAAATATAATACATAAATCACAAGCAGACTTCAAATCATACATTTTACAATTATTCAATAAATAGTACCTATACCTAAATTTATTACCTACTTTCATCATAATAATTTGTCTCGCTTACACAATATACTTACACTTTCACCCTTTAATTTTAATTTATTGTTATTTTTTCTGTAATAATTTATTATAATTTTTTTCACCCTAAATTTTTTTACTATTTTTTTCTGAAAAAAATATGATTAAATATATATTACTATATGTTAAAACATTTAATTGAGATGCAATGTATCATCCAAATTTATTATAACTGTTGTATATTCTTATATCATTGTATCTTGTTTGTTTTCCGAAATAAATAAATAAAAAAATAAATAAAAATTATATTATCATAACCATACCAATATATACATTTATGTTATTCCAGTACACACTCTTTGTGATCTTATATTATACGTTGATATATAGATATTGTGATATGTTTTATAGATATTGCCAAATGTCAAAAAGCTTCCAAAATTTAATACGGATATATTCAAAAAAATAAATAAAATGTAAATTTACACGTCGATCTTATATATCTGAAAAAAAAACATGTAATATTTGTATGTAGGTAGGCGCTGGATTTTTTCTTATTAAATTTTCTTGTATAATTACACACTGATTGATATTTTATTCGGTCAATTTAGAAATTTTAGCCCTTTTCAGAAGCCACAGTTGACAAGAATAATAAATTCATTGTTTTGTCACCAGCAGTTACATAAGTAAATATGTAACATGAAATCAAAGACTATTATTTACATTTATCTTTCTTTCTTTCTTTCCCTTAGCGCTTTTTGTCCCGTTTCTATCGGGGTACGCTTTGACCATGATCCTGGAATTGCCGAGTCTGGTTATTACATTGAAGCGACTGCCATCTGACCTTCGTAACCCTTAGAAAGGGGAAACAGACAAATTGGATCATGGCTACACATAGCCAGTGATATAAATCCGCACATAGATTTTTTAAAAATCCAGAGGTGCGTGCCCCGCCCGGATTCGAACCGTCGACCTCACGCATGTGAAGCGACGACCTTACCGCTGGGCTATCACCGCTCGTTTACATTTATCATATTATTTACATTTATCATATTGTTAAAATCTTATTTGTACGTTTCCCTCTTTTTTTTTTAACGGCGCTGGCCGATTTACTAATGACATTAATAACAATTAAGCACTACAAATAATAACACTCAATTATTATTATTACCATTATACACTTCCTCAAAAGAATTAGCAGATCAATGCGTAAATTGTAAATTATTTAAAACAGCAAAATAAAATGCAACAAACGCATCATCAAGCTTTCAATTGGGAATAGTTCACCCATCCAGATACTTAACATATCAAAGGATTAGGCTCTGAGGAGGTCTCTAAACTACCTAACAACCCTACTGATTCCCGAATATTAACGTTTAAAAAATCTTTAACGATTCTACATGTATTCATAATTACCGTTTTTTGCATTTTTATTATTAAATTTTTCGATAAATCTATAATTTCTAAATTACGGATTAACGATTTTAAGCATAAGGTTTTCATTAGTCCACAAACTAAAATTTAAATTTTAGTTATTTTTCAATTTATAACTTTATTTAGCACATAGTAAAAAATCATAATATTTTTTATTTAACAGATGTTAAAAAAATCAGTCTTTATACCTTTATCTAACAGGTATATTAATACTGATGTTTTTTTCATTTAAGAAATGGTAAAATAATTATTTTTAATACCTATATCTAACAGATACATATATTAAGGTTGTTGTATTTTTTAAATTTATTTATTCAATAAAACAATACATATAACATTTATTTGAATTTGTACACTTTGTTGTTTTTTTTTCTCTTTCCCAAAAAGTATAAAATGCTTGTGCTGAGAAAGTGAGTACATTTAGACGATTCGATCACATAAAAACATAAAGACATACAAAATATATAAAATCAACAATATTATAACTATAGGTACACGAAAATAAAACATCAATACAAAAAGCATCAAAATAAAAAAAGCATCAATACAAAAAGCATCAAAACAAAAAAGCATCAGTACAAATAGCATCAATACCAAAAAAAGCATCAAAACAAATAGCATTAAAACAAAAAAAGCATCAAAACAAAAAAAAACATCAATACAAATAACATAAAAAAAGCATCAATACAAAAAGTATTAAAACAAAAAAAAACATCAAAACAATAAATTAATTTAAACCCCAAGATTCTATTAACCCTTTTTCTATTGTTTGACTTTAAAGTGTTTCTTATTTTGTTACCTAGCGTTTCATAATTTGACTGTCTGATTTCCGTTGGAAGTTTATTGAAAAAATGTTCTGCCATGTAAGTGGTGCTGCGTAAATGGTGTGTTTAATTTTGGATGTATGTATTTATATTTGTTCCTGGTACGGTTTTCTGTTATGAACAAGTGACATCCAGGTTCTTTTAATATCTGTAATATTGAAATTTTCTTAAAAATATCGTAAAATCTTGGTACTTTAAATTCTTCAAAAATTAAATGGGTGGGGTAATCTCTTGGTCTTTTCAATATAATTTTGATAATAAGTCTTTGCACTATTTCTATAGGAGTTATATGTGTTATATAGGCAGCCCCCCACGCCACGACCGAGTATTGTAATATTGATTGTACTAGGCCGTAATATTCAACACATGGCAAAAAAAATCAGCGAGTAGCGGATGTGGTCAAAAGAATAGCGGAGTTATATTGTAATTGGGCGGGTCATGCATCTCGGATGTCGGACGACCGATGGACAAAAGTTGTGATGGACTGAAGGCCAAAAACAGGAAGCAGAAGCGTGGGAAGGCCCCAGACCAGATGGTCCTATGACATAAAAAAGTGGCAGGTCCAGAATGGCACAGGATAGAGACCAGTGGAAGTCCAAGCGAGAGGCCTATATCAAATACTGGACTCAAGAAAAGGTTGAGTAAGTATGTAAGTAATAAGTAAAAAAGTCATTCGTAATACCTATATCTAACAGATGTATCCATACTGATTTTTTTTTTATTTAACAGATGATAAAAAAATCAATCTTTACATATAAGTGTTTTTTTTTATAATATTCTTTAAGTAAATTAACAAGTATGAATCACTTTTACTTTGATTTTACATAAAAATTAATTTATAACTTATTATATGCATTGTTGTAAATAATGAGGTTGATCAAATAACTCTAATAAAATATGTATAAATAAAATTGATCACAAGGTTTTCGGTATAAAATCTAATTGAGATCTCTTTGATCAAATAAATGTCCTTTTATGTTTGAAATAAGCATAAAGTATATTTTATATTATCGGGATGGTTTGTATCGTATATATTGGGTCTATTACCTTTAATATTTTCTGTACTTACATTCGGTACCTATAATAATAAGTAAAATACCTTTACCGATACCGATATTCCTTTTTATGGAATTCCTAAAAGAAAAATTTTAATAATCCCCTTTTATGTGGAACTCACCAAATATGCCCTTGCTTCAGACGGTTTTTTATATTATTTTATATTGCTTCTTGAGCAACTTATAGGTAATATTATGTTAAATGATAATTTCATCCAGACTGAAAACATAATAAAAATAAAAAAAAATCACTATAAAATAAATAAATAAATCATAATTTTAAAATAATTTGATGAAAAAAATTTGAAAATACACCGCTCTAGGTTACGAAATTAAAAGACTTTGGTATTCTCGTAAAATAATAATATTACCGTTCATTATATCAGCCACTGGGATTATTCCAAAATCGTTAGGCCATAATTTAGAAATTTTAGATTTATTGAAAAACTTGATAAAATGGAATACACTGAATACATGTAGAATCGTTAAAGATTTTTTAAAAGTTAAAGATTCGGGAATCAGTAGGGTTGATAGGTAGTATAGAGACCTCCTCAGAGCCTAATCCTTTGATATTTTAATATGGGTGAATTATTCCCAATTGAAAGCTTGATGATGCGTTTGTTGCATTTTATTTTGTTCTATTGAAAAATAATTGAGTGTTATTATTTTTAGTGCTTAATTGTTATTAATATCATTAGTAAATCGGCCAGCGCTGGATAAAAAAATGTGTCTCCATCGATATCCAACCCAGGACATTTGACTCGGTTGTCAAATATCTACCCAACTGAGCCACAAACAATAATATTTCTTAATATCAGGAAATGTTTGATTAACGATTTTTAGTGTAATAATTAAATATTGTGAAACTTCAAACTGTATCTTTTTATTGCTCAAAATCAATAATTGTTCATTTTCTATTGTTTTATTAAGAATCGTAAAGTTAATTAATGCAAATAATTATAGATTTGTAAAACCACCTCAGCAGTTTTTTAGTTCAGCAAAATAACCACTCAGAACTCAAAAAGCTTTGGAAATTTCAATTCACATAATAGACAAATTACGAGAACAGAACATAGAAATATCATTGGATTTATTAATATCGTCGAATGGCTAAATTTTTCAGGATGTTCAATAAATACTCTGTTGGTGGAGATTCTAAAACCAATCAAGGTAAGTATGCAAATTGATATTGTGGAGAGGAAGTCTTAACTCTGAATCATGCGTTTTTTGAGTGCCCAATCTAAACTTAATGACTTATATTATTCACTTCGCTACGCCCACCACCACCCGCTCTGCATATGGTGACTGTAATCGGCCCCTTCACAGAACGCTAAGTGAACAAAAAAATGCTTTACACATTATTTAAGTAGCTCATGGAGCCCTCTAGATTAACAATATCGGCACCATAGTGCAAAAGAACAATCGAAGAAAGTGAATGTTAGATTTACACTCGTGGAATTGAGGTCTTTTTAAATAAGAAACATCAGAGGTATGACCAAGATCTCTGTAAAATATTAACCTTCTGGGAATCTAACAATAGTTAGGCGTCATAACTATGACATAACTTCCTAAAGGATTTAAAATTGTTCTTTGAGATTACGAAATCCGCGTGACCAATGAGACCTTGAAGAGGCCCACGGACAGCAACGAGGAGCTCCGATCTATAAGAGGACACCATTGGGTGGCAACAATCCCACAGGATATGTTCCGAAGTTTGGTCTGGGTATTGACAGAACTGACATGAAGCAATTTTAAAACGGTGAAGAAAACTCTTTAAATTTCCGTGTCCTGTGAAAAATTGAGAAGTCCAAAAGTCGGTGACAACCCAGGAAGATTTAAGTCGGTTTCTCACATTAATCAGTTCATACTCCACTTCCTATCAATATGTCTGGTCTTCTGTCAATAAATTCCCTACATAAACCAATATTTCCCTATATCAAAATTTCTTCACCTTAATGGTTTAAACATAGAATCAATGTAATCAAAATAATTAAAAAAAAGTTTAAACTGGAAGAATATAATCCTAATGATTGGATGGAATACCATGTAAACTAAGGAAAAAGATGAATTTTGCAAATTGAAACATGATTTATTGTATGTATTCAAAAGAGGCTACTCATATTCCAACCACGTTCTTTATTGTCCCTATCAAAACTAGCAGAACGATAATAATAATAATAATAATAATCAGGACAATTTATAAAGCGCCGTTTAGTGACAACCATGGTCACCTCAAGGGCGCTTTCAGTTTGCGAAAAATAAATTAAAATGAGTCCTATAGCTAACATATCAGAAATGGTGAAACATAAAACTTTAAAAAATATGTAAAAATCACTAATTAATCTAGTTATTTTTTTATTTTATTTGATTTATTTTGGATATCCAACAGTACAGTAGAGTATAATGATATAAAAAACAATGAAAAAAAACAAGTAAATGTAGACTACGGTACATAATAATAGAACATCATATCAAGTAATTTTTAAAGCTTAACATACAATTTACGACAAATGAGAAAAAACAAAATTATAGGATCACACCTGAAACATACAAGGAATAGTACCAAGAGGATTATATTCTAGAATCATAACATGGGATTCTAACGTACTTAAGGATCAACGAAGAAGGTGTTGCAACCATTATGGTGACACATACATATATTTATGAATATACTATATGTATATACTATAGTTATATAGGTATATTACATAATCCAGATGAAATTAATTATAAAAAATAGTCGATTCAGAGTAAACAGGCATAATATTAAGTAAGGGAATATTGAACGGATGAAGGACAATCTGGATACGATTTGCGGAAAAGATGATAATATTGATCAAAAGAATAAATTATTACCTCAGCGGAATACCTATCTGATCACACCATACACCATAGTGATATATTGGGTAAAATTTATTTCAATTATTAGGTACAAATCATTTTGTTTTTTACACAAGACCTGTAAAATACAAAATATAGTTTCAGCATTAAAAACACTATTCGGACAATGGAGCTTTGCACAAAAGGTGAAAATAATCCAATCATACCAATAGAAAAAATCCAATTATACCAATAGAAAAAAACCGAATGTTTTATTTGTATTTGAGTAAAAAAAAGAGGGCATATCGTATTTCCATCAAACATCGTATTTCAAATAAAATTTCTCAAATACGTTGAACAGTGTGTTTCTTAATAAATACCATAAGTACCTATCATCAACATTTCTTTACTGAATAAGGGTAACACAATTTTAAAATTTTGCGTAAATTTCCCTAAAACCTATATTACATCATTTTTTTTCATTATTCCATAACTGTACCTGAAGGTCGTATCCTCTCATTAGCTACGCAAAAAAAACTTTAACATTCGCTTATATCCGTTGACATATTGAATAGTGGATATTTACCTTTTTATTAATTGGCATAATTAGTGAACGTGCACAAGCGCTTATGGTGATCACGTAAACCAGCCGATTTAAGGTCGTAAGCCCTGAAGGTGCCTTGATTTCCTGGTTCTCCTATAAAATTCCAACTTCGTCTCTATTGACATACGAATTTGTCAAAAAAGGTAAAGGAATTTAAACTGTTCTTAATATTAAACTATAATGTATAAAAAATTCTTACAATAATATCACAGAAACCCGAGCAAACTTTGTACCTAGCAATATAAATATGTACTTGTGCTAATTCTCGACCTCTAAAATATTGTTTTGATTCGATAATAGATTGGTATTATGAAAACGCATGTGAAAATATTGATATCGACAAACAATATATGTAAACAAACATGGCGTGCGGAATGGTATTTTTCCAACAAAAATTAAAATGTGAATTAAAATCATTATACAAAATACGTAAATATTACGTGAAACATGAAGCGATGTAGATATAAATGTAAAAAAAATAATTTTTCATTGAAAAATTCGAAATACCAGCTATAATGCCGTTGTTTTATCGATCCATTTTGACGATTTAAACTAGAATACTTCTTTGCACCCTGTTCAAGTGGCAACATTCAAACTAACTCAGTGCTTCTTAGGTGTGCGGGTGTGCATAACATTAAAAAATAAGCACGACACCTTCGTGTTCCTCACACACCAGTGACCAGTCTCTCACCATTCAGAATGTGTGGTGGTCGTCATTGCTGAACTATGTGAAATATAGTACTTACATAATATAATATACATAATGATCATTATTAAAATAAATAAATAAAGTCCGGCGATAATTTGAAAGAAACTATGCATTTTAAGTGCCACGAATCCGGAATGTTATAAACTAACATAAAGTAGGTATATGTATGATAGTAAAATATGTTTAATTCGACAAGTTTGAAAATAACTAGTCGCATGTAACACATGAGATCCAACTGTCGATAGCGATAGTATGTATAGTTGAAGAATAAGTACCACACTATAATCCCATAAATACAAATTATTGAAAATTTTAACACATGTTGGTATGTATGTCAAGATAGGACAGTATGGAGGTCAGTCCTGTTTTCCTACCCGGAATATGAAAACAGCATGATGGTTCTGTATGTATGTTTGGAGATTAAGTACCTATCAAACTATTAAAACTTCTTACATATTGTGTATAGGCGACTGACATAAAAATTGTATGAAGCAATGTCGTCACTAAATTCAATTTTTATAAAAAATGTTAAAAAAAGTTTGAGATGTGCTAATACAAAGTTAATATTTATTATAGTAAATTAAATTATCTAGTTGGAGTGTTTCGGCTTTTTTCGATATTTTTGAAAAATTTGGAAATATATGCAGTTAAACTCATAAATTTATCATAAAATAAATATTTTTCTTAATAAAAAATGTTTGAGAAACCTTGGAATTTTTTTGAATAAACTAATTTGAGATTTTATATTTGTCTATATTTGTACCAATTTTCAGCGTTTTAGCTTTTATGGTTTCTGAGATATATGGAAAAATAAAGTAAAAATTCAAAAGTTGATAACCCCTGACTCAAACAAAAATTCGAAATTCTGAGTATAAAAGTTTTGTAAGCCTCTAACTGTTTATATATTATGAAATTTTAGGCTCTGTAAATTGAGCGGATCAAAAGTTATAAGGGGGGGACGGACACACACACACAGACACACACACACACACACACACACACACAGACACACACACACAGACACACGAAATGTTCTACTCCGAATTTTGAGTAAATCCGTGTATGGAACATATATGCTGCGAAGCCTCTAAGTTGGTGTTTTTTGACTTCAAAGTTGGAAAAGCCGTGAAAAAAGTAGACCTCTCCATACAATTCTCGCGTATTCTGGCTTGATACATTGTCGATATGTTAAGAGAACAAAGTTCTCCTGAACAAATCGACAGTTGGATAAATGCCTTTTATCATGAATACTTTAGTTTTGAGTGGGAAGCAACTAAATTTAGTCATAATCCCTAGAAAATAATACTTCACACCGCAAAATTTTGGATACTACTAGTTGCATGTAACACATGAGATCCAACTGTCGATAGCGATAGTATGTATAGTTGAAGAATATGTACCAAACTATAAACCCATAAATACAAATTATTTATTATTTTATGATATTTAGTTTTCTATACAACACATGTACCTAGGTAGTCAAGATAGGATAGTATGGAGGTCAGTCTTTTTTTCCTACCCGGAATATGAAAACAGCATGATGGTATATGTATATTGTATGTTTAGAGATGAAGTATCAAACTATTAAGTCTTCTTTGATATTGTGTATAGGTGACTACCATACAAAATGTATGAAAGCGATGTCGTCACTAAATTCAATTTTTAAAAAAATTGTTAAAAAAAATTGAGATCTTCTACTACAAATATTAATATTTTTTATAGAAAATTAAATTATCTAGTTGGGGTGTTTCGGCTTTTTTCGATAATTGTAAAAGTTTTGGAAATATAGGCAGTTAAACTCATAAATTTATCATAAAAAATATATTTTTCTTAATAAAAAATGTTTGAGAAACCCTGGAATTTTTTTGAAAAAAATAATTTGAGATTTTGTATTTGTCTATGTTTGTACCAATTTTCAGCGTTCTACCGTTTATGGTTTCTGAGATATATGGAAAAATAAAATAAAAATTCAAAAGTTGATAACCCCTGACTGAAACAAAAATTCAAAATTCCGAGTATAAAAGTTTTGTAGGCCTGTAACTGTTTATATATTCTGAAATTTTAGACTCTGTAAATTGAGCGGATCAAAAGTTATAAGGGGGGGACGGACACACAGACACACAGACACACACACAGACACACACACAGACACACACACACACAGACACACGAAATGTTCTACTCCGAATTCTGAGTAAATCCGTGTATGGAACATATATGCTGCGAAGCCTCTAAGTTGGTGTTTTTTGACTTCAAAGTTGGAAAAGCCGTGAAAAAAGTAGACCTCTCCATACAATTCTCGCGTATTCTGGCTTGATACATTGTCGATATGTTAAGAGAACAAAGTTCTCCTGAACAAATCGACAGTTGGATTAAAAATGGTATGAACAACCAAAATAAGCTATAAAAATAGTATCATACATTACGGTTGATGAAATATTAATGTACAGTTTGTTATTCTAATTTGTTTTTATATTCAAGGAGAATTATATTACATTTTCAAAAAAATAATCGTATGTCAGTACACCTTCGAGAAATTACTCTCGCGCGCACCTAGTGATATTCGTTCGTTCATCACTAGGCCGAGTTCATCGCCCTCGGTGGCAAGCGAGCGACAATAATTGACAAAAGCGGTATGACAATAAGGCAATGTTTCCATAGTTTGATTACATGGATTAATAATATATTATGATACATCAATTATCTAAATCTAATGTCAATAACATGTGTCAAATACCATTATATTATTAAATTACCAGCCCAGAGAAGCGATATTTGCGTGAGAAATGAATTTAAATAAATTTCTCCTGTGCTGGGAATTGAACCCAGGACGCCCGCACTGAAACTGAACGGCTTACCAACTGTGCCACGGCGGTCGGCACTATCATTAGGATCATTTTCCCCATAGAATTATTTTCCCTTTAGTAAAAAATCAAATTATAACAAATTAATACAAAACATTTACCAACATTTGGAATTGAATAACCTACTCGTGTTTGAAAACTTATCATTATTAAATGTGAATTTGATGTACACAGCACCAATTAGAAAAGATTTTTTTAAAGACATTATCACAATTATTTTGGACTATATTGAACAGTGTTTTCACCATTCTTTAAGTATAATTTATAATCATATTTTATCCATGGAAGTTAAATCCCCTTCTTTTTTTATTAGTTAGGCAATTCACACAATATTGTATGATTTGTGCCATAATTGTATTCACAGAACACTCAAACTTAAATATAAACAACACATACACTATGAACAGTAGCAAATAAAAGAATGTCACTAACATTAAAAAAAATAAACATAAAATATCAAAAAGTACATTACAGAAGGATATTATTGATACACATAAATTTTTTTGAGAGCTAGGAGGTGAGCAAAATAAAAAGGTCTAGAGATTTCACTAAATTCGTTGTAAAGATTTCCAGAAGACTAGATTGGGCACGAAAAGAATAGATGATCCAACGTTTCTATGTCAGTGATGCATTAATATACATCACTATCGACTATTTTAATTTTATTTAATTGACTTGCAATTAGACAGTGACCAATTCTCATACGACGAATGATTGAAATTTCTTTCGTACACAGAAAATGTGAATATAATATGAAAATACAAAAGGTTAAAAAATGCACCTAAAGAAAAAGTTGAAATGAAGAAAATTTGAATTAGATACAAGTTCTGTGAACTATTTTGGTATCTTTTTCCCTGTCGGGAGTCAAAGAAAGAGAAAAAAACCAATTCTCTGAATAGATGGCGTTACAACAAAAATAAATAAAAAATAATAATATTGTTGTTCATAATTTCACCCATAGATGGCTGTAGTAAAAATTCCTTATTTTCAAGCGAAAAGAATTTCAGTATTACAATATATAGAAGTTTCAAAATTGAATTGATAGGGATATCATTAAAAAGGCATAATTGGTGAACGTTGCGCAAGCGCATAAAGTGATCACGTAAACCAGCCGATGACAGGTCGTAAGCCCTGTAGGTGCCTTGATTTCCCGGTTCTCCTACAGTAAATATTCCAACTTCGTCTCTATTGAGATGATTAAAAATCTGTTAAAAAATATCTTTGACTCCCGACAGGGAAAAAAATCCAATGTTTGCGCATATGCAATAATAAAAATATATTCGATTACTTACACATTGGTACAAGTAGGTAAATAAGACAAAAATGACCTTATAAGTCTGGCGCAATTCAGGGGTGACTTCTATGCGAAAAATGCATTGTCACCTCACATATAAGAATTGTAGCTTTCATTATTTACAAAAAACCAATTCTCTCAATAGATGGCGTTACAACAAAAATAAATAAAAAATAATAATATTGTTGTTCATAATTTCACCCATAGATGGCTGTAGTAAAAATTCCTTATTTTCAAGCGAAAAGAATTTCAGTATTACAATATATAGAAGTTTCAAAATTGAATTGATAGGGATCTCATTAAAAAGGCATAATTGGTGAACGTTGCGCAAGCGCATAAAGTGATCACGTAAACCAGCCGATGACAGGTCGTAAGCCCTGTAGGTGCCTTGATTTCCCGGTTCTCCTACAATAAATATTCCAACTTCGTCTCTATTGAGATGATTAAAAATCTGTTAAAAAATATTTTGGTATCCTTTGAGTGTATATTGTATTTAATGTAATACTCTGAAGACTTTTTCTCATTTAATTATATAAAATTATACAAACAAAAAATATTATTCAGTCTTTTAATTATATTATTTCAAAAAGCGGAAAACAGAAAATTATTTACTTCGTACACTTATAGAAAAAATATTTAATAGATATCCATCTAAATTAACATTTAAAAATACGCAGAAAAAAGTATATTGAATGAGTGTCATTTTTAAATTAATAAAACATGTTTTAACAGGAATACGAGTAGGTACACAATATAATAGAAGTGATTGTTTTATGGTTTCTAAAAATAATATTTAACTGTTTAAAACACGAGCTGTCTTTATTAAATACCCTTTCTAAATAATCATGTAGGTATCCGTATTATCATAACGATATTCCATACATTTTACGTAAAAAATACTCAAAACAAATATAATATGTACTTACATCTTTATTGAAATGAGTTTATTTGTTTCAAAGGGATAACAATATCAAACCAATTTTAAGGCATCTCGAATTGTGTATGTTTTATGTCAATTTTAATGATGAAGAATGATAATACATTTGTGTTGTGAAATATGTACTAAGGATCTTACTCAATACTTGACGTATGTCACAAGATGAAATAAATTTTAATAATATTCACATTTCACGTAACATAGTTGATAGGTACTCAGATATCAAGTAGATAATTTCATAATCAATTTCCAAAAAAAATAATCTGTTTTTATAAAATATTCTTCTTCAAAGAACTGGTATTAATACAACTTAAGGTTTGTACCATAACTTTGATTAACCTTCAAAATATATTTAAGTGTAATGGTATAAAAGAGTTTAATGTTTCTTTGTAATTTTAATCTCTTTGGTATTGACATAAAAATATTTTTTCTGATCTGTCTTCGTGATCAGATACTAAACATCTGTGAATGAAGACAAATATACTTATGAGATAATGGATAGAAAATATCGAGGCTGCAGTGGTAAGTTGACTAAATTTAATTTTTTTTTGTGTGGGATAACTTATTCAATCAATATCCTACATATTAGTTACGAGTAAATAATAAAATTCGACAGTGGATATAGGCACATCAGCCTTGGCTGCTTGCCTATAAATAAATAATAATAATATTATTAAAAAAATATAAATAAATATAGAAAAATATCTTTTTAAATTTGTAAATCATCTTATTATCCTATTTTATACTTCCAGTTCATTTCCCAGTATCCTTATACCATATCCTTAACCTGATCAATTTTCTCTTAGTGGAATAATTGGAAAAAATGTTTACTTATATAATTTATTAAAGCATTATACATAATTGGCTTAATTCTTTGTTAATTATGTAACTATATTATGATGTATTTTGTAAATATGCTATTATGTTTCGGAATAAAAAATGAAAAAAAAATCTGTCGTAAATAAGGTATATGTATATGTTTCAAAACATTTTTTTCGATTTCATTATAAGGACATTAAGGAATTACGCAGTCTCCTACCCCACTCCATAGGGATCGTTATAGAACTAAACAGCTCGTTCCCGGAGCGGCTGCTCATCGGGCAAAACAAGATACTACTTTCATGCATATTTAATGCCATTACCACTAAGAGTCCAACCACAAACGTGAAGGCCCGTCAATCATGGCGAGGGTTTCCCTCCCAACAGTGCCACGGTAACACTAGATTATCACAGGGAGCTTTCGCCACGCCTGTAGTACTTTCAGTTCTTCGATTTTCACGCGAGGCGCAGCGTCCGCTACACCTGTCTCGTCATCATGTCGGGCTACCGCAGAGTGGTTCGTGCCCACCAATCATGCCGGGGGGCTCCTCCACCCCTTAGTACTCGTGTTGGCGATATACAAGTACCACACCACGTGAACAGTATTTTCAGTTCTTCCATTTCCACGCTCAGTAAATGATGCAGGCTGGATCCTCGCCGCGTGTGAGGAGTCACCGTCGAACGAGACTTTAAGGCGTCTGCCCTGCTATTCCATAGATAAGAATTGAAGAGCGCACCGACCCATTCATAATAACATTAATAACTAGTGTCCTCTGCGTAGACATATATTTTTTAATCGAATGAAAAATAATATTTCATTTAAGCATAAAAAATAATGTATCAATGAATCCATCAGAATTTAAATATAGGTTTTGAAAATAATTATGTGGGATGCTAGCGAATATTGAAAGGTATATTAATATTTTTATTTTTGGTGTAGGTACATCCTTGTTTCTTTCACAGTAATCGAATACAATTTAAGATGACGCGTATATGAAATTATAGGTAAGTGGACTGTATTTATTCGCAGGGGTGATTTGTTACAACCACTGCAAGGCAGAAGGAAAAGATATAGATGGAACACTATGTCCTATGTCTTCTCCCTTGTCTGGATGGTCACAACTAGTCACTTTGATCACACGCGCGCGGTGAGAGAACAATTTTATTGGTAAATATAGGCCCGGTATTACAGTCAGCCCTCAACTCATTGAGTTTGTTTAACTCAAGATTAATGTTAAGGAGAGATTGAATCCACTTCCGTATTACAGTGCAATATGACATGTCAGTTACTAAATCTTCAATTATAGAAATATTTTACTTTTTCTGTGGTATTTATCTGTCAAATATTAAATAACCGCAAATAATACGAACTACAAAACGGGACGCTACCAATTGAAATACTATTGTTTTACTATCCAACATGGTAAATTTAATTTTTTTCACCAAAATAATGCTTTTAAATGCCCATGTTCGTTTCAATATGGCTGTCAGTTCATTTTGTTGTGTGGCGCCACCGTCGATACAACTAACGCCTCTAGTGATAGAAATTGAAACTACACTCGTTGCCTAACGCCTCTAGTGATAGAAACTGAAACTACACGCGTTGCCTAGCAAATGACAGTTGACTCACCGTTAAGTACTTAATCCGCCAGAAACGTTGAGTTAAATATTTGTCGTTTTAGTGACGTATTTGAGGGAAGATTAGGCCTAAACGGACACTGTAATACGCTATATTTTTGTAAAGCTTGAGTTTAGCTCTTAAACTCAGACTGTAATACCGGGCCATAGTGAGTGTAGGAGAGCAGTAAAATTACGCAAGAGATGCGGATTCGGTATGATGGTCTTATAAGGACGCGGAATAGAAGGAAACTGATTTTTAGGTGTGGGGCGGGCAGTGATTGCAACAATTATATGTCATTCTTAAATATAAAAAAATAACAATTATTCACCTCATTTTGGCGTTAACAATGTACATAGTATTAAGTCGCGCCTAATGAATACGTATCATTAGTTTCTTTCGTTATTTTTTTTATGTTACCATATCTCGTCGTTATATTCGTCATTTTTTCCTATTTATTTTACTATAAAAACTGTTTTCTTTGAAAAAATAAACAAATAATAAATTCCTATGGTGTATATATCTAGATATAAATAACATACATGTATGTATGTATGTTGGTATCTGGCGAGCTTGCAGACACGCGAAAACCATACAAATATTAAATAATACAAGGAATATCCCTTTGTTATTCATCTTAGGCATATACATATAAATTATTATAAAGGAAAGGTATTACTGAAAGCGAAACAGGAATTAATACTCAAAATACTTACATAGGCAGTGATGTGCTTTATAAATCTTGATCTTTAACTGCGTATTATGTATAAAAGCACATGGTATACAAGAAAAATTGTAAATCGTATATTTTATTACATCTAAACCAGATGAAAATTATTCATTTTTTGTGATATATGAACAATAAACCAAGGTTTGCAAAAATCCGATATTTTTAATAAACATTAAAATATCGGATAAATAAACGATTAATAGTAGAAACAATAATTTTCATTCTGTGTGTAGTTTTAACTGTCACAATGGTAGGTAAGGTAGAATAATAAAATATGAGCTTAATTATATGATATTATGAAAATGTCTTCTTCTTCTTCTTCTTCCTTTTCATAGATCCGGAGATCTGTTTGTACCGCTATTTATGAAAATGTAATAGTAGAAAATGGAGTATTTTTAGAGATTTCCATGAAATTGAAAATTATTAACTGCAAGAGAACAAGGGAATTCCCATTTTATATTATTCAACTTAAATAATAATAATAATATGTTTATTTAACATAAGAAAAGAAAACTTACAGAAACAATACACCACAGAGACCACTCAGTATTTATATAAAAACAAACACG
This sequence comes from Molanna angustata, assembly GCA_963576475.1. NCBI lineage: Eukaryota > Metazoa > Arthropoda > Insecta > Trichoptera > Molannidae > Molanna > Molanna angustata. The sequence continues at coordinate 26,425,976 of OY754976.1, forward strand.
ATAAACAAAAAAATAATAATAATAAACCATGGGTGCTCCCTGATTGGCATCATTCCATCACTTTACCTATTTCTATCTAACTAGGAATAATTCCTGTTTTAAGAGAGACAATTTCAATGTATTTTCACTATGCTTGATATGTATCCGCTAATGATATATATTAGCTTCTTCTTCTTCTTATACACTGAAAAAGTTAGCTATGTAAGTACCTTTTTGGCTCGGTTAAAGTCATATTGGTAGTTATTTACCAATATATGATTAAAAATAACAAAGTTGCACTTGGCTATTATCTAACAATTGAATACTGTTTAAATGTAAGTTGGTTACCAATAGCAATGTAAAAAGTCATATTGGTAGTTATTAACCTATACCTACATGATTTAAAATAGCAAAGTTGCACTTGGTTATTATCTGACAATTTAAAATGTAGTTGGTTGCCAATAGCAATGAACTTGTTTAAATTTAACCGAGTAACAGGTACATATACGGACATTTTGTATTCGACATCTGTCAAATTTGAAATTTCATACAAAAATTTCTCAAATTTGACACGATATATTTAAAAAAATATTAAATAAAGTATAATTCTCGCCAAATATTATATATCACATTAAAAAATGATTAAATAAAGTATAATACTCTTCAAATTAGACATGTTTCACTGAAAAATGATTGAATCAAGTTGAATTAAGATGAGATATTCGTCAAAGATTATCATTATTATTCACAAATATCTTGTGTTGATTTGCTAATTGATGTTGATTTAATAATTTATGAGATGTAATGTAAAGATGTTTTTACTATTTTGATGTTAAAGCTTGATTACCAATTAATATTTTCCGTTTTTCAAAAGAAAGAATGAATAATAACAAAGCTACTGGGTTAAAATTAGCAGATTATTTAATTGGCAATTTTTAGCAACGAACTTTGCAGGTACTATAATAACAAAGTTGCTTGGTTATTATTAGCAGTAAATTATTTATTTTTAACAACTACATTTTTTGAGTGTATTAGATCGTAGATCTGTTTTTCGAGAATGCTATTCCTGTGAATGTGAGGTCCAGCTATCCTTCCACCTCTTCGGTGGTCTTCCGGGGAGGCGATGCCATGGTGAGATTTCGTTTGCTGCTATGGATGGGATTCGAGATGCGTCCATCCTGTTGACATGGTCCCTCCAGAATCTTCTTCTAGCTCTACTCCATCGTATGATGTCCTCGGTCTCACAGGTCCGCCTAATGTCGTGATTAAAAATTCTTTCCCTAAGCGTTTTCCCTGTGATAGCCCATAAAACCTTAATTTCCGATCCTTCATATATATTAGCGAACCTCGCAATATACCCAGTAAAAAATAATTAACCAAAAGGTCCCAATATTACGTATTGAAAGTCGCAATAATTGACAATCTCAACAATGCGTTGTGTTTGTAAAAACATAATATGATAACAAATATTTGTTTGACGATCTCAGTGATATTTTTTTTCTGGGGTAAGGATTTGGTCTATATGACTATAAATGGTGCTGTGCCGAGGCCGGAGACCAAAACATTAAGTTTCTATCCCAACTATGTACCTAGTCTTTATCTTTCATAAGCTCAACACTAATATTATAATAAAGCGTGCCTCATAAATGCCTCAATGAAGAAATGATGAATATTGTATTGTAATCTTGTATTGTAGGTACTACAACACAATGAGACAATGGACGATAGTCTTCCTTATACATAAGTTATAGCATAATATGCTTCTTAATTATTTGGTTTTAGAGCCAAACTTCCAGATAATTATTTTTGACGCAAGATCTTCCAGAATATGCAATAGATTACATATCTGACGGCGAATATCAATCAAGGAGCTTTGCCATAATATGTAAAAAATTACATATAAAATATATTTTGTCAACGAAAATTGGTTGTACGTACACTATATAATGAAACACAAGTGCTCATGAATGGCTATTACCCCCATGATTGAAAAAGGTATCGTAAATCGTAAGTAAGATAAAATAAATGCCCTAAGGTGGTTTTATTACATAGAAAGAATGAGTGATGACCGTCTGACAAAAAAGGGATGAAATCAGAGGTCGCCCAAGGAAAAGTTGGAACGATCACATAAGAATTATGAATAATAGAAGAGCGTTGACATATTGACATATAATGTACCACAATCTTTAATTTCATTGTTTATTTATTAAAGGCACTCAACCATCGGTCTATCAAAGACGATCATCAAGGGCAATTCAACGATGGTCTTCAATATAACTAATACCGATTCTTCTTCTTCAATGGCTCTACAGCCCATATCGAGCCTTGGCCTCCAGCAACTTCCTCCTCCAACCTCTCCTGTCACCTGCTGCGAGCCTCCAGTTTGGCACATTCAGAAGCTGGGATACGTCCCTCCTGATATCATCTCCCCATCGCAGCCTTGGTCTCCTGACCTTTCTTTTGCCACCTGGGTGCCCCTCTAAGACTCTTTTTGGTACCCGTGATGATGGCATTCTCTGAACATGCCCGGCCCATCTTAGCCTGCTTAGTCTTATATGTTCAGACAGTTTGGGTGCTTTGTAAATGCTGTACAGCTCATCGTTGTATCTAATTCTCCATGTTTGTCCATCATTCACGGGTCCCAGGATTTTACGCAGCACTCTTCTCTCAAAGATGTCCAGCATCTCCGCAGACCTTATTGTCAGTGTCCAAGCCTCACACCCATATGACACAAAACTAATACCGATTAGTGCTGTTAATATAGAAACTAGTGTTTCATTCTATGTAACCAGGATTAATGCTTCCAAAAATATAAAAAAAACAATATTTTTTTATCTTTATATGATTTGTGGTACATTATAAATAAATATATTATATATACAATAACTAAAACATATAGATACTGAATTTCAGTATTTTTGGTCGAACGTTTTGATAATACTAAAATTCGTGGTTAATGCAAAGTTATTGAATATATTTTTATTTATTTACAATCTATTATTATACGTAATGTACACAAAATGTTGAAAATAACTTCTAAATATCAAGAGACATATTATTAAAAAGTTGGCGCCAATAATAACTCAGAAAGGAGAATAAAATAAAAATGAAACACTTTAGTGGTATTACATATCACATTATTGAAAAGTTGTAAAAAGAAGAATTTATCTTTAAATCAAGAAAAAAGCTTATACCTACTTATGTTTCATCATCCACTCAAGTAAATGGTTTCTTCTTTCATGGAAATAATAAATATGTATTTTAAATGTTTGTATGTTACTTACTTTCCGTGTCCGGAACACCATCATATTCGTAGCCCCCAATATTCAGCCACTCGGATTCCACTAGTGTTCGCTATCACTGTGTCTTGGTGCGTACATGTCGCTCCTGTCATGGGACATGACAGTAGGTGCACGTTGTCCTGTCTGGCGCCACACTCGCAGATGTCTTCCTCTCTGTAACCCCATTTCTTGAGGTCACTGTAACAGCAGGAGACACCCGTTCTGAGCCTATTGAGCGCTCTCCATGTTGGATAAGGCAGGTTGTGTCCCACTGACATGTCCTCCGCGGGTGGTAGCTGCGTGCGTTCGACACTATCACGCCACAGTGACAGCCTTCGGGCCTCGGGGAGGCCAACTATAGGGGCAGTCATCTCCAGGAAGCTTCTTCTGGACTTGAGTCTGCACTGATGCGGCTGTGAGCCATACATGGGATGTCTAGGGTCAGTTTTCTGCTTGCTCCGTTCGACTTCTGCTGCAACACGCCGTCTGATCGTAGGGGGGGCAATACCCACAATTGGATAGAGTTCTTTAGTGGGGGTCGGTTTTAGGCAACCAGATATTAATCTGGCTGTTTCATTAATTGCCACATCTACCCTTTTTGCGTGTGATGAGTTGTACCATACTGGTGCAGCATATTCAGCAGCGGAGAAACACAGTGCCAGTGCCGAGGTTCTTAGGACATGGGGCTGGGCTCCCCACTTTGTGCTGGTAAGCTTTCTTATGATGTTGTTTCTGGCACATACCTTCTTCTCGACCTCTTCACAATGCCTCCTAAAAGTCAAGGATCGGTCCAGTCGAACACCCAAATATTTTGGTTTGTATGTTATAAAGTTGATACGAATTCTGAAATTCCAGAACCCAGAAGATCTAATTTGTACATAATACACTTCTAAAACACTAATAGAATTTATATCTAAAATTTAAACTATAAAACGACCTAAAACCTGTTGCGCCCATAATAATAACAATTTTCTATTATTCACTAGTTACAACAACTAACATTGTTATAATTGTTTTACCGTAATTAAATATACACCTACAGTTAATGTTTTAATTCTAATGTATCCAAGGGACCGTTTATATGTGAATTTTCGAAAAGGGATAAGGGCCATTTTAAGAAATTAAATTCTCGATTAAAAGCCCGGAGCTTTGTTGTATTAAAATATTGTACATCAAAATATATTCTCGTTCGTATTCATAATAACTGAAACGACGAATTGCGATAAATTTATATTTATTTAAACAAAAATAATTGTTTTTAAATTTTCCCCAGAACCCTCAAAAGATGCGTCTTTGAGATAAAGAACTATTTTACCTTTTTTAATTGGGTGAGTTTTTTTATGAAATTTGAATTTGCTAAATACTTTTCGTGTAAAATTAGTTTTAATAAAACACTTTTTAACTGTTCAATGTATATTAGTTAAAAAAAAAACATGGATCACAGATTTGGTGATATACCTACAATATTCGTTCGTATTAACACTACATTAGAAGGTATTAAGCAGGGCCGGATAAACGTGTTTTTGCGCCCGTAGCAATATATTTGAATCCGCCCCCCCCCCCTCATTTTTTTTAATTTTAAATGTAGAACAATTTAAAATTATGTAAAATCACATCGGGTCTAAAATGATTAAGCGGGATTTTTTACATACACACCATCATGCCGAGCCTCTATCCGGGTACGCAAAGAGAACCGAGCGCCATATCTGCGAATTTTTGATTTATATGATTAACATTTTAGAATTTTAAGCGCCCTGACTTTTTGTTCCTGATTGTTCTATGATTTATCCGGCCCTGACTATTAAGTGTGCATATTTTTGTACATTCCGTATACCAACGGTCATAGACGTAAACAAGAACTTCAATACCTTCTTCTTCCTTTAAATCCCTCCTTTTTGTTTTGTTTGTTGACAGTCGTTACATTGCATTCGCGTAGGCACCTGCCAATGCAGTGACATTCTGCCGTGTCAGAGTGTCATTGTATTGGTAGATTCAGACGTTGCGTCTGAATCGTTGTGACAATTTAATGTAATGACAATGACGTACACATTTTATAGAAATTGATCTTTGATAAATTGCTTATTTTTATCCTTTAAAGTATGCTGGGCTAAAATCTATTTTTTTTTGTCTCAGTTCAATTATTCCTTCTTTTTTTTGTTTTATCTTATTAGTTCATCATTTGTTTTCTTTTTGTTTTCCTACATATATGTATATGTGTATTTTAAACTTTCCTTTTAACTGTGCAAAGTAATGTCTTTTTTAAAATTTGAATGGTCAGGAAACGTTGATTGTACCTACCTAACTATGCACAATAGCCATGTGGGAAATACCTGTTATTGGAGCACTGGAGATTCTATTTTTTTTGTTTCATGTTTTTTTTTGTTTGTGTTGTTCAGTGTTCTGTTGGTGTCTCTGTATATTAAATAAATAAATAAATAAATAAATAAATAAATAAATAAATAAATAAATAAATAAATAAATAAATAAATAAATAAATAAATAAATAAATAAATAAATAAATAAATAAATAAATAAATAAATAAATAAATAAATAAATAAATAAATAAATAAATAAATAAATAAATAAATAAATAAATAAATAAATAAATAAATAAATAAATAAATAAATAAATAAATAATAAATAAATAAATAAATAAATAAATATGGTGATATTATGGAAATAAAACCAATCATTATGTACTTACTTATACAGTCATTTCTGTCCACGATCTATAAGTATTAGATATAAATTATAGTTTTTTAGGGAATTATTTATGGAAATTGTTATTTCTGAATTATCTACATTTTTAAACATAATATAAACGAAACTTTTTGACATGAATTCATAGAACCAAATATTTACTAACGGAATGCTACAATTTAAAATTTACATTATATTTTAAGTTTGAACAACTTTGAGTTACTTTTTGGCACCAGCGGAAATATAAAATATTCTTTATTGCAAAACTTTCAAAATAATTTAGGTTGAATTTTTAATTTAATAATTTAGAGCAAATAATTAAAATTTATTTGAATTATAAATTTAAATGATGAAAATTTTAGAATAATTAATTACAGATATAAATACTGTGCCTCTCCCCAACACAGTTTATCACAGTTATAACTGCATCGAGGATGATGAACCTAATGTATATGGCAGAAATTTTGAAAATTTTTGGTGTGCAACATGATGAAATTCAAAATGATATAATCACAAACATAAAAAAATACATTTTAATAAAATATAGAATAAGCGAGACTCAGAATGCAGACACCACCATCATGAAGGACAACTTCTGATGAAAATAATGAGATAAAATAAGCAAACGTCTTACGTCAATTATTTATCACGATTTAAAGAAAATTTTCGCTTTTATTAAACGAACTTTCCCGCTTTTTTAAATGTATTTCAGTCAATTTCTTTACTAATTAAGAAAAATACTTGAGTATGTTCCCGACTCTGTATATAATTTTCCCTAATACATGATGTCTTTGGTCTAATATACAAGAGATATTTTGCCTTTTCCCAACTTAACCTAACCCAACCAAACCATAATTTGCTACAACCCTCCCAGCCTACCTTCCCTATTTTCCATCCCCTATATGACACTAATGGGATACTCCAAACATTAATTACTGTCATTTGCATTTATTTTTCACTTTGAAATGTTCACTTTTATAATTGGTACAGAGTAAAATTCATAAACCATTGTTATTGTTATCTCTTTCGAGAATAAATACTATTTGTTTGATTCGTCTTTTTCCGAAGCTGCTGTGCAATTGACGTTAGCAAACTATAAAATGAAACAAAAATAATCGTTTGTATTGGAAATATTTGTTTTTACAATTTCATTTATCAAATCAATTGGATATCAATTGGGTTTTAATAATTTGTGCATATTTTTATTTAAGGATAACTATTCTATTTTTTATTGAACAAAATATACATAAACTAAGTCGTCCTAGAAAAGTATAGCACAACCACATGAACAACATTCTGAAAGAAGGAAATGTAACAAGCTTGAACAATAGACGAACATGTATGTGACGATGTATGGACGTTGATGAGGGGATGGTTGCGTGTCAAGATAGAAAGATGTGACGTTCGGTTCTCTCTGCCTATCTCGTGAGAGACAAGGTGTGATCTTCTTTTTGTGTCGCTCCTGACGAAAATTGGCGACCGTCACACTGAACGCAATCATAGTGATCTTGTGCCAACCTAATTAGCGACGCCCGCCGCATCCGATGTCTCGATCCAATGTCAGAGTATTTTAGACCACGATATTCTTTTAGGTCCCATACTCCGTCTTCCCTCTATCTTTCTCTCCACTTGAAGTTGTATAAGTGGCCAAAGCATGCGGCTTTGCGTTTCTTGACAGTGGTCAGCAAACGCTCTCTTTCACCATCACATTTACAACTCTTTCATTCGAGACTCCATCGATCCATTAGATGTGCATCAAAGCTTAAACTCCATCTTGTACATTTTTTGTCGGCCTTCGTAGGTCAGTTGGTTGGGTTTCTGACTGCTGATCTAAAGGTCCCGGGTTCGATTCCCGATGGAGACACAGTTTTTAATTGTGTTTTCAGTCTGGATATGTGAGACGATTAATATCGTAAGTCTCCAGAATGTGGCAACTTGTTATTGGGTGCGTGTTTAATTAATATTTGACATAGTACCTGTTAGTTGCCCGATAAGCAATATATTTAAAGCATATAAATTTTAGCACTAAATCTCGGTTACACAGCAGTTTTTGCATTTTGTAGAAGGTGGATCTCACCATCTCAATCCTGGTCTTTATTTCGGAATCTGGGTTCCACTCATCATTCAACCAGCATACCAAGTATTTACAACGTGACACCTGTTATATTTCCATTGGGTGATGGTTTGGATAGTTTTCTTGTTTTCATACAAAGATAATGTATGAAAAATGTAATAAATGCTTATTGACACGAATAATTTTTGTTGATTTTGAAAAAAAAATCTCCTTTATACACGAGTGCTTCCAATATGGTAAAGGGAAATATGTTTTATCCTATTGTGCATCTTTTGCTGTATTTTTTTTATTGTTTTTATTTATTTATTTTATTATTGGGTTTATTTGGGACAATAACAGCATTATTAACTTATATGTACATAAAACAATGAGTAATAATTAATCAAGGCCAAAAAAACTGTCCACAAAGTACGTATTAAAACTAAAAAAAAATATGAATTAAAAAAATATATAAGTATATGACAAAAGCAACAAGGATAATGACGGAGATGGGGGAGAAACTGTAGGAATAGAAATAGAAAAGTGGAGGAATGTGAGAGGTAGAACAACTGACGGTATGTCACAACACATTCCGTCATTATGATATCCGTCCGCACTCGCACCTTTCACTCTCCCGGAATTGATTATAAGAAAGGAAAAATGTGTCTCTATCACTAAAACTTTCATTATACTGTCGACAAATTTGAGGGATAGTTGAAAACTTCCGATAGTTCGTTCTACAAAGTGGAACATGAAACAATTGGAATATGTATTATAGATTCAATACCAAAAAAAATAGATATACCTGATATTGATTTTAGCCTTGATAATAGACAGGATTACGGCGAAATAAATATTTTCAATCATGTTGCTCGAGTGAGCATGAATAGATTATTTAATTATTATCATGAAAATGTTTGTGTCCTTGAAATATCTTGAAAATATCTTGTTTGAAATATCTCGGGCTACCATCTTGGATATAGATGGGCACAGTAAGGATGAGTATGACCAGTTTTGGTATTTATCTTTCTGTTGCATCCCTATCTTGAGTACGGATTCGGGTGATGCCCAAGGTTAAAGATTCCATGTCTGAGTTATGGGTGAAGGATTATGTTGTATTCTTGAATTTTAAGAACGCCACCACCTTAAACACATCGGTCTTACTTATAAAATTTCGTTAATAGCTTACTTAACGCGCACTAGATCGGTATTAAAATATACTAATAAACGTACATATGTATACTATGATATGGCTTACTAGTTCACTAAATTGTTTACTAACACCCTCATTTATTTTTTTCATACGGCCGCATTGGCTTCACAGACGTCAAAAGATAGAAAAATGCATGTTATTTTTGGATAGCTGATATCGAACAATGAAAACAAACACCGCATTTTGCCGTGTTGAGTCAATTTAAACACAATTGCGACGAAGAATAACAAGGAAAATCGTTATAAATATTAAATTTTTCTGTCAATCTCAAATATGCGTCGGATCATATGTGAATGATCCGCCATTTTCAAATATTTAACGTGTTAGTCAAGCGTTAAACAACCTCTTGACCTGTCCTAACTTGACGTCTATGAAATAAAGGTGTAATAAAGATAGTCACGGTTTATAAGTAAACGTTTTCGTTAATCACGCTCTATTACCAGGTACTATAGATAGTTTATAAGTAAGACGGTAATTGTCTAACAGGCCATTCGAAATAGTTAAAATGGTATGATTAATGATTATATCAGTAGATCAAACGACACTATTTAATACAAGAATTATTTTTGTTTTAAAAAGTAATAAGACACGACCAAAATTAGAACCATATTGTTGGTCTTGTGTTTTGCTCTCACTATAAATAAGGAAGAACCAGAAGATAGGAGTAGAAAGAGATAAGTAGATAGGTATAGATTGAAACTGTAAAATTTCCTTAGATAAACCACAGAAGCAGGAGAATAATACGATTGCCATTTTTCAAAAGCGACGAGCGGAAAAATCTTGTCTCTCTCTCCTTTCCAAATTTCAATTTTCTCCGCCTTTTTCGAATATGTCTGATAATATTTCTAAGGATAATGCGTTGTATAGCAAACGGGGTGAATGGAAAACTCCAACCGTTCCATGTTTCTTCTCAATAAGCGATGAATATACACACAATATAGGTACCATAATACAAATATACTAGAATATAATACAAATATTTTATAAATATATTCTGTAAGGCTGTAAGTATACATATGCGTTATATTTAACAAAATACACAGTCGTACGTTTTTGTATAATAAGAAAAATCAAAATAAATATGACCATGGTTATATTTTGTATGTAGACAAGCAAAAGAATCTTCAAAACATGTTAAATCATAAAAATAAAATTATCTTGAGGGACCATTAAATAATTGTAGGCTACTAAATATTCTCCAGGTCTCGGAGACATATATCAACACTGGTCTGACAATAGTTTTATATAGTGTAAGCTTTGTCTTTCTCGACAACAACCTGGACTTCACGTGTCTCTGTAAGTCAAAGTAGCATCTGTTAGCAGCAACAATTCTTCTGTTCACTTCTAACTAAAAATAGACTGGCATAGGGGGAGACCCAAGTTGAAATGGATGGACTGCGTCCAGGGGGACCTGGACTCTTTGGGCGTTGTCAATTGGAGACAAGGAGCCGCTGACAGATCAGAGTGGCGAATGACTTATTTTGGAAGCTAGACTAAATATTCTCCAGTACCCTCAAAAGGTACGTTTTTGAAATAGCGAACTGTTTATTTTTACATATTTATTTTAATGTGAGTTTTTTGAAATTTGAATTCGTTTTATTACTTTTTTGCGAAATAAGTTTTATTAAAAGTCTTTTTAATTTTTTTACTGTAAGAAACTGAAAACCTACAAGGCACACAAATTAGATTTTAACATCAATCGAAAGAAAATATGAAAATCTACCGCCTGACTTTTTTTGCTATTTTAATTACTATTCTTGGTATTTAAAAAAATCTCTTAATTTTTTATTTTGAACACAAATTTCTGCGAATTTTAAATAAATTTTTTTAAAACAAAATTCTTTTGCAAGTCACTGTATTTATAAGCTAACCTGACCTTATTTTATAATAAAATTTAATGAACTATAGGGAAAAAAAAACATTCGACCCTATCAACAAGAGTTTAGTGAATAAAAATAAAAACAAATAACAAGCGTATAAATTAAAATAAAGGTATGTATTTGACAAATAACGCTCCATTTTGTCAACAACGAAAGAAATTAATGAGAAAGTAATATCGTATAGTATTTAAGTCAGCCATTACATAATTTGCTTAACGAGATAAAAATGTAAATTAACACCGAATAAATAAAATCTACATATTTCATTATTACAAGAAAAAAACTTATCCACAGATGTAGGTACCTACTCGTATTAAGTTCCACGCATGTAAAGGACAAAGTTTGGTCAAAAAATAATACATAATAATGGACAGGTATGGAAGAAGAGGTCGAGTCCGTACAAAAAAAGGTTGGCTCGACCATGTGAACTCTGAAATATGGAAATGTAACAATTAAATGAAAAAAAAAAATTTCAAAGTTTTTACACGTTTAATTTAAGAACAAGTTAAATTAAAGAAAACTGAAATCGTTCTAACGACTAGGTATATAAATACATATCGCCTGATTATTATGCAACATATATCACAAAGTTCATTGATAATAATAATAATGAACACTTCCTTGCACCCTGCGCAAGTGGCGAGTTTATTCAAGTTTTGGAATACGTAATTGTTCAATTTCATCAAAATATTATATGAATGAAGCTAGAAACAGTTTTAACGTGCATTTTCATCGGTAATACACAAATTCTGAATGTTTCAGTTCAGAGCTCTAACTGGTCGGAAAATTAAAAATCTTCCAGTACAGACAGACAAGTGAAGTTTAGTAAAACGGCGTAAAAACTGGCGGAAAAGTATCAAATATTGCATGAATGCAGATGAAGCAATGGATGTTTGGCAGAATATAAAAAATAACGTTAGCTTCTTTGTTCTGTCTAGGCATGTTGAATATATATTTGAATATACTTCTTCTTCTTCTTCTTTGTCTACCTTCTTGGGCTGAACTATCCTCAGGTTCATAGTTTAATCTTTAAATCTATTTTTTTTTACTAATATGACTATTATTTGAATTTATGTGACTAAATCTGTGTAATCTTGTTTTTGATTAGTAACGGCTGCAAGATCCTTATTGGGTGAAAAGCCTACAGAGAAAAAATAAACTTCTACTATTTCAGTACGTGTTTGCGCACTTCAGGATTATAGGCCTCCGCTCCCTTTCTCCACTCCTCCCGTTCCTGCGCCTCCCGTTCTTTTTTTGATAACAACTGTGTTGTCGGGGTTGGTATTTGAGCATTATTCATTGGCTTGTTCATATTACCCAACCAACATTGAGAGTTAATGTAGTAGCATAATTGAGATAAACAAATGTTGATGGCAAATCATGAAAAAATAAGTATTTGTGGCACACAATACATTTTTCACAAGGTTTGGACAATTCCTGAATGCATTTTTGTTGAATCCATTTCTTTAGTGCACATTTGTGTAGATCGGAGCGATGCTGTTGTAATCATTTGCTCTGGATATGTGGGTAGAGGGAGAACCCAGATTGTGAATGTGGGGTCGAGCAGACAGTGAAGCATATGGTGCAGGACTGCCAGCTCAGGAAATTTTACATGAGGCAAGACCGGGGGCAGTGGACTGATTGACACAACTGGAACCATGGCTGTAAATCTTGGACGCTGCCCTTATGGATGAAGAGGATGCCTGTACCGGGGCCACACGAAAAGTAAAATAAGTAAGTTATGTACATTCTTCAAGGCGACAGAAAAGATTCCAAGGTACCTACTTTTTAGATACCTTGATACACATTTGTTTATTTTGTGTACTGTTCTCGTAATATTGTTTTTAATATTACCTATTTTCTCCGATTTATTATCCATTACTCAAAACTTATGACTCTTAGAAACATGAATGTTTTTTTTTTTAATGATATTTTATAAATCTAAACACTGGTCCGATACGATTTGACGCAGTGTTATTACTTTTTTCTAGTAAAATCAAATAAACCATATTACCTATTTTACGTAACTTATTTACTTACTTCCGATGGCCATACAACTCCGGTCGAGATTTAGCCTCCTGAACAATAGCTTTCCAAGCCTTCCTGTCAGCTGCAGTGGACTTCCAGTCATCACAAGCATTCAGCACGTTCAGATCTCGGGTAATATTGTGCTTGGTCTTCCCAGGGGTCTCTTGCCCACAGGGTTATTTTGCAGAAAACGTTTTGTGGCTCTTTCTTCCCCTGATCTGACAACATGTCCAATCCAAGCTAATCTTCTGGACCTGATTTCGCTGGTGATTGAAGGTTGTCCTGTCAATGCACGAATTTCCTCATTGCTTCGTGGTCTCCAAGTACCTGCCGCAATTCCTGGTCTTGGTCCTAATATTTTACGTAACGCTCGATTTAAATACACCAACTCGGGCACACACGATTGTAATCTTTATGGACGTACAGTCTCTTACAATAGTTTCTAAGTTTGCATTTGACGCGCCTACATTGCTTTACCCTTCGTCAAACAAAAATAAAAAATCAGTGGCCTAATATAATGTACCTATGTTGTATCTATTTGAGGCATATTTTTGTGATAATATTCTCAGTAGGTACTCACAAAACTACATTTCGCTGTTTCCGTGAGCAACTAATTACAGCTCGTGTAGCGGTATCTATGTATACATAAACGATATACGTTTCTATCAGTACCAACAATGCCGTTTTTTATGTAATAAATTATTTTGCGTGTTTGTAGGTATATGTAACTCGTATGTTAAAATATTATAAAATTTAGTAAACATTACAGATTTGAAGCGTGGCGGGTGCTGTGCTATGCCGTGACAAATAGCAACCCAATAAATTTTATACTCAAATAATAACTGATATAAAATAGTTTGTACGCGACGTTGTCCGTATTTCATAATCCAATAAATTTTATTTTTTATTTATTTAATTAGTTGCATGTAACACATGAGATCCAACTGTCGATGGCGATAGTATGTATAATTAAAGAATACGTAACAAACTATAAACACAAATTAATAAATATTTTATGATATTTTGTTTTTTATATAAAACATGTAGGTATGTATGTCAGGATAGGATAGTATGGAGGTCAGTCTTTTTCCTAGACAGAATATGAAAAGAGCATGATTTTGGGTTCTATGCATTGAGTGGATCAAATGTTATAAGAGGGGGTTTAATAATTGGTAATTTCAAATAACATGTATGTTATTTATGTAAATAGACGCGTTAATATTTACACTTTTATTATTGAATACAGTAATTGATAATATTTGATAATTGTATACTAATGAACCACAACGTGAGAGCACTATAATCGATAAATCCCTAATCAATCCATCCCGACCTTACCCCAGACACTCGTTTATATGGATCTCCCAACTCACGAAGAATGCCGAACTCCTGATACGTGCATACTACTATAATGCATTATAAGCTATAAGGATTGACTGTTGTAAGGCGCAACATCAATATATTACAGGGACACAGACACACACACGGACTCACTAAATGTTCTACTCCAAATTCTGAGTAAATATTTGCTGTGAAGCCTCTTAGCTGGTGTTTTTTTACTACAAAGTCGAAAAAACCGTGAAAAATATAGACCTGGCATACAAATCTCGCGTATCTTGGCTTGAAACTTTGTCGATATGATAAGAGAAATAAATTTTCTTGAACAAATCTTCAGTTGGATAAGTACATAACTTAACTGACTTGGTTGACTGGCATAAACTGTCCACGAGCAATAGGTTCGCCACATTATTTGAAAAAAAAAATTTGCATAGTATAATAATTTTATTATAAATACATAATTATGGATAGATTTCATACATTTATACATAATTTATGATAATTCATTTATTTTCAACCACGAATTTGAAGAGTTTTCTAATATGAACTGTTTTGAAGCTACAACTTCTCGTTCACAGATGACAACTGAAGAAGGCAAACAACTCATTCGTAGTTTTTGAAAGCAAATAAAATAAATAAAATTGTTAGATATGTTTCATTAAGTTAACTCAAAAAATATCATTAATAGGCACAATTCGAATGTCAATGCTGTGAAAATCGTGAGTATTATGTTATCAAAAGTGTATAATTTCATAAAAGAGTCCATTTTTTTATGGAATATCAATGTTAAGCATTACAAACTTTCCAACTGCATCCATCTTGGAATATCTAACTTTCTCTACCACTGCCTGCATCCAACAGAAAATAAAAGACTAAACACTCATAAAAATAGATAAGTTTATTGCGTCAATTGTTGTCAGGGAGGAAAAAATACCACTTGACCCAGTTAATACTGGAAGGCAAGATAGACGGTCGTCGAGGGAATGGAAGAAGACATATTCCGGGCAGCATAGGATAGAAAGGGATTCGTCAGAGTGATCGCCAACGTCGGAGGTTTCCTAACAAGAGCACCAGAAGAATAAGATTGTCAGACAAACACGTGGTGGGGTGATATGAGTAGAAAAGCTCATAAAAAACCCATAATACCAGCTTCGACAACACAAGGTAGATCATCCTGGCGTGGAAGGATTGGGAGAGTTGAAAAATGAAGTAACTAAGTAAGGTAAGAAAAATTATCATTAAAGTGATTATTAAAAAACCTTTCCCTTTCCCGAACATTCAACTATTTAAAGACTTTAACGTACTAACAACAGCACAACTCTGTATGTAACAAATTCTTATTCACTTTAAAAATGATAAGAAAAACCATATTATCACTGCTCAACATTCTCACGATACAAGACACAGACATCAACTAATCACTCCGAAGACAAACACTACATACGGACAAAGACATTATCAATACTTGGCTCCAATGATCCTAATTTTAGTTGCAAAAGATATAAAGAACATAGATTTAATAGAAAATAAAAGACTTAAACATACAATACAAACATGGTTATATAACAAAAGGATCAACTATCGTCAGCGAATTCTCAATTCATAACAACATGTACGACAAAACTACTAACATAGGACTCTGGGCTGTGGACCGATAAGTGCTGATAAGTGGACCATGGGCTATTCATTCTACCACCTCGGAAGAGGCCTGGCCTAGTGAGGTGGTACAAACCAGCCCAATTTATTTGTTATGTTGCTTTTATAAAATGTAATTTTTGGTACCAAAATGTAATGAGAAAACAAAAAAAAAACAAGAGAATTGTCGGGTAAACATAAAAAAAACATTCATATTTATAATGTAGACATTTAAAATGTGTCCACAAAACTTTTAACTTTGTTATACAGCGTGTAAAACCTCTCGTAAAATATATGTATATAACAAATATAACTGAACATTTTGCAAAGGGTGAAATGTCGATATAATACGAAAACTTTTATTGTGCTTTGTAACTGACACTAAAAGCCAATGAAAATTCTACTTTATTTCCAACAAGCCGACACATACATACAGAATATAATAATATTTCACTATATTGCGATGGGGTTAGTTAGGAAACGGAGTATATTCGACAATCTGCGATATTCGATATTTTTTTGACATGCTTTTTTTTATAAGCGATCGTGTAACAATATCATAGCGTCAAATAAAAACTTCCGCGATATGGATTTTGACAGAAGGGGTAAAATGATGTCGGTATTGTCACCCATCGAAAAAAATACTCGTATTGATATTCTGTTTCTATTTCTACTATACTGTATTATAAAAGTGATTTATTAGTCATAGTAATATAATATGTATGTGTTAAGGCAGATACACATCTATCTCGTAAACCGACATGTGACGATAGACCGAATCGTATTATTTTCTATTGCATAAAATAATATTTAATATCGGATATTCATTATTGAATTATATTATTTTTCTGGCAACTTACAGGTACAATGTCAAATATTAATTTAACACGCATCCAATTACAAGCTGCCACATTCTGGAGACTTACGATATTAATCGTATCACAGATCGAGACTGAAAACACAATTAAAAATTGTGACTCCGCCGGGAATCTAACTTTGGACCTTCGGATTAGCAGTCAGATACCTAACCAACTGAGCCACGAAAGCCGACAATTTTAAACAGAACATAACCTAACCTCACCTAATCAAACATAATTAATTTAATTAATTTTATTCTTGATAATTATTTTTTTTCTTGCTTCTTTGTATAAACATCATAGTATTTGTAAGGGACTTTTTTTATTGGGATTTATATTTTCTTTTTTCTATTTGTATACTAAATTTTCACATTACTTTTTACATGTTCATTAGTTTTTTGTTTCATTCGTTATATTGATAAATTATTATTTTTTTCTTTTTTCATACAATTCTGTTTTTTTATATAAATTGTTTATATATGTATTATCATATTAAAATACTGTTTTATTTGTATATGTAAAAGGTTACTAAGCCGTAAATTGTATTCAATAAATAAATAACTCAAGCTAAAAAATCTTTAACTACCCAAACTTAACTTATTTAACCAAACCTATTGTAGGACCCAACCTAACGTATGCTGACTGAAATTTTATAATATTGTGTATTTCTATGGATAGTAGTAACCTATGCGTGTAATTCCAAATCCCAGTACAATAGTTTTAGTAAAAAATTAACAATCACATAAAAACGTTATACAACTCAAAATACGAGTATTTTTAAGTAGCGTATTTTACACACTTTTAGATGCATTTTTTTCATTAAATATTACTAAAAATATTTCCCTACAAGCTAAAATCAATTCAATATCTGTACTAACAGATTTTTAGTTATTAAATTGTAGATCAAATGGAATATTGAACGTTTGGAAATCAAGTATTTTTTTTGATAATTTTTATTGAAATGAACATTGAATATGTTAAATAAAACTTTTACAAATTATTTTGTTATTTAACCCAATATATAGAAAATTTGGAAATTATTTTAAAATTCTCACTCATTTTTTTACAATCTTTCACTAATGATTTTATTGGGACTACACACGTTCGCGATATGCGTTTGATTTGTTTTCAATCAAGAAATGTTGTATAAATATTGTTTCGTATTTCTGATACTTTACATGTAATATGATATTGTTGTATAATAAGTGATGTCACCAATGACATATTTCGGTTCATCACAGACATGAGACATACGATTCTCCTCACGCAAGTTTCTCTCTGGACATTTAGTCCAAAAAACTGAATTTAACAAATAGCGGATTTAATACTGTTCCTTAAAATAGTTTAAATAGTCTAGTATTTATTGGTGTACTGAATTGGAAGGAACGTTGGTTTTATAAAGAAACCTTTTTAATGAGAAAATGAATGAATTACTAAAATACAAACATTATACATTGTATCTAATTACACAATAATACATTATCTTTTGTAATTTGTGGCTATTTCACCAAAAACTTTAATGAGAAATTTAGAGATTCGCGATTCATTTGCTTGTGAATCATAGTCATATTCATCTATTTTTTACTTGTTAATATTTTATAGGAAGCGATGTAATATATTTTTGTTTGAGTTTGTACATATGTTTTCTCCGTAAAATTAATCTATATTTTACGTCATTATAATACCTCTTACGTTTGTTTGAATAACTCCGAAGCAATAAATAGCTAGAATCAACAGCCTTAACCTTTAGGTATATCGATATGGTTGTTACTTTGAAACAACAAACGTAATAATATTATGGTTAATTATATATAATATTCCCTTGGGCAGTTGAATCGAGAGTGTTTACCGCCATATATTTATTTAAAACAAATTCATATGAAATAAATTTAAACTCAATACAATGTTATTAAGTTTTTTTTTCAAATACTAAGAGCTGGTAATTGTTGTACTCCAGCTCATTTTTTACATACTCGTAGCTACGTATGGGATTATTAGGATTTGGGTCCATTATACTCTACCGAAGAAGCGCACTACGTAGCGTTTAGCTGCTCAGGAAAATAATAATGCGGGTTTTAAAAAGACCCGGGATGTAAAAAGATGGAATCACAGAGTTCGGAAGATGGTTTCACAGCCCGGCTGCTGTGTTAATAAAAGAGTTCGAGAAGCCATTGGTTCGTGGATATTGAAGGTTTACTGTGAACGGGTGTTGAGATTGAGTATAACGAGTTTATTGTGAATGGGTGGAAGATTTAAGACCATTCTCTCGGATATTTGCAAAGACATAGATATACTGATGATACAGGAGACGCCCACACGACAAGGCGATATCTGTCGCTGAGTGGCAAGGTGTAAGGTCCGGACCCGTAACGTAAGTAATGGGTGGAAGGAGGACCAGCGATGCAAGTTCTTCTGAGCATCTCCCGTGGTAGTATCTATCGAATAAACTTAGAATACCGACCTTAAATTTAAAACAAAATTTTCTCCAACTTGTGAATGTGGAGCCGAATGAGGAGATTTGGGCCATCTTTTCCAACTGTCGATTTGTTCAGGAGAACTTTGTTCTCTTAACATATCGACAATGTTTCAAGCCAGGATACGCGAGAATTGTATGCACGATCTACTTTTTTCACGGCTTTTCCAACTTTGATGTAAAAAAAAACCAACTTAGAGGCTTCGCAGCATATATGTTCCATATACGGATTTACTCAGAATTCGGAGTAGAACATTTCGTGTGTCTGTGTGTGTGTTTGTCTGTGTGTGTGTGTCCGTCCCCCCTTATAACCCTTGATCCGCTCAATTTACAGAGCCCAAAATTTCAGAATATATAAATAGTTGTAGGCCTACAAAAAGTACTGAGAATTTTGAATTTTTGTTTCTGTCAGGGGTTATCAAATTTTGAATTTTTACTTTATTTTTCCATATATCTCAGAAACCATAAAAGCTAGCACGATGAAAATTGATACCTATGAACATAGACAAATACGAAATCTCAAAATTTTTTTCAAAAAAAATACAGAGTTTCTCAAACATTTTTTATTAAGAAAAATATTTTTTTTATGATAAATTTATGAGTTTAACTGCCTATATTTCCAAAACTTATACAATTATCGAAAAAAGCCGAAACACCCCAACTAGATAATTTAATTTTCTATAAAAAATATTAACATTGTAGTAGATCTCAATTTTTTTTTAACAATTTTTTTAAAAATTGAATTTAGTGACGACATCGCTTCATACATTTTGTATGGCAGTCGCCTATACACAATATGTTAGAAGACTTAATAGTTTGATACTTCATCTCCAAACATACATACCATCATGCTATTTTCATATTCTGGGTAGGAAAAAAGGAACTTCCTCCATACTATCCTATCTTGACATACATACCTACATTTGTTGTATAGAAAACAAAATATCTTAAAATATTCAATAATAAGAATTTATGGGTTTAGAGTTTGGTACTTATTCTTCAACTATAAATACTATCGCTATCGACAGTTGGATCTCATGTGTTACATGCAACTAGTTGTCTAAATGAATGTGTATATTGTGTGTTTGCAAATCAAACAGTGAGAATGTGATCGTGAATAAAAAAATACTTTATATTTAATACTGACGATCAATCACGAATAATATTTTGAATTAATTAACAAATATATACCAAAGTTTTTTTCCACAAATTTCGATTACAATGAAAGTATTATCAAGGTCTAAAATGAAACTAACCAATTTGAGCAAAAATCATCCAACACTACAACATTCACAGCGTTGCCAGCTGAATGGGTGGAGTTACAGTAATTTTACAATGTTGCCAAACATGTGGGTGAGTCATAGTTTGAAGAAGTGGATATAAAGTTGCTGAGTAACCTCAGCGAAGGCGTTCGGTTATTGTAATCGAATTTTGAGGAAAAACTCTTTATTAATGATAGTTTTTTTTTAATCTAACTATTTATTGCTATATAAAAATTGTTTTATTCCATTTAATCAAGCGTCGTCATGAACTATGTTACTATTAGGAAATCTTTTTTTTTAACAACAATAATAATGTTTATAAAGTTTATTTTCACGATTCAAAATGTATAAGGCAAATTGTCCCATTTTTGTATCGAAGGATTCTTTTGCACTGGCAAGCATGAACACTTAACCGATTTTACGCACACCAGCCTTATTAATGGCCTATTTATAGGTTTAGATAGATTGGGGTTGTTCGTCAATCGAGTGCCTATAATACTCCACAAGACCCATTATTTGCATAAGTATTACAACAATCATTATAAACAACCAATCATTATTAGTCTGCCCCTAATTAGAGACATTACAAACTCACGGGGTAAAAACGAAGAAAATTTGAAATATTATTACCAATTGAAATTTTATCTGCAATCAATTTTTACAAGCATTTATGCTTATTTTAGGGAACGTAAGAATATGTATATGTACTTGTTTAAAAAGAATATATTCATTTAAAAAAAATGAAATTCGTGTACTGACTTGTTTATACAAATACGCTATTAAAAAATATGAGAAATATAATAATCCTTTTTTCTCAAAGAAGACATTTAAAGTCTCATTAACATCCATTTATTTTGCCGTCTGAAAGACAAATAATAAATTGCTAGTTACCTATATTTCTAACACATTTTACATATCATTTTACACACCTCATTAGACATTTTCACCCACTACACATTCACATCCCAGTATGTAATTACTTATATGAATTGGTTTGCCACAAGTAATTGATACTAGGTAGGGATAGTTGTAACAATTATATGTTACGCTTATTCAGTGTATTTTTTTTTACCTAGAATTGTTTGTGTGCAGTTTAATTATGTAAATAAAAATAAAAAAAATAATTTCTAGTGGAGTATGCCGTGATGGTATGGATAAAAAATAATATTTCTCTTAACATGCACTGGAATTAATTAATTCTTTCAAAACTAATCTGCTAACGTGTAGTTTCAAACCGAATGCATTTGATGTGGTGCTTTTCATAATTTCAATAGCTTTTAAGGGAATCCGCATTTATGCCACTCTAAATAATTATATAATATAACATGAACTATGAAAATTGCAGAGTTAATAATTCTAAAACAAATAGCTATCAGGACATTATAATAAAACTAGTTTTGAGCTTAGCTTTAATGGCATGTTGTCTAGGGGGGCAGGACATTATCAAAACTAGTTTTATTATAATGTCCTGATAGCTATTTGTTTTAGAATTATTTGAAATACCTACTCGATTTAGTATTTGAAATTGAAATGTACGTACTATGTAACTATAATTTTGTATTAGTGACGAGTCCAAATGCCCGAATTAGGGTTTTCGGACTATTAAAAAAAAAATTTTACATAACTTCCTGAAGTATGATTTACATATTTCAAAGTACCTACTTACATTCAAATGAACAGCGCATATCGCTCTTACTATCGAAGACTTATTAAAAATAATTTCAAAACATTTGTTTTGAAAAAGACGCGTTTCAATCGTAGTTTTGTGTTTATGTCGAAGAAATGATCGTCAATATTTTATTAAAATATTTTATATCATTATAATAATAATAAAAAACCGTTTATTTGTTGCTATTATTGTTACATCACATAAAAACAAAAAAAAATATACAATTTTGAACTTCAATAGACAACAAAAAGGCTATTGCTCACCTGCGCACTACCAGGTATCCCTGGAGTGCTGCTGGTTTTCAGCTGGTTTTCATTACTGAATTGGTTATATTTTAAAACAACTGTTACCTTTATCTCTTATTTTTTGTTTTCATATTAATGAACTGAAAATTCAATGGTTAAAAATACAAATTGGGTAGTCTGTTATATTAAATTAGAAACAAAGTTCAACATGTTAGAAAAAACATTTTCACTCTTATTAATCAAATATAAAATCACTATATACCCAAAGCTCTTATCAAAAGAAGAAGATGTTTAAGATATATATTTAAACCACGAATAAGTAATACTTTTTATTTTTGTTCTATGTGTTTTCAAGAACTTTAGCAGATGTAATTTTATTCCGCAAAATGATAATATACTTCAGATTGTTTAGGACTAAAATTCTAATTGTTCCACGGCTCCTTTTCCTGGGATATAGATGACTAGATGTCCCTTGATCTCTTAGGATGTATCCTGAAGGTCTGTTGGATGTTTTTCCAAAATTCAAAAATTTTATTACTTATTTTTATCACTTATTATTAACCCATTTTCTATCACCGAGAATACATAGCCGATGCTAGCATTCGGATCTGATGATACCTATCGACCGCCAGTCTTCTCTAATCAATCAGTTCCATTTCTCTTATATCGCCTAGTACTTCGTCTAGCCATTTCAACCTAGGTCTGCATCTACTTCTCCTCCCTTCGGGACATGTGTTTAATACCTTTTGAAGAATACGGTCATCATCCATCCGGCAAACACGTCCAAGCCACATATGTAGGCGCTGAATTTTAATAAATTAGACAACATTTGTTTCGTTTTACATTACCTCTAGCTAATGATTATACCGTATTCTCCACGACCCTTCCATCATTAGTTGGGTCTAAGATTTTCCTTAATATCTTCCTTTTAAACACCAATAACAAATTTTCGTCCTTTTGAACCAGTGCCCAACACTCTGCTCCATATGACTGGTCGAAGAAGAGTTTTTTTTATATAAGGACCTTAGTGCTTCGCGAGATTAGTGTTGATTTGAGATGTTTGAGTTCTCCATAGTAAAATCTATTAGCCACTGCAAGCCTCGCTTTTATTTCCATGCTGATATTATTATCCGAAGTAACCAATGATCCCAGGTAGGTGAATAATCCAACATATTCTACACAACGTTTACCCAACAATATCTCCTCATTTCCTCTCATAGGAGGATTATTTTGAGGAGCTTTCTTCGCTGATAGTTGTTTAAAGGTGTATGCAAATGTTTGTACTTAAAAGGTATCATTAATATTAAGATAATAAAATGTAGCGCTGAATTTCGTAAGGCATATACATAGGTACAGTGTATAAAGTTTTATATATAGTTTTTAATGTCCATAAACTTCCATAGAAGTACGCAAAATGAACATATTGAATTTGAAATACTCGCCAAAAATTGTGCGCGCATTGATTTTATACGAGAATACTTAATCAAATCCATTTACAAAAGTTTCGAGAGTTTCTGTTTCAGCCCTCACAATACTGTCTAATTAATCCATCGATTGAATATTAGATATATAAATACTTATGTATTTGTTATATAATTCATTTCAATTACATCGTATTTTATTATAGTTGTCCTTCGTGGTTCAGTTGGTAAGATATTTAATTTCTGGGCTAAAGTTAAAAATATATTATGATGGGATGGGCCAAGAACTATTTTTCCTTCTTTCTTTTTTTTGTTTTATCTTTTTAGTTCAACTTTTGTTTTCTTACATTCTTATATGTGTGTATCATTTGTACCAATGTAAATTTATACATAATATGTATTTTTTTTTAGCATCTACAAAGCATCCAAACTGTCTGAACATATAAGACTAAGCAGGCTAAAATGTGCCGGGCATGTTCAGAGAATGCCATAATCACAGATAACAAAAAGAGTCTTAAAGGGGCACCCAGGTGGCAAAAGAAAGGTCGGGAGACCGAGGCTGCGATGGGAAGATGATATTGGGAGGGACGCATCCCAGCTTCTGAATGTGCCAAACTGGAGGGTCGCAGCAGGTGACAGGAGAGGTTGGAGGAGGAAGTTGCTGGAGGCCAAGGCTCGATATGGGCTATAGAGCTATTGAAGAAGAAGAAGATGTGTATTTTAAACTTTCGTTTTAATTGTGCAGTGTAATGTCTTTTATTGTTATAATTTGAATGCTCAGGAGACGTTGATTGTACCTACCTAACTATGCACAATAGCCATGCGGGAGATACCTTATTGGAGCACTGGAGTTTCTATGTTTTTGTTTCATGATTTCTTTGTTTGTGTTGTTCAGCGTTCTGTTGGTGTTTCTTTATATCAAATAAATAAATAAAGTTCCCCTTGATTCGATTCCCGGTGAAGACACAGATTTTAACTGTGTTTTCTGTGGCTTAAAACATGATTTTCATTTTCGTCCCATTCCCCGTTTTATTTATTTATTTTAGAAATAAATTACAAGATGATTTTTTTTAATTAAAAAAATAGGGGACTGTTCATCATTTTATATCTGGAATACAGGAAGAAATTTCGAAATAAGAGTAAGGGAGCATATTAGGTGCCTCTAAAGCAACAATTTCTCCGAATTCGCGAATCATCTAATTAATTACAACCACATATTTGATAAAGATGCATGTGTAATTTTTTTACATAAAAATAGCCAAGGATTGAAATTAGACTATTTGGTAGCATTTGAAATTAGAAAAGCATTGAATAAAACTATAAAACTGTACTATGAATTTAGTGAAAATCATTAAATCGTTTTAGACAGCACAAGTGACATCATGCAGGATAATAACAGTAATATTGCTCAATTATTCGTTTAAACACTTCTTTGTAGTTAAGTTTTAAAATTAAATAAGTTTAAGTAATTGGTAAAAACACTCACGGGGTTCGAATGGAATCGAAAGCACTCCGAGATGTTTTGGTAAAATTGGTTGGAACATGGATTTCGTTTTAAAATCTGCAAATATATTTACTATATCTACACTCAAGAGTCTATTTACCTACCGAAATATTCAAGTTGCAAAAAGTTTTAATTTATGCTAATTTCATTTATTACTTTTCCACCCTTAACTCTGTATTTGCCCACTTTATACAGTTTGACTGTGTGAAAATCTTATATTCATGGTTGGTTTATACAAGTTTTGACGGAAAAAGTTGATAAGGGCAAAGTTTGTAACTCAGTTATCCATTATGCAATCTCAACATATACAACGCCATTTTACAGGTTAATTTACGTGATTTGATAAGTCATAGTTATAAAAAATGATAACCAAAATGTAAAACTTTCGTATTTTATGATTACAAGCTTTAAGATAAAAAAGAGAATTGTCGTCAATAAACTTTTATAAGAACGAGTTACGTCTTACTGAAATTCGCAAATAATTTTAACTAAACAAAAAGGGAATTAAGATTTTTGTTTTTTCTTTCATTCATTTATAATCAGCGACTGATGTGCGGGTGTGCAATGGGTAGTGAACCTCAGCGCTTAACTATGCGTGATGTTATTATGCCCGTTGTATTTTAGATTACCCGACCTTTACGGGACATCTGAAAATGATGATAATAAAAAATAGTGGAAGCACTATTCTTAGCCGGTGCCTCACATCACAGAATCTAATATTTAATGCTTCTTATGTTGTGAAAGAAATTCAAAGGAAAAATGTAAATGGCAATAAGAATTCATAAGAAGAAAAGAAAGAAAATAACATTGGAATCCTTAATGTCTTATTTGTTATCAAAAAAATATTGTTTAATAAGTTACAAATTAGGTTGCAATTAGGTTGTAGAACTACATGAGTTTGTAGATTAAATCAAAATATAATTATAATTCTACGAATTTTCATTCCTCTTAATGGGACATAATATCTCCGAAATCACTAAACCGATTTCAATGAAATTTTCTTAAAATGTGTGGTCGGTTTCAACTTGAAAGAAAGTGTAGTTTTGGATCGGATACCGAAATCTGAAAAACATATTTTTTTGACGATTTTTGTTTTTCAAATTTTTCATCCGAAACTACGTACAACCACAGCTTTTAACTTTCCTACACCCCAAGGATTTTTTATTGGAAAATGGATCGTAGTCATATAGCTAGGAATACAAAATATGTTTGTTTACACCATTATTTGAGTAATTTTTAGAAGTCTACCGGTTTCGAAGCAACTGCTTCCTCCGCAGGACTGATTATAACTGTTATAATCAGTCCTGATGAGGAAGCAGTTGCTTCGAAACTGGTAGAATTCTAAAAATAACTCAAAAAGTGGTGTAAACAAAGTTATTTGTGTTTTTTAAAAGATTTTTAAAAATGTACCACAAAGTTAATACAGAAATTATTAATAATACAAAATATGTACTTGGTCTGTGATCGTAATTCATGTTTAAATTGTATAAACTTTCAATAGATGCTCGTGTAAACAAGACATCTGTACTACGCATCTGTACTTCTATTGACATCTGTAATACGCATATGTACTACTATTGACATCTGTAATACGCATATGTACTACTATTGACATCTGTACTACTCTAATTGACAGCAAAGCGCAAGAGAGTGTCAATGGTCTGGATGTGTATGTGTACCTTTCCATTGTTTCTGTCTGAAATATATATAGTATTTAATCTTTTTTTATATACCTTTATTATTGTTGTCAAACCTCTTTATGTAAAATGTCATGTTCATTATAAATAAATAAATAAAACTACGCATCTGTACTACTATTGACATCTGTATTGGGCATATTTAGAGAATATACCATACTCAAATGAACGAATAAAAATTCATGTCTAAAGTCTACCCATGCCCACTAATACTAAGTCAAAGTTATAAAAAGTATGCAAGGAATTTACATATATATTTAAAATCAGTTAAAAGACAAAATATGAACGCTCTAGAAAGTGAAACAAACATTATTTTGATCAAATCAACTTTATTACTCGTAGGTATAATGTGCCTCATAATTCTTGTAATGTTATTTCTTTGGGGTTGTCGAATCGCTTCATATTGTTATATATGGGCTCTCGTTTTATGTGGGCTGGATTAATTTCATCTCTATACATCTTTTATCGGCGCTGAAAGGCTGAAAAAATGAGAAACAATATGTCTCTTATGCCCTTTGTCCTTATTGATGGCTATTCAACTCGTACCCCCCGTCCCTTCTCTTCTCTCTATTCCCCATTTGATGTTCTCCCGCAACCCCATCCCCCTCTTGTGCGTGGATTGATATTAATGAACCTGTCTGTCGAAACAAATCGTACCAATGCGCTTAATTAATTTTCACTGATAGGTAAACAACTGGATTGAACTGTCGGCCCGTTCTTTCTTTTGTCATTCATATGTGTAAAGTAAAAATGCTAGTTAGTCATTTGGGATTCATCAAATGACAAAAGTAAGTGTCTCGATGCTAAAGAAAGTTGAAAAAAAATAAAACACATTTTTCTTCGATTTTTTTTTTCTAAAAACTTTTTGTATTTTTATGATGCTATTGAATTAATTATCAAAAATATAATATCGCACCGCTTGTTGTTGTTTGTGAAGAAAGCAACGTTATAAAACCAAGTAATTTTGAATAACCCTTTGCTGTTTTTGAATATACATTAGTATGAAAATGGTAAGTCTGGCACCTGGGAGTGGTTGCGTTTACCAGTGCGCATCCCCTTTCTACATAAGAAAATTGCAGATTTAGTATTAATTGTACTTTTTGTGCTCTTATACCTTCCATGTGATTACAATGAAACCTCTGTGATTTATTCAGCAAAGATTTCTGTAAAAAAAATTAACAATACGTACATATTTCAAAGATACGGATTTTATATGTACAAATAATATAAAAGTACAAATTCTATTGAAATAATGTAAAAATCTGCAATTTTCACCTTTAAAGAGGATGCGCACTGCTAAACGCAACCACTCCCAGGCGCCAGACTTACCTTTTTCATACCTATATTCAATAAGAAAGGAATCTATCGGACTATTAACTATTTTTATTATTATTATTATTATTTTTTTTTTTTTTTTTATTAACAGTATAATAGTAAATTTTTAATACCGCATCTTTGTTACCTACCTACTTAATAATAGTTATTTGAAATTAGGTACATAACATTATCTTTATATTTTTTTATTATTCATACATACCATCAATATTACGTACCTATTATTGGGGTAGGCAGAGAAAACCGAGCGCCATACACGATAAATTCAAATTTAGATAAAAGCCACAATTGGATTTCATAAACATAGGCAAATGAATACATAGATACATTCCATCATGTTATGTACCTGTTTTTGGGGTAGGCAGAGAAAACCGAGCGCCATACACGATTAATTCAAATTTAGATAAAAGCCACAATTGGATTTCATAAACATAAACACGTGAATACATAGATCATGTAAGTTATCTTAATACCGAAACTTCATATTTTTTTTGTCATATTCACATTATTGAACATATACGATCATCCATTTTAAACTTGAGGTGTAAATCATCATTAAATCTCGAAAATTTCTAACCTATTGAATTTGATGGCGGACGTTCATTGACAAAATGCTTAGACAAATAATGATCTGCCGAATTATAAGATCTGTTTGCGACATATCCATAAAATTATCGTAATATATTCATATCATCCATGTATGAGATTAAAGTTTATTATTTTTGTAAAATAATATACCCCCATAGAGCAGAATAACGTAATAACATAAACATGCTGTATTTAATAGAGCATATTAATAGTAATGTCGTTATGTTATGACACGATATAAGTACGTGTAATAGGCGATTAGTGAAAATGTACAAAGATAATCTTCATTCTACGTTTAACGTAGGTACTAATACGTGTTCTATACCCGTACTACTGTGGATTTGTCTGAACAACCTCTAATATGGATAAATCGATTTTTCTTATCACATGGTAATACGCACCATAAATAACGCAAACCCCGGAAGGGTTATCTATGGTTAAAAATATTTCTATGTTGTTACAATTTTGTTTACCTTATGCCATAATTTCAATCGATAAAACTTAAATTAAAAAGGTTCTAACAAGTGTTTATTTATTTTATGTACCGAAAGGTTTGGACAAAGTAAAACTAAAAAAAAAATGAACTATAAACTAGAATTTCGTTTCAATTTTTGAGTAGGCATAAAAATTTTTTATATGGAATTCTGATTAATAAATCATCTTTTTCTAAATGTTGTCATACGGGAATCTCTTAACCAATCAAAGCCATTCGGAGACAAACAGTAATAATTAATAATAAACGTAACGAAAAAAAAATGTTACCTAATATTAAAATATAATAAAATCTAACTCTTATTTAACAAATAACAATTATAAGATAATAATGGAAGATGCATAAGGAATAACGATCAGGAATTTTTAGAAAATGCATTGCTGTGATTAATATAATAATAGATTCTCGGGCAACTAGCAGATACTATGTCAAATATTAATTTAACACACACGAAATAACAAGTTGCCACATTCTGGAGACATAAATATAGTTTTTATCGTCTCACAGATCCAGACTGAAAACACAAACTAAAAACTGTGTCTCTACTGGGAATCGAACCGGAGACCTTTGGCTCATAAGTCAGATATTATGTAAGCAACGGAGCGACGACGGCCGACAATATTTTTAAAGTAGTAGTTATATTTATTTTCTCTGATATTCTCGATGTGCCTATATGGTGTGGAAACATGAACACTTAGGGAGTCAGAGCGAAAGAGGATCTATGCTTTCGACATGTGGTGCTGGAGGCGTATCTTGCGCATCCCATGGACAACCAGAAGAACGAATGTGTCAATTCTAGATGAGCTGAAGATCCAGGATCGTCTGTCGACGATATGTTACAGACGTATCCTTCAATGTTTTGGACACATTGCCAGAAGGGAACTAGATTGCCTCGAGAAGCTTGTGGGAGGACGGAGATCTCGTGGTCGCTCACTGACCAGATGGAGCGATTTGGTTAAGTCCACAATGGGGTCTTCGGTGACTGGTGCTCTGCGTTCAGCTCAAAACATATTGGCTTGGAGGCGGGCCATACGTGTGGCGACGGACTGTAGCCGCTATCCTCAGTCATGAGGAAAAGGACGAATATATATATTATATTTTGAAAATAACTATATAATAATATATTATATCGAATACCAAATTGACTTACGGTACTTGTAAAAAAATGTCTTTCATCCAACTGTCGATTCGTTCAAGAGAATGAAATTCTTTTGAAGGAAGAGACAGTTAAAATCAAAAACGCGTGTATGAAGAAATTGTATGCAGGGTCTACTTTTTTCACGGCTTTCCAACTTTGAAGTCAAAAAACACCAATTCAGAGGCTTCGCAGCATATATGTTCCATATGCGGATTTACTTAGAATTCGGAGTAGAACATTTCGTGTGTCTGTGTGTGTGTCTGTGTCCCCCCCCTTATAACTTTTGATCCGCTCAATTCACAGAGCCCAAATTTTCAGAATATATAAACAGTTATTGGCCTACAAAACTTTTGTACTCAGAATTTTGAATTTTTGTTTCAGTCAGGGGTTATCAACTTTTGAATTTTTGGTTTATTTTTCCATAGAAAAATACATTTTTTTTTCTTATTTTTAGTTAACAAAGTGACTCAATCGAGTTAGTGTTTTTTGAATATAAACTCAATATTATATCCAAAGTGCTAAAGGCACGCTAGCACGCTTCGCACTTAGCTTTAATAACTCATTTTCCATTTTTATGTCCCAATTAAAATTCTGCTTAAAATAAGAAATATTTACGATTATGAAATAAATTATTTTTGAGGGCCCCTTTTTCTCTCACGTGCTCCGTAGTAAGGATAGGAAAGATATTATGAAGAGAAGAGAAAAATAGAGGTGGCTATTATTCCCCTTTATGGCCCAATAAAAATGTTACTCTGCTTAAATATTAAAAGTAAAATTATTTCAGGACGTTGATAAGAGAAAGCACGAATAAAACAAGAATATGTTATTGTCATAATGTTTTTAAAACGTGCAAATAAAACATTCCACGATTTTGTTAGAGTTATTTAAAGAATGAACATATCCTTGAAACAAGAACATTATATGCATCCTCATACATTCCCTAAGCTTGAAGTTTCTGTCACCAAAGTGTTATAACAAAGTATACTTCATGTAAGGACTTTTGCCTTGATTGTTTACAAATAAACTAATTTCTCAATAGATGGCGTTACAAAAAAAAGTTTTTTTGTTACTTCATAGATGGCAATAGTATAATTCCTTATTTTCAGGTGAATTGTTACACATTATTCAAATACATAGAATTTTCAAAAATAACATTGATTAGGGAAAGACGGCATAATTGATGAAGGTTGCGCAAGCGCATAAAGTTATCACGTAAACCAGCCGATGATAGGTCGTAATCCCTGTAGGTGCCTTGAGTTCCTGGTTCTTCTATAATATCCCAACTTCGTTTCTATTGAGATGTTAAAAAGTTTGTCAATAAAATAAAATAGGGTTTATTTGGTTTTCCACGAAATATTTGTATGGATTGAGATGGCGTATCTTCATCGCTTAGGTCATTGCATAGTCTAGCTGATTGTTCTTGAAAGGAATAGCTAAAAAAATATGTAGTGTGAATGGGGATGGCTAGTTTGGTACGCTCGGCAGTTCGAAGAAGCATACCGTGATTTGACATATCTTCTGTCTTGCAAAATGTCACCCAGGTCATATTATCTCTGCATCTGGTTGCAGCTTTTCTCTATTAAAGAATACTTTGCTCTTGTTCTGGATGATATACATCAATCAATAATTTATTCATTTTTATTTTACTGATGTACAGAACCAACAGTTTACAGTAGGTATACTTACAATAGGTATATTATATGTTTAAAGGTATAAACCTTATAAAGTTACAATAATAGTAACGATGCAAATACTTTGCTAAATACCACTTATTGAGTATAATTAAACACTACTAGTTTCGGCAGTGCACTCCTCCCATCGACAGATGAATTATAACTAAATAATGTTACTAAGATTTTATGTCGATGGGAGGAGTGCACTCCCGAAACTAGTAGTGTTTAATTATA
This sequence comes from Molanna angustata, assembly GCA_963576475.1. NCBI lineage: Eukaryota > Metazoa > Arthropoda > Insecta > Trichoptera > Molannidae > Molanna > Molanna angustata. Next base: position 26,458,674 of record OY754976.1, read on the forward strand.
CTCAATAAGTGGTATTTAGCAAAGTATTTGCATCGTTATTATTATTATTGTAATCATGGACTACCACATAGTTACCGTCAAATCTATCAATCTTATAAAGTCACTTTATGCCCCGAATTTATTCAAAGAATCTGACTCCGATATAACAATTTATTTATGTTTATAATTTGTACTATGCATTTTTTGCGTCTTAAATTCTTAACACGTTAGAGAAATAACTTAATAATAATAATTATAATATATTTATTTAACATAAGAAAAGAAAACTTACAGAAACAATACACCACAGAGACCACTCAGTATTTATATAAAAACAAACAAAAAATATACAAAACAAAAAAAATAATAATAAAAAAACCATGGGTGCTCCCTAATTAGCATCATTCCATCACTTTACCTATGTCTATCTAACTAGGAATAATTAAGACAGACAATTTCAATGTATTTTCACTACGCTTTTACAACATGCAATAGAAATTTCAATCTATTGAATTAAAAAAGAACATAAACATCAATATCTTGACTTAAATATTTGAAAATACTTATTCGTTATTCAAAACAAATCAAGCGCCTTTTATGATACTTTCAAGTCAAGATACTTTCTATGAAATAACAACAAGAAGTAGTATTCAAGTATGTTTCTTTCATCAAGTATATCGAACCCACGCGTTTGTTACCAGGATGTTAAAAATAACGTTGAGATTCTAATGTTCACGTAATGGTTCAATGGGGAATTACCATATTCACGAAATCCCTTAACAGACTGAGGACAGCAAACAATTTAATTCGGTTATATATATTTTCATATTGGTACTAGCCAAGTACTAATAGCAAACTCGCACAGCCTTGCCCGTGCATTCATTTTTGCAGGCCCCCGCGTTTTCTTCTTTACACGCTTATCATCTGTTTGTCCGAAGTGGAATTTCGCAATTGATTTTAAACTAACTTCCCGACCAGTTAAAGCTCTGAATTTTTTAGAATTTGTGTATTGCCGATGACAATGTGATTTAAAACTTAACAACTTTCCAGCTCAATTTGATAATCCGATAACATTGATCAATTTTGTATGTTCAAAAAGTACCGTTTATACGGTTTTAAAAAAGATTAAGAATGTTCTGTATTTGAATTTTTTCGCTGTATAAAACAACTGCATTTGACATTATGTATTAAATAATATAATAATAGTAATTTTTATTTAGACGTTAAAAATACAAAATTAATACATCTAGTGTAAACAAAAAGTACATAATTTTAATTTTGATACAATAATAAATTATGATACAGAGTATGACACTAAATTATTAAAACATGTAAAAGTATGGACAACATTAATATTTTTTAACCTTGTGTTCAGCACCTAGCCTACGAAAGGTGGCAAGACTTGTGGTTTCTTTTATGTCTGGTGGCAAAATATTATATATTTTGAGACCTTTATGGTATAAACAATTTTGTGTACTTGTTAATCTCGTTTTTGGAAGTCTAAAATCCTGATATCCTCTCGTAGGGTAAGTGTGAACATTGGCATTGAATAATATATTTTTCTGGATATATTTTGGAAGCATATCATTTTTTAGTTTGAAAATCAAAGTTAATGTGTTGTATAATATAATGTATTGTTTTACTGTCATTAATTTTAATTTATATAACATTGGGTTTATTCTTGTGTACCTGTTACATTTTAAAATTATTTTGAAATTGGCAGGATGAATGAATACATCTCCGGACTGACGTAAAATATTTTTTTAGTCTTCATTTCAACGAGAAGCGAACATTGAAAAGTGTGTCTTCATTTTTTTTATATAATTGTTTATTTCAGAAATATGTAAATCAACGATGGCTATTTGGTATCACGATACAATTATCGACAAATATCTCGATTTTTTTCATCATACAGGGGGGGCGGTTTGCGCCGTGTCCGGACAATTGACCGTAGCCGATTGACCGTGGACAATTGATCGTACGCCCTTTTTACCGTATGGACAATTTACCGTGGGGACAATTTACCGTATGGAATGTTGACCGTGAGGACAATTGACCGTGGGGACAATTTATCCTATGGACAATAGACAGAATGGACAAATCACCGTGCGAAAACTTTTTTTGATAACAGAAAAAAAAACTTCTTTTTCGTATGAGTTAAATAAAAATGTTCGTTTAAGGTTACGAACCGATTGCCAACTTTTTTTGATTTCAAAATAAGTACTGTAAAATAAGTAAGACAGACGTATGTACAAGCGGTCATACAGACAAACAGACACTTGGCTTTATTAAATAGATTATATATTTTTTTTGTTCGTGGAAAATGAAACGGTATTAACATGCGGCGAAACAAATGGACGTCCAGGCATTATTACGAGAAGAATGTATAAACCGCAGAAATTATCTTTTGAAGAGTTTTTATGCTAAAATATTCCGACAATTTACCGAGGAACAAGCGACCCAACCCCCGCCCCTAGCCTGAACTCATTCATCGTGACCATCAGGACGAGATGGTAGAGAAATGGAAATGAATACCTAATGTAAAGGAATAATAACAAAACGGATTTATAAAATGTTTACGTTGTATTGAAATTATTTTTGTTATTATTGTGACGAATCACAAACAAAAGTTCTCCTTCAATTTTCACTTCCCCTACATTACTTGGCGAATCAATTATGGACACTACCTACCTCGATTGTTCTCCACGTGATACAATACTTTGTTCAAATGGACAGTTTTGATTACCTACTTAGTTGTTTTCACTATTAAGCATTTCGCACACGAGGCAACCACAATTCGTTTTCTTCTCTCGTGTCAGCAGCAATCAAACTCTTTTCGACCAATACTTGGCAACGGCGACCGCTGCGTCGCTACAGCGTAGCAATAGTCTACCACAAGTAATGTTGGGAAATTCGGAGGCGGCATTCTCGTTCTTTTTTAGCTATCCATAACGCCTAGGGGCTAGGTTGCGGCCATAGGGGCCTAGCCAGTAAAGTTGAGGGTGGCTGCAGCCCCACCCTAGGATTCTGGGTAACAGGTCAGTACCCTCTTCAATTCTTACCTATGGAAGAGCAGGGCAGACGCCTTAATGCCTCGCTCGGTGGTGACTCATCAAACGTGGCGATGAGTAAGTCTGCATCATCGGGCGATGGAAATCGAAGCACTGAAAGTACTGTCCGGTGGTGTACCTGAAATTCGCCAACATGAGTACTAAGGGGTGGAGGAGCCCCCCGTGATGATTGAAAAATAATTCATACACTATAATATTCAATAACATTCTAGAGTAAACTCGTACTTTAAAGGGAGTTGTAAATAACGTGATAAAAATAACAAAGCATCTTATGATAAATAAAGAAAAAAATCACTGTACAAATGAACAATAATAATCAAAATGCATAAACAATTAATTGTATGTATAAAGACCATGTACCTAATTAAGATGAATAGAAAGAATGTAAAACCAATTAGAATACATTCAATGTCTTCAAATACCTAATATTTATATAAATAAATCCTTTATCACATGCATTTACTGGTAAAAATATGGATACTATCCATAGAATCCTTACATCATTCTGTATGGACACGTATCACTCACGCGAGAACAAGAATCGCATTTATTGACATAGCATTCTTTCGCAAGTGCTAGTAGCCATAATTTCCTATCCATAACAACAGTTAAGGCGCCTCTGGAAACATAATTAAGTAAAGTTGTAACCAAACATCTTGAACTTTTAGCCGAGAAGGGGGGTGATTTGCACGTAAACCAACGAAACAAAAAGGACACAGATTTGGGCTCTGCGCAACCGGAAGCTCGTTCAAGATTTTTGGCATAAATTATAGCTAGTATCGGTGAATAGACCGTCACACTGCATACACATAGTCAAAGACTCTGTCTATTTCGCACACTGAGGGACTACTAACGATATGACATTAATACACCCCCTTTATTAATTTAAAAAAAAATTTTTATATAGTTTAATTTTAATTATTTAAGAAGAAAAAAAATATTTAAGAGAGAAAAGAATAATAATAATTGTAGGAGGGTATTAAGTTGTTTTACACAATACAGTTAGTAGGTAATTGTTGGTGAGAGTTGTGGAGGAATAAAACACATTCAAGGTATTTTAAATATGACCAGTGGTCATTTATATTGAAAAAAAATAATAAAAATCGGTTAGTAAACTTAAAACTAAGTACAAAAAAAAATGAAAGCAGTAAAAATATTGAGACGTCGGTGCTTTGTGTAGTGGGTGCGTGTTAAGGCGAGTGATTTTGGTTGGTGCTGAGATGAGGCGCTGGTCGAGCGACGTCGGCTTGGCAGATGGTGCAAGCGGCTTTGGCTCGCGTGGCAGGATGTTGAGGCGAGAGACGAGCGGCTTTGGCTCGTGTTATGGTGAGGCGATGAGATACGAGCGGCTTTGGCTCGTCGTGGATGCAGCAGACTCGCAGGCAGGGGTTGCTGGCATCGTGGAGGACGTCGGATTGGAGCAGGGGCTCCGTGAAGCTGGACTGGTGAGGAGGCAGTCGCTGTAAGCTTCGCCGGGACGTCCAGGAGCGCTGGACTCCAAGGCAGGAGTCATTGGGCTCTGGATGAGGAGTCTAGCGGCCGTGAAATGTACCTATGCAAGGTAGAGACGCGCTAGAGATCCAAGAGTAGATATCGCCGGTTGTTGTATTGTTCGATTGTTCTGCCCGTGGTGTGTATGTTGACGTCGCGAAGCGTCGTAATTATTGTGTCGGCTTTTAAAAACAATTGTAAAAAATTAAGACAAAAAAAAAATAACACTGACTGTGAGCTGTATATAAAACATGTAATTTAGGTAGGTAGGAGACATCTGCCGAGGCACAGATGCCCGTCCGTCACTTGCTACACAAACTGAATTTAATTTTTTTTTGAACAAGGCGATGAGAACTATTCTTCTGTCTGTGGACTGACTCCACTGGTGGACTCCAGTTTACCGACTCATGGCTGACTCATTACTGACTGTCTTCAACTCTCGAAACGTCTTCCTATCGAATTTTTTAGGAGGTGGTCAGAGCCTCGATCATTGGTCACTACGAGTAGGCTGTCCTAAGGACACCATTGTTTGTCCTTTATTGTCCTCGAGATAACAACCAATTACAATCTTGGTTGGGGCGTGTTAAGTATGAAATACCCTGGCGTAGACCAACCCAACATGTGTTTAGAAAGTCAGCCTCGACCGGGCAATATATCTTATTACTAGACGTTTTGGAGACTTGTAAAAAAATGTGAATTGGTTGTCTTCCGTTTCAAATATTAGGTATGTTCTTTTGTTGCATTTTAAGACAAAGAAGGATGCACATGTTGGCTATATCTTTAGAAAGAATGGTGCTTAATGGATTTGCAGTTGTTACATGACTATAGAAATGCAATAAATCAGGAGATCTATTCAGTTGGACATTTTAAAATATAAATGAAATTCATTCTATAGTTTTGAAAGAATTATTTCGACACAATGTGAGCAGTAAATTATTATCTTGCCCTAAGAAAAATAAAAACCCACTGCGAACATTTTATAAGTAGGTATTATTGCGTAAGAATTAATACAAATAATTCGAACGCAACAACATTATAATATAGGTATTATGTAGGTATTCGCTTTTGATTACATTTTTCTCAGGAGATTTATTTCTCACCATATCATTTACGTAGTTGTATGGTACCTACTATTTTTAATATCTACTAATAATTAATTGCGAAAATTGGCGTCTATGCTTCATTTATTTATCTATGATTTTATTTTCAAAACCTCACATCTGAAATAGATATATTAACAAATCAACACATATTTTGTGCATTTTTAATCAACAATAATGATGATTTTTGACGAGACAAATTTGACAGCTAGTCCGACGGTGGGAAAGCGAGATATCGTTATCTCTTATGTCTAGTTGCGAAAGACCATATTTTGTGGTTGATCTTTCAAAAAAAAAATTTTTTTATTACATAGGTTGACACTTTTGAATAAAAAAAATATTTCCATGGATGAATTTTTCTTCTGAAACTACTTTTCATACTTTTTTTAAAATTAAATATAGCTTTGCAACCGAAAGTACTTGGTAGATTCCTAGTAGAGAAGAAATTCAAATATATTTTTTAAGCAATTCTTGTTTATTTGGGTCGGGAACATAAACTATCATGTTTTTCAGTCCACAGAAGCAATAATTTCGCGATAAATAATTGTTTTTGATAATTTTTTACCTCTGTTAGTAATCTAACCCACTTACTTTCTGTCCACTGTTGAACGTAAGCCTCCCCCGTATCTCTCCATATATCTCTGTCTTGCGCCTTCTGCTTCCATTCACCAGCCATTCTTAATATATCATCAGACCATCTCGTGGGGAGCCTCCCTCTACTTCTTTTATCTTCGCAAGGTATCTATTCCACTAGCCGTTTTGTCCCATGACGCTAGCTCAAAAGACAAACGAAACTATTGCCACTAAGTTTAATTTTTATAAAATATATAAATTCAATTAGAGATTCCATTTGTTATTTGTGGATAAATATAGAATCCATATCAACAACAGCAACAAAAAAAAGATAAATGAAAGCAGATTACAATAGCAGTTGGCATCGTCAGACTGTATGAGATGAGATTATAGTGTCAATCCGACCTCCGCCTTGTTTTAATTAATAAACTGTGGAAAGGTCGTATCGCAATGGGAGTGTTTCATTATAAAAGCTACGTCCAGACATAGCCCCATAAAATCAATTAATTCATCCAGTAATAAACCAACTAGGGCCAGGGAAGGTAATATGTATTTATCTACTTTGTGCAGTCGGAACATAAATATGTGTATGTCTTAGTACATAATATACATATGTCCGTGTGTACGTCAATATAGTGTGTTACAATGTATTCCCAAGTAAATCTACACTTAATTAATTAAAACAGAACAATTTACATTACAAAGTTGTGACATACACATGTACATATT